>CM071953.1:16667500-17120000 GCA_036784905.1 Acrossocheilus fasciatus
AGCAAGTTAGCTATTGTAATGATGAGTTTTGCTTATTGTTTATTGGAAATGGAAATCATATATAGCTTATACACGACTATACAATGCTTATTTGATAAAATAATCAGTTAATAGGCAAGTTGTTTAAGAGTTCATGTTGATGTTCAAGAGTCATTTCATTGTCATATTTTGCAGTTGTTTACATTGCTTCTCAGTAACTTTGATTTGATATTGAAAGTTTAATATTTTGAGGAAGGTCTGCATTCACTAATATTTCTTATGAACAAGCGCTGGCTAGTTAATGCATGATCTCCTTGAATAAACTAATTTTTTATTGTAGATAATGTGTATAGACAGTGCAGTCCAACCCCATAAAAACTCTTTTGTGTTGAATTCTGTGGATTCTATATTGATCGCATTAGCTGCTGCATACCTTATTTGCCTGTCACATGCCATACGTGTCACAATGAAAATAATAGGCTGCCATGCAGATGACAAGCTAACTATGATCTTTCAAAAACTTTCACAGATGTCTGTGTGTGTGCGCGCATGTAGGATGTAACATCAATGTGTTGATTTCTTTTCAGAGGCACATCGCTTGATAACTGAACACTTCATAACCGCCACTGGATTCCAAGATCAACCCTGCAAAAATAGTGAGGAAACAGCCATGTCCACACCATGGGATTTTAAACCATTTCACCAAGAGCTTCAACAAACCGTTTCAAACGTTTCTCGGTCTCAATGAAAACTGCGTGAACCTTAAGAAACTGGAAAGCGACTGCAAGGTTTACACACATAGTCACTCTCCTTGGAAATTTCTATTGTGAAAACAATCAGCCTTGAAAACGTTTTACGTCTTTTCTGCCACCATCGTCGTTTTTTTGTGTGTCTGTGTCAACGGTTTATTATACATTCTCAATACACACCTAAAATAGGTGTAGCTAGGGCGTACATTTTATATTCGACATGACAGACGACTCAATTCATATCTGATTTCTTTAAATTATTTCAAATTTGCACACAGGATTATCCATTCGGTAATTCTTCACATGCTGAATGAGGAAACGCATTTGTTTTAGTTCATTAAAGTAAAGGCCATGAATGAAATACTGAACAAAATCAAAATGATTCCTCACCATACTGCCCTCAAACCCTCAAAGGAGTTCAACATTCGGAGTAGTCCTGTTAACACGTAAACAAGTGCAGTAGAACAAGACTAATTTCTGAGGTGGTTATTATTATTTTTTTCACCAAGTGTATGGAAATTGTTTATACTAGTTAATAATAGTAAACATTCAGGGAGCATTACAGGTCAGGGAACTCTGCTTAAAGACTAAGTGCCATTGCTGAATGTAAGGAGTGCCCAAATTAAAAAAAAAATATATATTAATAATAATTGTGAAGAGAAGCAAAACATTAGTTTACATTTTAAAGATGTTTACAGTTGCCCCTTTCTCTTAAATGAATATTTAATTCTGATAAGTGCCAAAACGGGGAATTAAACCTAAATACTTTTAATGTACACAGTTGTACTACAACATAATTGCCTTCATGTGTCATAAAAAAGTAATAGAAGGACAGACATGAGAAGCCATTAAGTTTGTCTGCGGAAATGTGAAAATGTGTGTTTTTGAAGAAAGCCACAAAAGGGAATATTTGCCTTGTTAATACATTCAAAACTGACAATTTGTTAAACAGTCTTTCATTTCCTGTTTCTACATGAAATTGCCAATTGTATGTTGCCTGCACTGAATATTGTCAGCGTTTGGATTGTCTTACATATTGTTCAGGTTTTGCAGCTATATGTTGGACGGAAGCGTCGCATGATGAGAGAAAATGTGTTGTGTAACTCACCTTGAAGCTGAAAGCACATCAAAATAGTTCTTTTTCTCTCACGCCGTCTCAGAGTGTGACCGTTCACAACACACTTTAACAGACTTCGAGACCAGATTTTTCTTTCGAGACTGTTTTGATATAGACTCAGATTTCATACGTCGGAGGGCTGCTACAAGAATATTTTACATACAGCGCAATCAGGCTGTTTTTACAAAATTCGGCATTGTGCGGTGGGTTGAGTCAGCGAGAGAAATTAGCAGTGTTAGTCATGTAAAGATGATGCCCACCTTGGAAGCTCGAATGCGTGTCATCATTCTCTTCCTGCTAATCGCTGTCCCACTTAACGCTTCCTCTGCGAGCGTCCCGGGCCCCACCAGAAACACACCAAATGGGCCTGTCACCATTACCCCGACGCCCAACCCCAGATCTCAGGGTAGGGGCTTTCTGTACCCCCTTTCTAAAAACGGTGGGGGTATGCGAGGGAAGTCCATGAATCGTCGGCCAAAGCAGCCAGCTGGAGCGGCAGAAATGCCCCTCAGGCCGCTGCCTCAGATAATGCTGCCAAAGAATGTAACGACTGATGCACTGAAGGCCCCTTTTGGAGCGGCGCAGGTAGCTCCGCCTCCTCGCAAACTGGTGGAAGTGGACGTGTGTCGGGGTTATTATGATGTCATGGGGCAGTATGACCTCACCTTTAACTGCTCCAAGGATGACTTCATCTACTGCTGTGGCACCTGCCATTATCGGTTTTGTTGTCCGGACCGCACTCGAAGGCTGGACCAGAACATCTGCCACAACTACCATTCCCCTGTGTGGGCCAATACGGCCCCCCCTGCGACCAGACCCACACCGCCTGCCCACCCGGACCTCAGCCGCATCGAACAAAGCAACAACACGGTCTACGTCATCGGCGGAGTCATCTCGTTTACAGTGGCGGTGGCAGTGGCCATTAAAGTGGCGTTCCACAAGGCATCACGGCAGCCTAGGAACAGAGAGCTCAACATGCCCAGGTGAGAGTTTGTGAGTCTTGATCACTACCTTAAATTGTGTTCTATTGACTAATCATTCCTATATTCTTCCCTGTCAGGGCTCTTGTGGAAATGTTGCGTCACCAGTCGAGTCCGGTTCAAGAGGGAGAGAGAAACAACAGTGTAGCCTTGGGTACTGGAGGAGGAGGAGAGGGAACTCTTGGACGACCCCCGAAAAATCACTATCCAACGCTACAGAGTAAAGATAACCGACGTGAGTGGAGAACTCCATAATCTCAGATGCCCCCCTTAAGAACAGTGTGCATTTAATATAGCAAGATGAGTTTAGCATGTTTAAGATAGTATTACTATTAATGAATTAACAATTACATACAAATCAGATAACGGAATCCCTGTTGAAGAGAGAGATCTGAATTACACTAGAATTCTATAAATCAAATATCGACTAAATTAATTGAAGAGATGTGATGATAGCAATAATCTGTAATTTGGTTTAATTAACCTATATGTTATGATGAATAATGAAGATATTTGAATTGTACGTACAATACTACACTGTTAAATTACAATATTATTGCAGAAGTAGCAATATCCCACTTGGGACCTTCTGCCCCATTTCTGAGGGGGGCATCTCACTTTAACTTTTCATTTTAAAGTAAAAATGAAAATGAATATTTGTTATCATAGTAATGATTCTGTTTGTTAATGGGGGATCTGTCGACAAAGAGACATAGAAAGCTTTAATATGAAACTTAAATTCAGGTCACTATAATCCGATGACAAAAATTAAATTTTCTAATGGAATAAATCTCTCAAATGTTAATGTGTAGATGAAAAGTCTAGATTAATGAGAGCATAACCATCCGCTAAAAGTACTGAGATTTATTGACATCTGTGGTCAAGAGGAAATTTAAAAGTCCATTATTTCCATATAAAATTTCCATTAGCTATAAAATTAAATGTCCATTATTTTAAAAAAAAACATTAATTGGATGTCAACAGCTATAACTTGAAACAAAGTGTCCTGGGTAAAATATTTTTAAATGGGAAAAATGTGAACTAATGGTACCCTCATGGATCAGGTTGCAGTTGGCTGCATTATATGTCATACAGAGTTCCTTTCATGTTTCCATCTCAGCTTGAGCCTTGTGAACGGCCAACTGTATAAATTCAGGACAAGGAAGGAACACAGGGAAAAAGCAATAGCCAAATGATGAAAGGGCATTTGTGAATTATTTAGCACAGAGCTGTATATGATGGCATTAGAATGAACAGACGGTGTAAAATTTTTCAACACATTGTGGAGCTAGCAAGAGCTTAATAGGGCAACATTTACAGTAGATGGATAAATGTACTTTGTGAATTCATACTAAATGTAATTTGTCACAAAGGCAGAAATCTCTAAAGCACATGTCTTTGTTCTGTTTCACAGTGGGGAATCTGCAGCATAACTTCATCCACACCACAGGCTCCAGTCCCAAACATACAGCCACCATTGGTAGGTAAAGCCCACAGCTCTACAGTTGTTTATTCTGAGTTTGAAATAACCTCAATGTCTATCACTGTGTGTTTAAAGAGCGTGCACCACGTATGAACAACATGCAGATGGCCACCGGTGGCACATTGAAGCCCAGTAAACATACTAACGCCATGAAGCCCCAGCCGTCCTTCCATCACTCTCTACATAACCTGGCTCAGCTGCCGCCCTCGTATGAAGCTGCCATGAAGCCTGAGATCAACAGATACTCATCTCTCAAGCGTCTGGGTGAGTGCTTTATTACCAGTAGAGAGGAAGATTCTAATCTTAAGGAAATGATGTTTTGTAGGAATTACATAAAAGGTTGGCATGATTGCTTTCTTATTATAGCCCAGATAATTTCAAAGGCATAAAGCAAATTTATAAGCAATAAGGAGAAATAGATGGACGAACATCAAAAACAGTGTGACATTTAGTACTGTTGTGTTTTGAAGGAGAAATTACCTGCTTGATGATGAGGACATGAGTCTCATGCGGAGCTTAGAGCGTTGCTTAGGTTTTTATTTAAAGCAGTGTTAGTGCTTCACTGGAACGCTTGGGAGATATAAATGTTTGTGAAGGTCATTTTAATGAGGGCAAACCATTGCAAAGCACCCGCAATCTTGTACAGACGTATACAGCCTTAAGGGCTCTCTCTCAGCTAGACATCAAACCTCCTGGGAAGTGTGAGTTACAGTTGGAGGACAGGAAAGTTCTGCACAGGCGAAGGTTATACAGGCTGATACAATGACTCAGACTTAATCAGCCAAAAGATGAAATGGCTCAGGGTTGAGGATAAAACAGGATTGTATTAATATTGCTATATTAATGAAATGAAGTTTTAAGCATTAATGAAATCAAGCATTAAACATGCAGTCCAGAGTTGTAGGTTGCAGATTTTATATTAAGAGTTCAGTAAATTGAGATGAAATTTTGATCGAATTTTTAGTTTTTAGCGCAAAGCTTGATAGTATTGGTACCATATTGGGTTTTGCCCGATATTAGAGATTATTTATTAAACTGTGTTAGTAATATGCTAATTTTCCACCTAGATAACATTTGCTATTATCTAATGCTCACCTAAAGATATATTTAAAAACACAAATCATTTAATAGCACCGTTACATGTAATCTTAAGTAAATCCCAAAATTAAGTTTCATACTGTACATTATAATGTTGCGATGTCTAAATTCACTTTTTTATTTTTATTTTATTAACTTTCTTTAATTATTGTTTTTTGATTTAAGTGTTTTATTGTTCATTTATTTAGTCCAAATTGTATAGAGTTGTAATGTCGGCTGTTAATTTTTATTCATTGTCCATAGATAGATAGATAAATAGAGAAACAAGAAAACAAAGAAACAAATAAACAAAGTCTTCTTGATATTGAACAGAATTTGGATTTGGACATTTGCTGGTTAACCACCATACCATGAAAAATGAATTATCTTTTATAAATGTATTGCATTTTTCTAAAAAGAAAAAAAAAAAATACATTTTCATAGTGGACAGATTTTTAATATCTGTGCATCCCTAATTGGTTTATTCTTTTCTCACCCAATTTTCTGATCTTTTCAAACATATTTTCCTCCACATACAGAGAAAGGAGGATTGGAGGAATATTCAGGTTACTGTACCACCAAACGGAGGCCCAACAACGCCCCTCCCTCCTTTCATTCCTCCCAGCATCACCTTCCCTGGGGTGGCGACTACACGCTGGGGGGAAGAGGCACGCTTCCCAACCGTGGCAATCGTCCTCGAATACCTCATCCACAGTCTGCTCCAAGCCACACCCCGAATCCTTACCCTCTGGATCCTCCAGAGTCGAAGCAAAACCAGAACTACGATACTCTTTCCAAACCGCCACGCCGTGTCAAATCCACGGACCAGCTCCTCGCCCTCGCTGACGGCAACACCTTGTCAAGGATGTCGAAGAACCAACAGCACCAGTACTACAAAGCCATGGCCACTTCATCAAAGAACTCCAATACGAACACCCTGAAGAAGTCCAAGGACAGGCTGCTGATGTCCCCAGACCACCTAGAGGAGGAGGTAGGCGGGGTAGAGTACGACGGAAGCAGGATGGGTATAGGAATGGGTGACTACACATCTGGAGGGGGAAGCGGAATGGTGCCCACCCTGCCCCGCGTTAGCCACCAGAAAGCTCAATCACAGCAGAATGTTTGCGCCACACCGTCGCTCGACCGTCACCACATGATCAAGATGAACTCGCACCCGACCTCAGGGCGAGAGCAGGAGCGCAATTCGGCAGCGATGTCAGGTCACCTGGGAGGAGGCGGGGTTGGAGGAGTGGGATGGGGCGACATGCCAGGAACCGGAGTTGTCATGGGAACAGGGACTCTTGGTGGACACAGTGCCAGGAGGCTTGCATTTGCAGCTAAAAGGCAAAATACCATTGAACAACTTCACTTCATCCCCGGTGGAGGGGGAAGTGGAGGAGGAGTGGCATCCAACCAAGGGGTTAGAACAGGAAGCAAGAATGAGGTTACTGTGTGAGCAAGAGGCTGGAGAGGGTAAGGAGGGAATGGAGAAGATGGGTGAGGGATAGACTGTGTGAAGAGCTGGAGCGATGGTAGAGGGACTGTGGGAGAGAGAGAGTGGGCGGAAGAGGGAGAGAAATAACGAGAGAAGAGAGAAAAGGAGTAGGAGGATGGTAAAGGAATAAGAGAAACAGATTTTGAAGTAGGGGGCCATGAAGTGGGAGAAACTCGACAAAGAGCGAAGTGGCACCATATTTTTACAGCTATGTATTGTATATAGTGGCAAATTCACAAGATAAGATTAGATAACAGCTATAAGCCAGGTTTGATAGAGCTTCAAAGTTGTCGTGCTTTTTATGTTCATGAAATTGCCGCTATATTTATGATCGAAGCTGCCATATACAACTATTTATTTGCGTACAGTTTGCCTATAAACCTACCGCGTAGAATATCAGTAGAGTGTAATATAAATTCCACGATGTGACAGATGAACTGAGACATTTTTCATATCTTTATGTCATGTTTTTATCCTCAGATATTTTACATTGTTACACATTACAGATATAGCTGCTATGGAGCCATATATTTCAGAGAACAGCTTTCATCTTATAACTATGATGGAACTACTGGGAGACTAATAGCCTATAATAATTAACGTCTGCATAGGAGGAACCAGTTGAACATGAGTTGAGCGCTTATCCCAACTGATGAGTTGTAAAGCTACTTACAGCTGGACAAATGTAATGCTGGATCTTATCTCTTTTTAAACCCTAATCCACTTCAGCATAATGAGGAAGTACGGCAGGGTTTTCACAACGCATGTCAAAATGAATGAAGATGGAACAATTTGAGGAGCATATCCATAAACTCTTAAGAATCTGATGAACATTTTTTTTTAATTCTGCGAGACAGAGAAAGCAAGCCTTACCATACCTTACCATTGTTTCACCTGCATCTTATTCAGTGTGAATTTAACATGGATGTACCAAGTGAGTTTCTGTTCAATTTGTTTTATTTATTTATTTATTTTATTTTTTTTAGCATCCTGAAAATAGTACACGTTTTAAATTCTCAAGCCTGCCCTTCAGTACATAACTGGAGATCGCTTTGAACTATCGATGAAAGCCATTCTGGGACACAATTGGGCAGAAAAGCCCTGACGAAAACCAAGAGAAATGTCTGACAATCATCTTTTTTCTCCATTTAAAAAGACTCATTAATGATCAATGGCACTTTGTTTGGATTCTGAGCCACCACTTTCTACAATGTCCAAGTGCTGGGATTTGTAAGGGAGATTCACCGTAAGGGACACTGGACTACCAAAAGCACAAGAATAATACATTAGATTCCTGTAACGCTGGGTACTTACCCGTTAATGCTCCTCTTAGGTATACTGTGTAGACAAACAGTTCACCTTAAGCTATTAAATATGGATCTGAGATGAAGAAAACGACTCAAGAGTAAGGGCACTCATCAATGTATGTATATGTTATGATATTCTGGCATAAAATTAGTGTGTAACATGGCAGTATCATTATCTTGCTCAGGTGTGGGTTGACATTTGCATAAAGACGAACCTCCTGGACTGCTTTTTGAATCTCCATGTTGAAGCCATGTGTATATGCTGTTAAAACTGAGACTCTGCGAACAGTCTGAGGATACGGGAATGCCAAAACAGCTAAACCTGTATTTTGAATCTGCTGTTACCCAGATATGAACACAAGTCATACCTGATATCTTCATAACCAATAACGCTTATCAATATTAAGGGCTATAAAACACACATGCGTTAGTGGTACAGATGTTACCCACCGCTTACTCATTATTCAGTGGTAATAATCTCATTATTTACAAAAGGATATTAACGTAGTAAGGAAATATTACAATGAAAAATTTAAATGTGAGATTGTTCGCAAACAAGCCAGATATCATTTATTGTATGGTTCTGATCTCTGAGAAATAGTGCAGGTGTCAGGAACTCATTTTACCAATGAAAACTAATGAATTTACATTGTAAAACCACCAACTGGTCATTTTTTTTTTTTTGCTTTTTTTTTTTGTCATAGACTTTATACCTCTTGGTTAATTTTCAGTGTAATGAAATTGAACGTTATAAGTTACGGACTATTTGAATATATATATGCCTCCCAGTAAAAGTGTTAAGGAGTAGTTTATATCACATCAGCATCAGGAGGATTGGTGGTAACACATTCATTTAACTTTTCACTGGAACTAGTGTGTATCTTAAAGAATTATGAATACAACTTAAAGACAATCTTCCTAACAGCTCTGTAATACATTGGTGTTTGTTATTGTCATTTATATGACAGTTAATATTATGGTTATTGGTGAAATTTCTTCTTGTTGTTATGGTTATATTATGATTATGATGGTGATTTTTTTCCTCTGTGGTTTTAGTGTTAACTTGTTTTAGATATTTCTCATGAAATTCTTTTGAAATTATGAGTAGAAAATAGAAGCACAAACTTTGCCACTCATTGTTTGCCAATTCTTCATGCATTCCTAATGATGAGGAGTGCCTTCGAAAATCTCTCAGTGTGATGTCACATAGTAATTGTTCTAAGCCTGCAAATGCCATTACTTGTTGCAGAGACATCACAATGGGTTTATAAATGATGTCATAGGATGTATGTTGTATGTATGTAACCGAATGTCTTCTTTTTGTTATTAAGTGAAATTTCAACTTTTTAATGTTTCTTTCAGGGACAATTAGAACAGATGAATCTATTTAGTATTTTCTTTGTCATAAAAAGTCTGTAGCAATGTCTGTTTTGTATCCACAAGCCATAATTATGAAAATGTTTATGGAATTTATTAACAAGGCATATTACTGCAGAAAATAACGAACATTGGATGTGCAAATAAAGCCCTGAAGCATTTTAAAAGGTTGGTAGCCTACAATGGGATGTGCATTGGTTGCACGCACACAAGCAAAGCGGGACAATGAAGACTGAAACCCATGGGAATAATGAGCTTGTGTCTTGAAATATTTAAGCTCAGAAGCAGAATGAATGTTTGGGTAAATCACTTTAAATCAAGCATTACCCCAGTGATGTTTACATATATTTTACTTTCATAACAAATGCCCTATATATATATATATATATATATATATATATATATATATATATATATACACACATACATATATATAGCATCCTTCCATACAGGTTAAATTTCACCTTTGTAAAATAAAGTAAACTGATGAAACTGTTGCCTCGAATGTCTGGTGACACACATAACAGGAGGAGAGACAGAAAATTTAAGTTATTCATGTCGGTATTTACTATACAATGTTTACAATATTATCTTCCATGAAGCATCAGACTGGAAATAAGACTAGCAATTCCAAGGCAGCCATTTTGATAAGGACCAGCCTTTGAATTTGAGCTGTCAGTATGTAATAAAATGGCCACTATAAGAGCTTCTAAGATACAAACATAATGCTAAAGGAATCCTACAATAAATGAATAACACATCTAGTATATTACATCAGAATCATAGTCGCCGAGTTGTTATTCGGATTTACCTCAGGATTACCTATTGAGAGCTCGCTAACATGTTAAACTTGACTGCACAACAACAACAACGCCACTGAAAACACTTGGAAGCTAACCGCATATACAATACAGCTAAAAAGCAAACGAACCCTATCGTTATTAGTAACTCTATAATAAAAACGCTAATATTCGCAGTACACTACTTTCACACGAACGCTGTCTCGACCACAAATAATAATAATAAAAAATAAAAAAAAAACATAACGGACAGATAACGGGGTAACGTTAGCCGGAAGTGTTCCGAGGTCCGGAAACGACCAATGTTAAAATCTCACACGTCACTCGTTCTTTCTAAAACACCAACATAGACCGTCCAAAATATTTTAGCCGACAAAAAAAGCAAACGCAAAATAAAAAAATCATCGGTCGTAATACCGTTTGATGCATTTTCCACAGGATATAAGTACGATAAGTGCATCTGTTCTACAGTATAAGAGACGCTCGGTCTCATGCTATCGCAGCACGGTTGCAGTGGAAACAGGGTCTGCTAACTAGCTGTAGCTAGAAGGCTAACCACTGGAAAACAGCGCAGAGCTGCTGGGGTACATGAACGAGGGGGGCAGGGTGGGAGAGAGTATAGCAGGCCCTGTTCATCTTGACCAGGCTAAAAGATGGATGCGTAGGTAAAAAGGCCTATTTTATTGTCTCGACTGTGATTTCATTATGATTAATTTACTTGCACAATAAGACAGTTTTGCTCCTGCATTATCTGGCTTGCTGTTGTTAGGTCGCGCATCATGACGGCAAGCTTAGCTGTCCCTTTGCTGAATGTGTAGTATTAGCCAGCTGTTTTGCATGCTAACATGTTACACATAGCCCCAACGCTAAACGATTTCGCGACCATTAATACTTTGAAGAGCATTTTTAAAGCACTATTGAAAATCGAAGTGGATTTTCCCCATCGTAGGTTATTTTTCCATTACTCCCCGGAGTCTGTCGAAATGGACATTTTCTTTTCTTTAGTGATACGCGATGCAATCGGAAGATGTAATAATTACATGAAATTCACCTCTAGCCCTGACGATTCTCACCGCACTCAGCATCTTTTCAGCACAATGCCAACTGCTTAGAATGTAAGACAAAGTAATAGAAAACACTCGCGACGTTTAATTTAAATATGAGAAAATTGTGTAAATATTGGAAAATGTGTATTATCTTGCTGTTACTATCTTACTTATCGTCTGAGAACATATTTCACACTACTTTTGTTTAGTACCGTGTTGTGATTGTAAAATGACATTCGTTAAATGCCTCAGCGACATGTCAGTTTAATGTGTCTGTTAATTGCTGTCATTTAGATTATGCTGATAGATAAGATTAACTAATGTTATCCATTTATTAAATACGATGTAGTATTTCAGAGTGAATTATGAATGTTATTGTAATTTGTTTTAAGATATATTGATCGCTAGAAATAACAGATACTCAGTTTTTTTATTATCATTGTTTTTGTTATTGTGAGTTATATCATTTTGCTACAACTGAGCAAAAATGAAATCATGGAAATGCAATGAGATGTTCAATTGAAGAACTTGGAAATTTTTCGGAGATGTGCCCATACTCCTATAATCATTCACACACAAAAGTTACATTTTCTATGTATTAAAATAAACAAACATTAAATGCTTGCTGTAATAAACAGTCTGTCTGTTGTTGTTGTTTTTCTTTTTCTTTCTTTCTTTTTATAAATCAAATTGTTTTGTTGTCTTTAGGGTTTTGATGGTTCATGGTTTTTAAAAGAATTGTATCAGAGTGTTTGTATAAATTCAATCATTTAACATGTTGCTCCTTTTTTCCTCTCACAGTAAGAAGAGTGGCAAAAAGAACATCACAGCCCCCAAGAATGATATTAGAGGATTTTGCTTCCAGCTATGGAAAAAAGAAAAATATACTAATTGAAACTTGGAAACGGAGATGTAAGCCACTTTTGTCAGAGTGGATTAAGAATTAATAGACATTGAATGTAATGAAACCAACCCATGGGATTTGGAGGGATCCATCCTACTGTGGGATGGTCATGAACTAAAAAAATGTAACCAAGGAAGTGGAAATGTTTCAATGAACTCAGACTACATAAAGCACTTATGGTGCACTTCCCAAAATGTGAAAACATAATTGCGTCTCATGCAGCTGTGGCATTCTTTTATCAGTCCATATGTCTTTGCACTCTAATGGAACATTCAGACTGAAATACTGATATCAAAGTTGAACTGTCCAAAATAACTGTGATTATATGGAATCCAATGTGAAACCAAAAGGGAGTCAATTTTGGTCATCCAATAAGTGACAAATCCCATTGAAAAACAGCTTTTTGCAGAGACTACAAATCCATGTTACAATCAATACAAAATGTCCTCGTCGACTACTTGCCTGAAGAGTGAATATGTGGCTGCCCACTTTAAATGAAACAACACCAGTAGCATAAGAAAAATGTGAGGTAGCACTGTTTTTGAAATTGCTTCTAGCTTTTTCTGACTACAGCTCAGTAGAAAAGCATCATAGAAATATTGTTGTTGCTCAAAGAGCAGAAGGTGTTGCCACTGCGCACCATGTTTCAGTAACTGGGAGATGTTCCAGTTTGGAAAATACAATGTGGACATCATAGAGATGCTGAGTGGACACCAATCCCATCAGTTCAAAGGTCTTGGATTAGAACGACAACTTCAACACCAACAGCAAGTGCAGCTTCACCAACACCAGTTACAGCAGCAGCAACAGCAGCAAGGTGAGACATCTGGGTCAATTTTGTCTGGACTTGGCTTAGGCCCACTACAAGCATCTAGAGGCAGTGCCTTTACAGATTCTGCATCAATTTTTGCAAAAATGAGTGCACCTCCCCCACCTCTGCAACAGCAATCCCTCTCTTCATCATCTCAAAGTTTGAGGAAATCCAGCAAAATGTCTGGAAGCAGTAGCAGTGGTGGAAGTCATGTGAGTGGATACCCCCAGTTTTTGCGCTCATTCCACCCAACTGAGGCAACCCTTGCACAAGAGCAGTTACATTCGGGAGTAGGGCGATTTGATCATTTTGCCAGCAGTAGTGGAAGTGGAGGAACTGCAGGGGCAATTGGAGGACTGGTTTCATCTGTTCCACCACCACCACCCCCGTTGCATCCTGGCCTGTCTGTACCTCAGGCCTCCCCTGGTCCGTCGTCCTCCTCCCCATCTCCTTCAAGTTCTGTTTCAACTTCCAATAACCCTCCCAGCAGTAGTGCAGTAACTACCTTTAGTCATCAGTTGGCAGGATCTCAGTCTGAAGCCCGAAGCCTACATCAACAGTTTAGCTGCATGTTAGCCGCAAATCAGTATTTTCTTTCTGGAGTACCAGCCAATTCCAGTCTAGAACAATTTTTAGTTCAGCAAGGCAGTCATAACCATCTTGGTCTTGGTCTGGGCCAAGCTGCAGGAGAAACAAGTTCAGCCCTTGCGCCACCCCCTGCTCTTCATTCTTCACACACTCATGGTCACTTAACTACATTATCACAGCCTCAACAGCCACCATCACAACAGCAGCAACTACCACCTCACACTTTGTCTCACCCTCACCCACATCCACACCATCCACTGCACTCCTCATCGCAACCTTCTTCGCTTGGAGGTTTTGACTTTCAAGGAATCCCAGTACTCTCCTCCAACCAGCTAGCATCTCTGATGCAGCAGGAAGCCGGTTTGCCACTTCCACTTCCTCTACATCTTTCTTTATCAAAAGAGGATGGAAAAGGGGATAGTGCTGTTGGAGGAGGTGGTAGGAGAAAGAAAGCCATGGCTGGCTACCTGCCACAGAGAAAGTCTGAAAGCAGCAACAACAATAGCAGCAGCGGTCACAGCTCTACAAACCCCAACAGTAGCACTTCAGGGGGACTCAACCAGGAGAACACACCAGGCTTAGATGGAGGTGGGGGTGTTAGTTTGTCAGGTATTGGTGGAGACCCTTCTTCCCACCTAACCTCATCATCCTCTACTTCTGTTGTCTCATCATCTTCTTCAGCACCCTCTTCTACGTCAGCATCAGTTTTGGTGACAAATGGCTCTAAAACCAACAGCCATGGTTCCATGCCACCTCAGTCTCAGCCTGAACAAGAACCCCTTTATCATTGTGGTGAGTGTGGCAAAACATTCACACATCTCTCTAGTCTGCGCAGGCACCTACGTAGCCATGAATTAACTACAGCTGGCACAAGCGGCACGAGAAGTAGCATTATAAACCCAGTTTTGCATCCTTCCGATCCAAGTATTCCCCACTCTACTCAAGAGAGTGCAGCCTCATCTTCGTGTGGCAGTCCTGACAAGACTTTTCATTGCTCTGAGTGTGGAAAAGGTTTCAAGAAAAAGGGGCACCTACTTCAACATGGTGTCATCCACTCTGGTGCACGGCCCTATGCCTGCACTACTTGTAGTCGTGCTTTCAATCGTCGAGAGTCACTCACCCGCCATGAAAAAATACACGAAGAGAAACCTTTTCGCTGTCCAGCCTGTGGTCGTTGTTTTCGGGAAAGTACATCCCTTTTGAACCATGCAGCCTCGGGCACCTGTGGCAAGTCAGGTCGTACACCAAGACCTAAGCATGAAAGTAATATAGAAAACAAGAGCAATAAAGCTGGGGGCTCCCAAGATGGAATAGCAACTAATGCAGCGGGTGAGTAACGTCTAGTGTAGTGTATATTTTTAGTAAACCCACTGAAAAGTCAAACAATTTTTCATAGGCACTGTGAAATTTGTGTGCATAGCATTGTTACTGTTTAGTCTGTTGTGCAGGTTCTTACCGGAGTGATGATTTCAGTGATGACTACAAGGACCAGCGCTCTCAAAGTAACTTGTATTCTGGAACAACAACATGTGGTGGCAGCATGACAGGGACTGCACTTAGGAAGGCACCATTAGCTCCTACTCTGCATCCACACCCACAAAACCAAAGCCAGCAGCATCATCCACAGCCACATCTCCCACTTTCATCCCTGTTGGAGGATTCTGAAGATGATGTCACTAGCTCTGTCAACAGTGCCATTTCTGCTATCACTGCTGCAGCTGCAAATTGTATGAGTGGTGATCTTGCCCACAGTGGAGGTAGAGGGGATGATCGAAGGGATATCATTGGTGGATTACTTGGAGGTCTGGGTCTAGGACCTCTTGCCTCACCTAGTGGTCCGTTATCAACATCTGTCATGGAAAAGTCCTTTAGAGGAACTATTAACCCAAGTGCATTGTCCCTCAACCAGCAACCAAATCAGCAGACACCCGGTGGAAAGCCCAAACGCCCTCGTAAGCCCCGCAAGAAGAAGGAACCTGGTGTGGTTGGTGTTGAGCCCCCTAAAAGAAGGCAGTCCTCTCACAGACCAGGAGGCCCTGGTGGTGATGTTAGACCTTATTTGTGCAGCGTCTGTGGTCGAGGATTTGCAAGAAGAGAGACCTTGCGGAGGCATGACAGAATACACACTGGAGAAAAGCCTCACCATTGTACTGTGTGCGGCAAGTACTTCAGAGAGGCATTTCATCTTAGCAAGCACCACACAGTGCATTCTGGAGAGAAGAACTACAAATGTATCCTGTGTGGAAAGGACTTTGGATACGCTCAGAGCCTTAAAAGACATGGCAAGCTACACCAGAAAGGAGAAATAGAAGAAGTGCCAACCACGCCAGGTGGGGGAAACCTTAACAGCTATCCATCCTCTGGTGGCAGCTTGATTCAAGGGGGTCAAAGCGGCTCTTCTTCTTTCTATTCATATACTCAAGATGTCAAACCACAGACATCAAACACTCAGCCCCCTCCTAGACTGTACACATGTGCGATATGCTGGAAATCGTTCCGCCATCACTTTCACTTGACGGCACATCACCAAACTGTTCATGAGGGTGGTGGAGAAAAGCTGTTTTCTTGTGAAGTGTGTGGTAAGGCATTTGCATACTCTAACAGCCTTACACGACACAGGCTTTCTCAGCATGGCTTAACACGGACTGGCCAGCCAGTTGCTCAAAGGAGCACAGGGGAAGATAACAATGTTGGTGTTACAATATCGGAAAGCGAAGCTGCTACAAATGCTTTGCTTCAGCTCGCGCCACCAAGTGGCGCACATGCTGAACAACATGGAGTTCTTCATAGCCAGCAGGCTCCTCCCCAAACACAAGCTGGCTACTCCCCTCTGTTCTATTTACCCGATACCAATGCTGCACACCCTTCTTTATCTAATGCCTCCTCTTATTCTCATTCTCTGCCGTCAACTTCCTCAGGGCCTCTTCTTTGTAACCATCAGCAACAACACACTGGGATAAAGGGTGAACCCATATATCACACTGGTCATGTGCATACTCTTACTCCAAACATACCAGTGCATTCCCTCGCATTGCCTCCATCAGAGCCACATCAGCAACACCACAATTCCCAGCAGCATTCAGCTGAGTTTCAATCTACTCAACACCACACTTTTCAAAGCCAAGAGGAGTTGAGGAGACGGAAGAAAAAAAAAAAAAGACGGCAAGAGAGAGAGGAGATAGGCTACAAACGGACCCCGGCTGCAAAAGTAGAGAGAGAACAGGTGGAGGCCTCCCTTGGGGAAAAGCAGAGAAATGAGAGAAGAAAACTTGTTAAAAGGAAAAGGAGAGCAATTCACGGGACGCAACATAAAATTAAGAAGCGCATGGCTGTGCTCGTGAGAATCAGACATGGAAGTGGAGGAAGTGCTGTGTATGAACTGGGCCTTCCAGGTGGACTGAAGCTTAACAGGCTTCGTTCTCTCAAAGTTCCTCTGAAACGAAAGTCCTGTCCCCTTTGCCTTGGTGCTACTTTCTCTCAACAGGTAGCCCTTAAAGTTCACATAGCAGCTAGACATTGTCCCAAAGTGAGAGGCCTTCAGCATCGTTTGAAATGTCCGGTTTGTGGAAAACAGTCTCGCAAGTTCCTCTCAGCTCTCATTCACAGAAGCTCCCATTTAGCCAACAGAGCGTTTTCTTGTAAACATTGTCCCTGTCGTTTCTGGAATGCAATGCTTCTCACACGGCATAAGAAGGTGTGTCGTGGGACGTTGGCTAAATTTCAACGAGATAGGGCTCTTTGTGTTAAATTAGTCATGGGATCAACATACAGGAGGTTTGAGTGTAAAGGGAACTCTTCATCCTTGCATATGGAATATAGTCACTAAGTTTTGCCATTAAACTCATTTTCATATGCACTTTTAGAAGAGAAGTGTTGCGATTTTTCATGAGAAGAACTGAGATATCTGACTGAATACATCTTATGCTCATGTAGGCATTGACTTGTGTGTTATGAGAGCTTTTTCTTTTCACTCTCAATCATATTAAATTTCCTCTTGTAACTTGGACCCCTGAAAATGAACACCTTCAACAAACTCACAAATGTATCAAAGACATTTGTCTTAATGAAATGCTTAGCCTACCCATCTATTCAGTACCACACCGGTCTTCTAAGAGGAAACTCTTGTTCATATTGAAATTATCCTTGGCTGGCAATAGATGAAGTTTCAGTGATTTGGCGAATATTGTATTGTGCCCTAACAGTAGGTTATTGCTCACCTCAACAGATGCTCTGTAGAATTATTCTGTCTCTGATATATATTGTGTTGTTGGTGTTCACTTAGAGCAAGTGTGGAGATGTGATTTTGTTAATGTAAAAAGTGCATTCAGTATCAGGAGAAAAAAGGGTCCTGCTAGGAAGATGAGTATTTTATTTTAAGGAGTATTTAAATTACTGCATGTTGGACACAGATCCAGTCCATGTGTTGAAAGGTCAACGCGAGTGATGAGACTTTTTTACTCTGATGGTTACATGACAGATCCAGTTGAAAATGTATCTTAACTCTTAATAGAGGAACCATGAGAAATTAATGCATAATACATGCCGATTAACAATTCTTAAAATCAATTGTGAGCCCTGTTTTGATTTATTTACTGTTCTTAAAGAAAACTATACCATTAAGATGGTAATGCCAGCACTTAAACAGGAAAAATATGATTTTTCACATAACCATAAAGGACAAAAAAATGTAATACCCACCGATTATTGCCCTAAAGGCAAAAGCCTTAGCAAATTGTGACAGTTAAAACAACACATTTTATGGGTAATACAATGTAGCGTCTATGTATAAAGCTTACTGGAGGAATGGAAAGAAATATGTGTACTGTAATGTAAATTGTGTCAATATTTTATTATGTTTTTTAAGCAAAAGTCAATCTTTTTATCATAGCTACACTTCAGGTAGTTGGAAGAGTGATTGTAAGAGTTATCACTTTAGATCAGGTCTTGATTAAGTGTATTAATGTGTGACACAGTCTGTCCACTTGCCAACTATGAACGTATCCCATGTACTTTTCTCACCTTTCATGTAGAGATCCCATACTACTTATAGCCTCGTTTTCTTTAAAAGAAGAAAAGTAATAAGTATGTTTCTATCACTTTATTTACACATGATAAGCTGGTTGTTGATGATACCTAAGCATTTAATAAAATTTTAAAATGTTATATCCTCATTAATTCCATGTAAACATTTATTGTTACCTCAGTATTTCATATTTATTTGCATTTGTATTAAAATATGCCAAATATGCATTTTGCATACAACTGCATTTCATGGTTTAATCAATTCCTAAAGTTGTTTTATTGTTACTTATCATTTATTATTTATTTACTGCTTCTGTTAAGTCTTTGTCACAATGTTTAAATATTTATTATTACATTATTCTGTTGCTATAAGATCATTTTACCATGCAGTGTGATCTTACTTTTTTTTTTTTGTAGTTTATATCTTAAGGGAATAGTCTAAATATATTTATATTTAAGGATATATGTTATATAAGTATATATAAAGATTTTACATTCACTGGTACCAGACAGAAAGTGGCTTTTTAATTGCCAAATGTCATTTATTGCTAATGAAAAAAAAATTAAATGTAGCCCAATTCTAATTTTATTCTTAGAATTCTAACTAAATCATGTATTGAGCGCCCTTCTTTCCATCATTTGATCAACATTGGTCAGTTTCTGTCTGAACGTGATATGTGATATTTTTTTCTTTTCTTTTTTTGTAGAATTATAGTTGAATTATAGGTGTTGAGGCTGTGAAACTGACTAAACAAAATGTTTTAGAACAAATGAGAGTGCTATTTTCCATGTTGATCAGTTGGTGGCAGCAAGGATCCTACAACCTATGATATGAAGCTAGGAGCACAACTGTCACATGGATTTAAACGCCAATAGTGGGTGGAAAACAAGTACCCTGAGCCCTTGAGTGTGTGTGTGTGTGTGTGTGTGTGTGTGTGCGCTCACGAGGTAGACTTCAAATTGATGTGTCTAAGAGAGACGGTTTTGTGTTTATAGAAAAAAGCAAGGAAGAAAAGAATGTGCGGGAAAAAAAAGGTCTTTAGCAGATACCTTCTGTTCTTGTCTTTTTCATGTCGACCATGTCTTTGCATTCTCATGAGTTTTATTATATCTTTGAAAGCACATTTAATAGTTTACGTTGTGAAATCGTAAGACCTGCATTGAGTATCACAATACGTTGATACTCTCGTGAGGTTGGGTTCATCAGGTTCAACCCCAGCAAATCTATTTCCTTTATTTCTGAATCTTTTGTGGGTGTGCGCCACTCTTCCCCTGGATTCGCGCAGTTTCTGTATTCTCACGCGGCTGTAGCATGGGTGGGATGAATGGGCGGAGCTCAGTTCTCCAAGGTAGCCAGTAGCTGTGCGCGCAGGGAGGAGCCTCTTTTCTCTCAGCCAATGGGAGTAAAAAGTACATACAGGCTCAGCCGCGTCTCCGCGTGCGGACACCATGTGCACTGGAGAGCGCGTCTGTGTTTCTGAGACACAACGTGTAGTTGCCATCTCCTCTCGCATGATGCTCACGTTTCCCGCGGATTACTAGTGAAGTGAAAAAGTGTGTCCATTCGCTTGATAGTTTTTTTTGTTCTTTTGGTTTTTGGCAAAAGGTAGCGCTCTGATTTTACTGAGTGTAAAAACTTGACAGGTTGTTAAATAAATCATAATTCTGTTAATAAATCATAATTCTGGTGCACATTAAAACTATCCACTCACCGACTTAGTAAGTGGCCACATGTTTATGCGTTTTCTGAGTGCCAAACATAGGCATCATCGGGACAGCTGGGAGAGAAATTATCGACCAATTTGTTTTTAATCAGCGCTACCAAGCCCCGAGGAGCGTGCCTGTCACGAGGGGGCGTGCCTCATGAATATTAAACAGTGCTGCGCTTTCACTCTGGGAGGTGTGACGTCACGTGAGCGGCCCGTGTTCGTTCCAGCTGAGCGAAGGGCTCAGCTCAAAGTGTGCGGTAACACACATGCAGAGAGAACTGAACAGACGGGGTGACCACAAGGGGAAAAAGCGATTGAGCGACTGAATGGAAAAAAACGTCAACATCCCACCAATCGCACTACGCAGCAGAAATTGACTCAGCAACACTTTCTTCGTTTTGTTTTCATTTGTTATTTTGGAGACGACGCAAGTTTCGCGCATTCAAGAGTTGAGCGCGCATTCACGTTATCGTTTGCACTGTTGGATTTCTTATTCTCCGAGATTTTTCCTATCGGCGCTGTTTTCTACTGAAACAGTTGTATCCGGTTAATTTGTTGCGGGTTTTGTTCTACGTTGGTCTTGGACATAACATCGCTATTTTTGACATTCGCCTGTATTCATAAAAGTTCCGGCAGAAGATAAGCTGTCAACATTTTCTGGAATTACTGGGAATGTATATTTTCGTCCACTCGGCCAATCTACAATCTAATGCAAGCAGAATGGCTCTCTTTGTTTAAAACCTCGTTTTCAAATAAAGGTAAACTTGCATTAATTTTCTCTGATATCAGATGCTCTGGTGCACGTGAGCTGTGCAGGTCGTTCCTCCTCCTCTGTCTCTAAAGTAAACGCGGTCTCGTGTTGCAGTAGTACTAAACAACTTTGTTTACTTTAATGATACGAACTTAATCCAAATACATAATTTGTTAGTATATGTGCTGTTTCACTACAAATTAATGCTAATATTTTGTTGTTGTTGTTTTTTTCCACTATGAATTGTCATGTGATTGTTTTCACGGCTACACGATAGTATTGAATCATCCAAACATCTAGCGGTCAAGGGAGCTCAATCCGGCGGACGTTGGATGATGGCCAGGCCGCTTTCACAGCTCCTTCCCCCGGACCTTCCCTCTGCCGGAGCCAGTCCTCAGTTTGGCAACAGTAGCCAGGCGGGAGTCTCACTTAACGGAGGACACTTAAACTCCACTGCAAACTTAAAGTCGCTCCTGCAGCTTCCAGTGAAGGGCGACCAGCGCGTCAAAGACTGTAGTGAAATGAAGGGTGAGGAAACGCACCTGCTTCCCTGACACTCGGTGTTTTATTATAACGAGCTCCCTCTCAACCTTTTGTTTGTTCCCCTTTAGAATGTGTAAATATTGTGTTAATAGTCAGTTAGTTTCCTGATTAGTATGATTACCGATTATAAAATTTGTGGTTGAACATGTCAAATGACAGGGTTATGTGCAACTATGCATATATCTCAGTGAGCTCAAGACAGGACATCACATGGGACTTAGTTGAAGAGATAAACAAGGCCAGGCCATTCAGCCACTTAGCTCCCTACCCAGGTACTTTGAGGTCAGCTGTTGGCTAAGCCATTTTGTTTACAGGTCTGTGCAATGCACAGCATAACCACACCGACAGAAGTTTTCCATTGACTGTGAATACAACATTGTGAACATTGGGAAAGCTTCTTTATGGATTGCTGTCAGTGGCATTGTTTCGTACTGATTATCTTGTTAACATTAATAGAAACTGACCCTAAATATGTGAGGGAAAAACTCAGTTTCTGTGTGCACAGCTTTAGAAAACACATTTATTGTTAAAACCACTGCAGTTACTTTTAAACGCTGATATTTTTCAGACGGCATGTAAATGATTCAAGAAGGATTTTTGCACTTTTGGTGTGGTTAATTGTTTTTAAGCTTGAGTATTTTTCAGTGACAATCTACTTTTTTTTTTTTTTTTTTTGTAGAGAAAAGAATTCACATGTAAAATGTGTTGCAGTTACATTTTTATGGTTTGTTTTTATACAATATAGTTAAACCAGAAATGTCTCTTTTCAAACTCTCTTTTCTGGTTCTGGTTTCCTCACCAATAAAACGTAAAATGCCTAATTTAGCCTAACTAGTGTTGTTAAGATTTTAGACCCCACCCTAGAGTGTCTCAGACCCCACCTAAATATTTGAAGACGGAAACCTTCAGATTTAAGACCTTCAGACGCCATGTCCGCTTTCACATTGTTTTTAATATTGCGTTGCTCCTGTAGATTAGAAGTGGTTTTAAGCCGACTAAAAATAACCAGTAACCACTTAACACAATATACACCACACTATACCAGAGTGTCATTGCAGTATTGCTATGTTATGCTACTGTAATATTGTGTTAAACAATACACGTCTGACTTTGTGTTACACCTGTTGCCTTTTGCGTCATGGCTTTGGTTCAGCCATAATACCATAGTCCTGTAACATTTAGCCATTGTTCAACTATACATCGTTACTGAACCACAGAGTTAAGCTGTGTCACTGTGGTGTAACATTGTAATGGCTTTACCACGGTTTTTCAGGAATGTCAAAACGCATTAATCTTTCACAAGTTTAAAGGAAAGTATTTCAAAGGCTCTTCTTTTTGCATTGATGCACTGGCAGCTTTTCACATGTGTTGACATTGCAGAGGTAGTTCTCCCAGAGGGATGTGAAAGTTGCTGGGAAGTGTTATTCTAACTACGTAATCTGAGCACCATCAGAAATACTGCTCTCTTGAAATCTACAAAAGTCAATATATGTGTTCCTAAGAATAGTTAGAATGGTTTGAGAGTGTTAAGCCCCATTCACACCAAGAGCGATAATGATATTAGCGTCCACACCATCGGACGATGTTGTCTGTTTATGCTAAGCGCATGCTCATTTGCCGCTTTAAATTCTCGAGCTCGTTATAGCAAGATGGATTCTGATTGGGTGTCAATGTTCATCAGCTATCGTTCTGAAAGTGATTCCAACAATATCGTTTGTCTGTGCTTTTACCGTTATAGCTATGCTAATCTTTAATACTGAGAACGATTTTTAGAACTATATCTTTTTCATTATCGTTCTTGGAGTGAACGGGCCTTTATAGTAAGATACGGCGGTAAGATATGCATATTGAGTTGGATTTCACTTTCTTTTCATAGGTAAGGACAGGTTGGACATTGATGAAGACTCTCTCGGTCGTTGTCCTCTGCGCAATGGCTGCAGCAATGGACTAGTCGCTGACAGCAACGGCGCAGGCACGGGCAGCTTTTCTAACAGCAACAACAGTTCCTTCTTGGGCCCGTTGCTATGGGAACGAACATTGCCATGCGATGGCGGGCTGTTCCAGTTGCAGTACATGGACCTCGAGGAGTTTCTGACAGAGAACGGGATGAGCAGCATGCACAGTACCTCCAACTCCACCTCGGCTCAGATACCCTCACAAAGCTCTCAGTCTGCCGTCCCCAACCAGGGCTCCCAGTGCCTCCCCACCTCGCCCCCACACTGCTCCTCATCCTCCTCACCGACATCCGCAACCACCTCGTCCTCGCCTTCTCTGCTCGGGCTGGACATGCACACGCCGCAAAGCATGCTGGGAGCCGCAGACTGCTTGCATGGTGAGTTTGCTATCGCAGTTCAGAGATTTAACTAGCAGTGAAAGATAAGCTAGAGAGGATGTTAGAAACCCGCGAGACGAACGGTCTAGAGGCAAGCAGTTGAGATGAAGAAAGGAAGCTCTGTGGGCCGAAAACGAGGTCTACACAGTTCAAACACTTCCCCCATTTTGCTTACAAGAAATTCCCCTGGATTTCGGTCTGTTTGCGAGATGTGAAAAGTACCAGACTGTCCCTTGGGTGTGTGTTACAGTGTAGTTTCACAGTATTAATGGTTTGGGTGTGTGTTGTTATGAGTGTGTATGGATGCTCATGGTGTGTGTTTGTAGGCTTCACTGTCAAGGTTTGGGCGGTTTTTGGGAGTGAGTGTTACAGGGTGTGCGGCTGTTTGTGCTCTTGCGAAGACGTGAGTTGTGTTTTATAGGTATGTGTTAACATTGCATATTTTTGTGTCATCAAACATATATTTACAGGCTGTTTAAAAGGTGAGTGGGAAGTTTGTGTGCGTGTTATTTAAAAAAAAAAAAAAAATGGGCCAATTAGAAATATACAAAAGAAACTGCAGTCCGTCTTGCAGGACTGACAAAAGGGGTATACAAAGATAAATAGTGATGACAGCAAGTGAAAAGAGAGGAAAAGATTTTGATATAGAGCTGAGAACAAGACAGCGATTGAAAGGCCGGTAAGTAAACAGTGGGAGACACACAGGTGAGCCAGGAGCAAAGAATGAAAGGCAGAGACGGCATGTGTGCGATTGTGCTCGCATGTTTTTAAATCTCTTCCTCCTCTCACACGCTTAGTCCATGTGCGCTCGCTCAATCACGTGCCGAGGCAGGCAGAGTGAGAGCGAGGACGGGGGAGGAGCAGAGGAGAGGAGGTATGTGTGGGAGTGTGTGTGAGTAACAGACAGGGAGAGATTGAAAGATTGAGATGGAATGACTCGGTGCGAGTTGTTACTGTACTTCCGATTAGATGTTTGTTTACGTTTCTAGAGTGGCTGAAAAAAGAGAGAGAGAGAGAGAGAGAGAGAGAGAGATTAAAAGTGCTACTGGTAAATATTTGGAATGTTCTGTGTGATTGAAAAGCACATGCAGAAGCCATCACATCACATATTTGCACAGATTTTATCAAGCCGTCTCAAAAAAAACAAAAAACTGTGCCTGTGTCAGTGCATGTGCCTCAGTGGATAGTAAAGAGAGGATCATTGCCAAACGGGGTTAAAGTTACTCTTAAGGGCACTTCTCAGACTTAGATTAGATTTATGGCTCAAAACATAGATTTTCAAAGCATAGCAACAGCAGTTTTGTTGTGCTGTAATGATAGGGTTCACTTTAATCGTGTGAAGAAATAATGCATTAGATTAGAATATTTTTCACTTTATATTATATATTTTGAATTGATGTTTAAAAATGTATCAAGTATGTATTTTTAATCACTGACATATATTGATATATAATTATGATTAGTGTGTGTGAGCCAATGTAGAAAGTAATCTTTGAAAACAAGTCTTCATAACTTTCCTTCTCAATTAAATTGATCTTGAATAAATAAATATGTATGTATGTTTGTTTGTTTTAGTACTTTATTATTATTATTATTATTTATTTTTGTAGTGTGATCATTGTTTTTGACCATTGTAGAAGTCGACATAACCATGTCTGTTTTGTGTCTGTATGTTCACGCAATCTGCCAGGCAGGAAAAACCCATTATGAATTTCCCATTATAGGGGAAAAACAAATCAAATATTAGTAAAAAAAAAATACATGCATGCATACATGAATGAATAAATGGTTTGCTTGCACTAACATGCATTCACCATCAAATTATTGGAGTAGTGAAACCACAAGTTTTAAAATTCGTAAATGTACAGAGTTTAGGGTAGAAATATTGGAAAATGGAAAAACAAGAGAAGGATTAATGGATTGAGTTTTTGTCTGTTGCCTGCTACTGCCCCCTTGTGGGTCTTCTGGGTAATGTTTTGAGAGTCCCATCATTCTGAATGCATGCACATAGCAGCGTGACTTAATCAAAGCATCCACTTTGTGTTTATACCATCAGGCACTCCGCCAAGCAGCTTGGAGCCAACGCCCTCACCTTCTTCCACCACGTGTCCACCACTCCCTACTCCACCCATCGCTAACTGCAACAACATGTTGGCACCCTTTGACCCTGATCCTGCAGATGTTGCTCTGTCGAGTGTGCCTGGACAGGAGGCGTTTGACCCCCGCAGACATCGGTTCAGTGAGGAAGAGCTCAAACCTCAGCCCATGATTAAAAAGGCTCGCAAGATGCTTGTCCCTAATGACCTGAAGGTGAGAAGCTCAATGCAGCAGGATTCTATGGACATATCATTTATTATAAACACTTGGCACGGTGAAACATAAAAGATCCTAACAGAATTATAAGTGGTGCATGTGCCTTCAACATATGAACGTGGATTTTGTGAAGCGAGTTAATTTTGTTTATAGACCTAATAGCTTACAGTCAATATTATTGTGCAGCTGTCCATCTGAGCTTCAATAGTCATCTATCACTGTGTTGATTTTTCGCACTGATTATTTGGCAAAGATTTAAAATTAGTTTATTTTGTCCTGCACATTATAGATATTGGCTGGAAAGTTCCACGCTCATTTTGTTCAACAGATCTGACATTCTTAATGCTTCTATGCAAATTTATTAATGCAGACAACAGGCATGTTTGCATCAGTACAGATAGTGACTCTGTATCATTGCCATTTATTGATAACAGTAGATTTCTAAATGAAGATATGAAAAAAATATAGTCATAGTTAGTGACCAAAACCTATTACTAGCATAGTTTTCATATTATGAAGGAACAGACAGTGATTTATAAAGCATGCCACATTGACTTCATTGGGGAATGGGTGGTGGCATAGCGTATGTGGTCAAATCTCAAGACTAAGGCAGATGTCTTGGAAACCAAGGGTCTCAGATATGTCAGCTTTTTTGTTATAAAGGGCACAGCAGTCAAAAGGGGGAATTCCTTTATCGCAATGACCTCTCCTCTGGGAGCAAATAGATGTTTTGAATACTTGGAACGGAAGCAACTTACTTGTTTTGGGACTTTTTTTTAAAAGGGATAGTTCACCCAGAAAATAAATGCCATTTACTCACCCTGATGTCATTTCAAACATATGGAACTGGATCTGTGGAACACAAAAGTTTTTTTTAATTATTATTTTGTTTTTATTTCCATTTTTTTTTTTGTCCACAGTTGAGTCCAAAGAAAGTTATTTTATTGATTTATTTTTTTTAAAATCAGCAACCAGTGAGTAGTACACAAGTCATATTACAAACCAAGATCACAAAAAAGGAAAAAAAACAGATAATAATAATAACAACAACAACAACAACAACAACAACAACAATAATAATAAAAGTAAATATAGCAAAAACATATAAAAAGGATCAGGAAATATATGCAGAATGCATTTTATTTTCTGTATGTTATTTTATTTGTATTTATATACTATTATATTTATTTATGTTTTGAATTAGCTTTTTATTTTTAAATTTTCAGTTTCATTTCAACTTTAGTTTATACTTGCAACTTTGTTTCGTTATTTTTATTTGTTTTTGATTTAAAATATTTCTATTTGGATTTTTAAAATTTATTTTTATTTCAATTTTATTGATTTTAGCACTTCTTTTATTTGTTAGTTGCCGAGGCAATTTAAAAAAAGTGAGTACAAAACAGAATTTTCAGTAACACTTTACTTAAAGCATTTATGTATAATGCATTATAAAATTAGTTTCAATGCATTAATTATGCCTTGTAATGCACTTTATATAATGCATCGTACAATCTCATGAATAACCAAAGTTAATATACATTATAACACTTATCAATTCATTGTTACACCATGCATTTAAAATTTGTTTATAGTTATTTATGACAAGATATATTGCATTACAACTTCCATTATGCATAATTATAATGCATTATACCCTTTAATAACCCTTTATAATGTATAATGCATAAAGGCTTTAAGTAAAGTATTACCGAATTTTCATTTTTGGGTGAACTGTCCTTTTAAATAATGGAGGATTGTAAAAAGTAAATGCACTAGATTGAAAAAGTAACTAGTGAACATGGTATTTTGATAAATACTAAGCTTTAAATCATTGAATAATTATTTGGAAAACTGAATGAAAGAAATCATGGGAACTGCGAGTCAGATTTATGAGCATGATTTGTATCTGGTTTTCTCATGACATTTAATTTACTGTTCCTCACTACTACTGACAGAGTAGCGTGAACCACAACCCTTTGTCTGGCACTTTGAGGAAAGCCACTCAACCACAGCAGCACTTTGTGTGCAGTCAAATCTCAGACATTTCTCACTGGAATGTCACTCAAAGTTGCTAAAAAGACTTGAACAGTTACATATGAGCACACACAAATCCCAGTCACACATCTGACAAAGCTCCACACCTACAACTAGACAACCTATGTTCTAACATGTTCTTTTGTTTCTTTTTCTTTTTCTTAAGGATGAGAAGTATTGGAGTCGTCGTTGTAAGAACAACGAAGCCGCAAAGCGTTCTCGTGATGCACGTCGACTGAAGGAGAACCAGATCTCGGTGCGCGCCGCCTTCCTTGAGCGCGAGAACGCTGCACTCAGACAGGAAGTAGCCGACATGCGCAAAGAGCTCGGCCGGTGCCGTAACATCCTGAACAAATACGAGAGCCATCACGTGGATCAATAAGGAGATGAAGAAAAAGTGTTATGAGATGATGGATGGAATGGAGAATGCGACGAATGTCCTTATGATAGCTAAAAGACAGATGAAAGTGCATCAAATATATGGAATGATGTATGAAGACGGCACAAGAGCTCGAGTTTTAAACTGGAGTGAGAGAGCATGTCACCTCTCTTATTGTTTTTTTTTTTCTTCAGTAGGTACTATGGCAAGATTTTAATTATGGAGAGAATTGTATATTTTTATATGATAGAAATATGCTTAATGGGGAAAGGAAAATTTTGAAAATAATTTTTGTATATTTTCTATATCTTTTGGAGGGCTGTAAAGTAGTGGCAGAGGGAACTGGTTGAGGCATCACTGTAATATAAAATCAGGTTCATATGGTATTTTTGAAGCAAACTTTTGATCTTGTGAAGGAAAAATTGAGGGGCAGAATTAAGCCTAGACAAGAACCTTAGAAAAAAAAAAATTAGAAAATAACTTTCTAGAGAAATTCAACTGTAAAATACTATGAAAAAATATGCATTTAAATTTGTATAGAAATGTTAATATAGATTTATTCAAGCACTTAAGTTGTGATAAACCTGTGGTGACCGAGAACAACCACGGATGAGGGGAATGACCGGTGCATCTCAACTCTTTGGGGACGAACCTTGTTTATCAGTCTACTGCTGATATTTATTTGTCATTCTCAAAGGAAAACTGAACATGTAATGATGGTAAGAAGACGGTAAAGAAAGACATGCATTAATTATCACATTTTATCTGCATTTTTTTTGTTTATTTCATTTAACGGTGAACTCAGTAGGATTCTTTTCTTCTTAAAGTTGGTATCTCTTGTCTACAATGTACTCATCTTTTTATAGGAATCTGACTCACAGTTGCAAACAAAAAAGCAGCTTTTTAGCAGCAGCATACATCCACCGTGTGCAGATCTTAAGTGAACTTGCAGAGGCTGTTCTTGCTGTGCAAAAACACAATTTGGACCTCTATGGATTGAATATATGGGACATGACTCTCATCTGATTGTACAGAAAGATTCCTTGCATTGGAAATTGCATTTCAAAACAGGTTGACATGTAGACGCATGTCTGCGCTTTTGAACCTGTATATGCACTTACTTTTATTGGAACAATATTGAATTTTTACAACCTGATTACCGGTGTCAGTACAAATGTTTCGAAATCTATTAGTTTCGTGGTTCCTTGTTATTTCTCCAGTCATGTCTGTTTCTTTCCTTAACGACCATTAAAGTAACTTCACTTATTATGAATTATTATTGATCTGATCATTATTACTATTGTTGTTAATACTGCAAATGAATTATTTTTGTTGTTTTGTTTCCTTGATATTGTCTATTTCAATGCAAGTCTCCTCTCAGCTGTGGAGATTTTGTCACTTCCTGTTTGTTAAAGCATTCATCGTCAACACCAGCTGTAGAAGAAGTGTTGCTATGACAGCCAGGTCAATTTATGTGTCAGAGGAATGCTGGGGAAAAAACTGGTGCCCTTGGTGATCACAAACTCTGCTCCCCTGAAATAAATGGATTTTTTTTTTCTCTCTTTTTTTCTGTACACTAGCATTATAAAGACCCATCATACCATTTGCGCTGTCTTTCTCTTTTTTGCATGTAGGTGTTTAAAGCTAACTGCCTTTTTTGCCCAGTAATTTGCCTCCTCCTTAACCATATACTTTTGCAGATGGATTTTGGGTAATGTAGTCCTTACATTTCTGCACTTCCACATCTGGATGACTATGAACATTTTGTGTTGTGACTCTTGTTTTTGATGTACAAATGCCCTAATGCATCAGTGTTACCCACACTGCACCTAGCCAAAGTAATGCAGGGGAATGTAGTCTTTTTCTCCAAGACCACAAATAAACTATTGTTCTTACTCACTAAACACTAAGGTTGATTATTTTGCATGTCATGTGTGCCTATTCTGTGTGCTACCACATGTAGTATCTTCAACTTCCTTACTTTTTCATAAATAAAATGGCGACCAGGATGATGCATGTTCTTTTTTTTAATTTGAACAGAATGAATGAAGCCCACAGATGTGCTTGTAGAAAACCTCACATGTTGTCGTGGACTTAAATTTATTAAGGCTATGCCCTTTAATATAAATATTTATAAAGACTTAATATTTAATTTAATATTAAATGAAGAGAAGAAATAATAATAATAAAATGGAAAATATAAAATCTATTTTAAAAATGTGAATATGCATTCTGCAATGCAATGAAATGAATATCATCACATATATTACAGATAGAATGCATCTAGCTGGAAAAGCAACATATCGCAATAGTGTCTTGCACGGCTGGAGCACCAGTATATGTTTGGAATTGTTTATGTGTAGACAACATTCTCCTTTTACTCTGAGGAATATGTGCTGACATTTTGTACAGGATGTTTGCAGCTCTACTGTAAAAATGAAAAGATGCTCAAGGCACTATTGATTCCTTGAATTTCCGCAGAAGCAGAACCCAGTGATTCCTGACCAGGAGACACACTAGAGGGCTGCAAGATGGTTTCAAATGATTTAAAATAAGACTTAATAAGCTTTAAAAAAGCATTTCTTATTTTAATTTCTTCCTTCAACAACTGTTGAATTTATTTAACAACCAGGGTTCTCATGTCTTGAAAAAACATGGATGTGTGAGAATTTATATGTAGGAATTTTAAAAGTGTGATTTCTAGACCTGAGAGTTATGGAAATTAATAAAATGTTAAAAAGGACATTTATATCGAATATAAATGTTGGTAACACGAGTATAGGGACCAATTCTCACTATTAACTAGTTGCTTATTAGCATGCCTATTATTAACATAATGGCTGTTTATTAGTAGTTATAAAGCACATATTCTGCATGACCATATTCTACTTTCTTAATACTTAATACCTAAACTTAACAAGTACTCCTTACTAACTATTAATAAGCAGCAAATTAGGATTTTATTGAGGCAAAAATCATAGTTAATTGTTTGTTAATGGCGAAAATTGAAAATTGACCTAACTAATTTTTAGTTAGGTCACACTAAAATAATTAATTGGGTAGTAATTGCTACAGTGCCCTCCACTAATATTGGCACCCTTGGTAAATATGAGCAAAGGAGGCTTGTGAAATTAAATCTGCATTGTTTATCCTTTTGATATTTCATTCAAAAAATTCACAAAATTTCAACCTATCATTGAAGTAAAACATTTGAAAGTGGGGAGAAAATCTCACGATGAAATAGATGTGTTCTCCCTAGAAATTCTTTTGAGTAAAATATCTCTGAAGTATGTTCCCATTCATATTTACATTTTTTAGCACACCAGGGTGACTATGACAGCCATGACTTCCTGTTCCACAGGATTATAAATATGAGGAACAAAAAAAAAACAAATTCTCTTAATCATCCATCACAAGGAGTAAAACCAAAGAATATAGTTCCGATGTGCAGAACAAGATTGTTGAGCTTCACAAAAATGAACACCATCAGGGTAATAATTAAGAGGTTCCAGTCAACTAAAAATGTTTCAAATCTGCCTGGAAGAGGACGTGTGTCTATATCGTCCTAATGCATACTGAGGAGGAGAGTTTGAGTGGCTAAAGACTCTCCGAGGATCACAGCTGGAGAATTGTAGAGATTAGTTGAGTCTTGAAGTCAGGAAGCTTAAAAAAAGTAAAAATAAATATATATATGACTATAGATTAATGTGATTTTTTTTAGATGAAACTAAAAAAAAACTTTTTGGCAGCAAACCCACCAGATGGGTTTAGTACAAACAGGGATTAAAAAAAAGTACCCCATGCCCACGGTTAAATATAATCTTTAATATTTTGGGCCGGTTTTCTGCCGGAGGTCCTGAACATCTTTGTTCAGATGCATGGCATCATGGATTCTATGAAATACCAACAGATAAAAAAATCAAAACCTGACTGCCTCCGTTATAAATCTTATAATGGGCCGTGGTTGGATCTTCCATCAGGACAGTGATCCAAAACCAACATCAAAATAAACACAAAAATGGGTCACTGAGCACAAAATTAAGCTTTTGCCATGGCCGTCTGACCTGAACCCTATAGAAAATGAGTGGGTGAACTGAAGAGAAGAAGCACCAACATGAAGGATCTGGAGAGATTCTATATGAAGAAAATGGTCTCTGATCTCGTCAGGTGTTCTCCAAACTCTTCAGGCATTATAGGAGAAAACTCAGAGCTGTTATCTTGGGAAAAGGACGTTGCAGTAATTGGGTGCCAACATGAACTAGAGAAAGCATTTATTTCACAATGAGATTTCCCTCTCACTTTCAATTGTTTTACTTCACTGACTACGTTTACATAGACATCAGTAATCTAATTATTTACCTTATTCTGAATAAAGCATCGCATTTTGGGGAAAACACAGCTCGCTGCCACCAGTCTCTGTTCCTTACCCTCATCCAGAAACGGCGAGTATAACGCGACGGAAGCATAAGCTAACAAATTCCATCACATTTCTATGGCGCCAAAGCATGGAATACAGCCATAAATCATTATGCATTAGACGTAAATCAAGCGGCCAGTAACACTGCTCTTTCTGAGTCCATCATTTGTGATGTGGATATGTGAATAATGGCAGTAAAAAAATTAACCACAATTCTTAGCGAATAATAAGAATAATGGAAATTGAATATAAACGGGAAGAAGAGCTTTACTCTTGACATGTAAACATCATAACGCGATTAATCCTTACTCTGATTATTGTAAATAATCGCATTATTCGTGCGCATGTAATAGGTTAAAATTTTGTGAATTTTTTGAATGAAAGATCAAAAGGATAAACAATACAGGTTTAATTTCATAGCCACCTTTGCTCATATTTACCAGGGGTGCCAATATTAGTGGAGGGCACTGTATACAGTATTGTGTAAAAGAAAATAATAATTGTAAAGACTGTCTGATCAGACTAGAAAAATCATATAAATTCATTGGTAATAAAATGTGTCGACCCTGAAGAACCTTCAGTTATTGAAACCTCCAGAATTACATAATTTAATAACTTTCTTTATTTATAATTATTTTATTGAATTCTTTTATATCATTTTTATTCATATTTATAAATATTTAAACAATCAATTAAACTATTGTAAATCGCCACTCCTAGTGTCTGTTAATGAAAAAGTTTGAAATAAATACCAGAAATATCTTGTGGGCGCTGCTCTCAGAACCATTGTCTGGGTATCTGAAAAATCATATTGTGTACTCAACGAAGGTCAACTAATATTTCAAGTGCCTCAAAACTATTTTCCCATGATGAGTTATATGAGGAGGTCTTTAGACAGAGAGCTTAGGAGCTATTGCATAGAATCAACCTTTTCTGAAAAGGTGACTCAAGGTTCTCCAAAGGTTTCTGCTTCTCCCAATTTCCCCACATTTTTACAGTGTAGTTTGTTGTCCAGGTATATAAGCACCTGTAGACCTGTATCATCTTAGTGTCCTCACCCTGGACATGAAACCAACAACAGAATGGGAAATCAACATACAGTGCATTTATGAAGGCCCCTCCTATCAATACAGATTGTCCCATATGCTCTTCAAAGTACTTTAATTCTTAGTTTTGAGTTTAGTATGGAAGAGTTCACCCTTCCTGACCAGTAAACAGAAAACGAACATAAGTTTGTGGATGTATGTTAATTTTTGAGAGATTTAGTGAGATCAAGAGGTATGTTTCTCTCACTGAGTGTGACATTCATCAAAAGGGTGAGATCTAGAAATTAATCAGTGAACTTAACCTGAATGTGATTGCTTGTTGGTTTAGCTGGTTGCTCTGTGTGGAAGCACCATCGCGTTTATCTGTCAAAGTGTGTGTTTACTGTTGCTAAAGGAAGCAGGTTCCTTGCTGTCTTGGGATGCTGAGTTTAACTGTGGTGTGTTGAGAAGTGTCTATATCAGGCGGGTCACTTTGCTACAGTATTCAGCTTGGCACGGTGTGTGTGTATGTGGAGAGGAGTATATCCATGAGGCCTGTCATTTGATGTGGGGGTGAGTGTTTGCGCTCATTTGGCATCAATGGAATTGGGTGAAAGGTCTTTTTTTCTGCGGAATTCTACCCAGCATTCAAAACACTCAATACAATCCAGATGTGTGTGTTCTTGCATGTACAGCGACTCCACTCCTCCCTCGCCATCACACCATCACAAAACCCCCTCCTCCAGACTCTCCCCCATCTTTATATCCCCTCTCCTGTCTCGCTACCTCTTTCAAAACCTCTGCAGTGCGTGTTAGGGAAAGATGGAGCGATCTCTGCTTGTGTCTCTTCTGTGTGTGTGGGCCCTCAGCAGCCTGTCTGCAGAATCAGGTGAGTGCGTTTGTGTGTGTGGGTGTCTGAGAAAAAAAAAAAAAAGGATTATGGGAGGCTTTCCAAATAGCCTACAACTTTTTTTACAAAAATGATGTGATAATGATTAATGAATGAGAGATCATATATGATGGATATTTGCCTTGTTGGATGAGTAAAAAAATGTGGAGGCTCTTTCTTTATGAGTTTTATTTTTCATGTAAAGAAAATATGATCATTTGTGTTTTTTTTTAAATGCATTATGGTCTCCATTTCATTACTTGCTAAATTTCTGCTCACCCAAAAAACAAAAATATATTTTTTACCCAACTTCATGTTGTTCAAAAACATATATTTTAAAGATTGTTTTAACTGTTTTTGCCCATACAGTGAAAGTCAGTGGGGTCCAAAACAACTTTGGGCTCCACTGACTTTCATTGTAAGAACAAAATATTGTTTTGTGTTACACAAACTGTAACATTTTGGAGTGACATGAGGGTGCGTAAATGATGACAGAATTTTCATTTTTGAGTAAACTGCCACTTTAAAAATCTGTGTCCGATGTGTGATTTTGTCATTTACTACTACAATCCCCTCCCTTTCACATATTGCCTTGAGAATCTATTTCTTAGAGCTAGTTTTCCATGAAATTTGTAACACACACACACACACACTGTACATATGCAGTGTATCATCTTCTGTTTCAGTTCAAAATCATTGCATAATCAGAAATGCATAATTATGTTAAGCTCTTTCATTCTACTACCAACATTCTGTTCTGTTATGAGCTTGTAACATTTAAATGTTACATCCTGTTTATGAGTGGGCTACATTTATCACTGTCTGGTTTATGTGGATAAATTGTGTTAAACACCTGGTTCAGTTCAGAGAACGGTGTCTTGGGCAGACAGCCAGACATTTAACAGCCTGCTATTTTATGGCACAGATTAAATAGTTAGACAGATAAAATAGATTGTATTTAAAGCATTGCTTGCATGTACAATACTTGGCAAAATTTGGAATGAATCCGATTTTTAAAGTGTTTTTGAAAGATACTGTATGCTCTCCAAAGCTGCATTGATTTGATTTTAAAAATACAGTAAAAACAGTGATATTGTGTAGTACCGTTACAAATTAAACGAAGGATCAAGTGATACTGAAGACTGCTGTATTGGCTGCTGAAAATTTGGCTTTGCCACCACAGGAATAAAATACATTTTAAAATATATTTGAATATGAAACCATTATTTTACTTTATTGTAAATTGTACTGTATTTTTACTGCTTTGGTGAGCATAAGAGACTTCTTTCATTTAAAAAAATCTTAATTATTACAGACTTTTGACTGGTAGTATATGTATGTCAGCCTGCTTGTTTGTGAAACTGATCTGCGCATGATCTTATTTCTTCACATTTTTAATGATTCTGCGCATGCCTATCTTGAAGTGGATGCGACAGAACAGTGCCCAGAGAGGATACTGGGTAACGAGAGAAGACAAACGTGCCCAAAAAAGTGTCAGCAAGATAAAGACTGTGGTAACAAACGTCAGTGTCTCTGCGACGGCCAGTGTGGACTCAGCTGTGTGGCCCCAGGTCAGAGCTAGGAACCCCATGATGCATCTAAACACATTATTACGACACTTAAAAAGCAAATAAACCACAATAATGACGAAATCTATGATATATTATAAGGCAGTGCTCCCAGTTCTTATGTTATTTTTCTGCTTGAACAGGTCGTACGTGTCCATGGCCTATCCCACCTGGAAAGAATTTTGATGTAGCTCTCTTTTCCCCTTCACCCTCTTTCTCCGCTCTGCTTGAGGTACGCTGTAAGCCTGGGTTCACCATGCATAACGGGCTGGACACTACAATACGCCGTTGCCAAGGTGACCGGCAGTGGAGTGGAGATGAGCCTGTTTGTACAGGTAGGAAGGAGAAATCATATTTAAACTGTTATGCATTTTTTTCTTCAGTACTTTTTACTTATCTATCTGTAATCTATCAGTCTGACTGTCTATTTATTATTCTATTGCTCAGTTGTTCTGACTTTTGTGTATATACATATAAATATATATATATATATAAAATACATTTTAAAAATAAAGTTTCTTTAATGGTTTTTGTTGCACCTTAGGTTTAGCAAAGAACCCTCCTCTTATAGTTAAAGGGATAGTTCTCCCAAAAATTAAAATTCTGTCATTTAATACTCTCATGTTGTTCCAATATGAAATCCGACAGCTGACCATCCATAGACAGCAATGCAACTGACACGTTCAAGGCCCAGAAAGGTAGTAAGGACAACGTTAAAATAGTCCATGTGACATCAGTGGTTCAACTGTAATTTTATGAAACTATTTTATGATAACAACTTTATGTGTCAGACTTCGATGCAGCTTGTTTACAATCAGAGGCATGCACACACATGCACCAAGGTACTCTCGTGAACGTGCATCGAAAACTGACACAGAAGAGACAAAATTGTTGAATAAAGTCATTATTTTTGTTTTCTTTGCACACAAAAAGTATTCATAAAATTCTTCATAAAATTACGAATGAACCACTGATGTCACATGGACTATTTTAACATGCCCTTACTATCTTTCTGGGCATAGACCTTGGTAGTTGCGTTGCTGTCTATGCAGGGTCAGAAAGCTCTTGGATTTCATCAAAAATATCTTAATTTGTGTTCCGAAGATGAACCAATTTTTGGTTGAACTATCCCGTTTAAGCCATTTTTATTTATAAAGGGACATATATGTTTCTTTGGAGATCAGGAAAAACTTCCTGATATTGGATTGTAGGTCTGTATTGGTATAAACTACAGCAGAGGACAAAGATGCCCTCTTGGGTTCTTTGAAACATTAGAACATAGATTGTTTCCTAAATAACCATAAAACCTAAAACCGCTCTACTATGGCCAGATTTTCAACCAGGGGTCTGCAGTAGATCTTGCAGGTGGTCCTAGAACAGAAATGGAACATGACATGAAAACATCAGTCTTGTTGGGTCAGGTTGCCCTCATCTTGTTTGTAAATCATCCAGATAATGTCAATATTATGCAATTCAGGGGGAATGCCTTCATAGCAGCAATATTATGGTGGTGATATTGAGTGCAACCGACCATGAATGCAGGAAAAAATGAGAAATATGTGTCAGTGTCTGCATAATAATGCGTTTTTTTTTGGTTGCATGAGTAATAAAAGCTTAGAGCTTGTGGACCTGGGTCAGCACTTGTTTCTGGGCTATGGGTTTTAGTCTTTAGACTCCAGCTCTGTGAAGAGGAGGCGTGAATCGGCAGAGCTCCAGGCTGCAGCATTCCCAGTATCACCCCCTCTGTAACACATGCATACATTCACACACACACACACACACACACACACACACACACACACACACACACACACACACACACACACACACACACACACACACACACACACACACACACACACACACACACACACATTTCCTGGAGTAACATGAGAGGTATTTCTAGGAATGAGCTGTCAAAAGAGCCGAGGTGTGGGCGTTTGGGGTCTGTGAGAACTGTCCTGCAGTACTCTATTATCTGCAGATCAGTGGCATGGAATATTTAACAAGCAGAGACAGGCATGTAGATACGCCGGATTCACACACAAAGTTCAAGCGCTTTCAAAGCTGAATTGATGTACAATGGAAGTTTGGTGTGTATGCATGCTGACTGTATGATTTCCTCCCCCTTCATTAATCAGTCATCCTCACAAAAGGGGGAGAGATTTGATACATAACTGCATGAGTCAACTGCTCAAGAGGGAATGTGAGAACAGCTTGTTCCAGATGGATTTTTTCTGATAAAACTCAAAATGTAGCCGCACATTCTGTCCATCCATCATCTGGGTACCCGCTCAGCCACACGTTGACCTGTGAATCCATTTGTCAGCCCTACATATCCATCTGTCTATTCACCCAGTCATGGATTTGTACTCACGCTACCTCATCTAATGTAGTGGATAAAAGCTCCAGGCCGATATCCACAGGGTCATCCATTTGAATTCCTGTCACGACCATGAACCAAAAGCCCAGGAGGCTGAATAACAGAGGGCTTTTTACTGTAATATCTCTGCTCTTATGGCCCGTTCACACCAAGAACGATAAAGATAACTATATTTTTGTCCTCACCAACGGATAACAACATTCTGTTGATTTTAAGAGCGTCCTGCAGTTTTATCATCTGCTGCTTTAAATGCTCAAGCTCTTTAAAGGGATAGTTCACCCAGAAATGAAAATTTGATGTTTATTTGCGTACCCCCAGGGCATCCAAGATGTAGGTGACATTGTTTCTTCAGCAGAACACAAACAAAGATTTTTAACTCAAACTGTTGCAGTCTGTCAGTCATATAATGGCAGTCAATGGGACTCACGGCTTTGAGAGTCAAAAAAACATACACGGACAAAACCAAATTAAACCCTGCCGCTCGTGACGATACATTGAGGTCTTAAGACACAAAATCAGTCTGTGCAAAAAACTGAACAGTATTTATATAATTTTTTTACCTCTGATCCACCGCAATGTCCAACTGTCCTGAGCGCGTTCACAACAGCCGGCGCGTGACGCATCAACGTGCTTTGGCATTGTAGACGCATGCACGGAAGCGATCTGTCGCATGTATAAGTCACTCATTGTTTGGATCGCTTCTGCGCATGCGTCTACTAGGCCAGAGCAATTTATTAAATTTATCAATCTTGGTATGAACAAGCCTTAACAATGTCTAGGCTCGTGAACGTTTGAACTTTTTAAGCGTCACTATCCTCCCATGTGACCAATTTTAATATGACACTCATTTTTGTCTGTTTATTCAGAAATACACAAAAATGCAATGCAATGACTTGAACGTACTTCTAATTTATATATTAAAACTTTTGCATTGCAAAACTGTATTCCTCCTAGAAACTTTGCATTTGCTTGCAAATATTTTGAATTCCACCAAGACACTTTGCATTTGCTTTTATTTTTTTTATTATTATTTTTTTTTGCTAAAGCATTGCTTTTCACAAAGAATCTTTGTGCAAAATAATCGAACACATATATTTTTTTTCAATCTAATTTTATCACCAGTTTTTTGATTGCTCAAAAAAATCACCATGTGTATGCAAATTGCCAGGGAAGTGCCAAAGTTTTGAAAAACCATTGTAACATTTTTTTGTTCCCACCTCATATTTTTCCATCACTGTGTCTCCATAGGGGCTCCTGTAATTTTTATATATCATAAAATAAAAGAAATACAGAAAAATACTGAATGATTTACTATTAGAAATGATATCATAAAGAGGACTGCTGCAGGCCCTCATGACTGTGTGTCAAGGTCAAGTCTATTGCTATATCCTTTTTTTTAATTACTAAGATGTGTACACATACACAAGGTTTCAGGAAATTACTCTAAATTGATTGATTTTCACTAGCATACATTTTTAGATAATTAAACTGAAACTTTAAATTGAAAAGTTTTTTTTAAACAATAAAAAACATGAATAAGAGTACAATTCTAAAAACTTTGCACATGTGTTGCAACCAAGCATTTTAATGCATACTCAAGTCAAGAAATAAATATGCTATTTTGATTTTTCCACCAGCCTCCCCAGGAGGAGGTCTTGCCGCAGAGCCGGTTCTGGTGCCTGAGGTGTCCTGTTCTTTGCCTGATGATGATCTGCTCTCTGTGCAGGGCAGTGCCATCGTGGGATCCACCATCCAGTACCAATGTGCAGCTGGGTGAGACTTATGAGAAAGAGAGAAAACACTGTGACTGATATAAACAGAATATCTAGTTTTATCATGCATATTTAATCTACACACCTCGTCTTCATTCTCATACAGATCTGTGCTGATTGGAAATAGTGAGAATTTCTGTCATGAGAAGCAGACGTGGCAATACCCTCACCCCATCTGTCGCCGTAAGTGTGTGTGTGTGTGTGTGTGAGAGAGTGAGTGACTATATGCACTCCTCAACATGGGAATGACTGAGACATAGATCTTGCTAAAAGGAAATAGCAGGTGTATTAGAATGTGCTTGAGTGGAAAATGTTGATCCAAACTGCTAAAGAGATCTCGGTTTGCCTGCTCTTGCACACCATGGAACAAAGTAATGAGAGAGGGACAGCGGGAGAGAGAAGAGCAATGAAGACTGTGTGGGTTTGTGAGTAGGTGGATAGGGCACTATGTGTAAATGAATTTGTGAGTGTGCAGCGAGCGCTATTGCAGCCGATGCGGGTTTGACTAATATATGCTGGTGCAATGCTGCCCCCTGTTGGATCAATTTAGGGTTGTTATAAATGCATATTCCGGGGTTCAATTCACGTTAAAGGCATAGTTCACCCAAAATAAAAATTCTGTCATTTATTAACCCCCAAGTTATTCCAAAACTGTATGAATTTCTTCTGCTAAACACATTAAAATATATTAGGCTATGTCTGTAACTGATGATGGTAGTCATTGAGTTCCATGTTTTTTTTTTCTTTTCTTTTCCGTTGTCTACTGGAAGTCAGTGTCTACTGTCAACTGTTTGGTTCTGAACATTCTTCAGAATATCTTCATTTGTGTTCAACGGCTGAAAGAAATTCATTTAGTTTTGGGAAGAGCTTGAGGTTGACAGAATTTTTATTTTTGGGTGAACTATCCCTTTAAAACTGAAACCTTAAAAACCTTATAAAGTATAATTATTTCAAAACCCTTTAAAGGAATATTCCTGGGCTCAATAAACAGCACTTTAGTGGCAAAAATTATTGATGTTAATGTTTTAAAAGCTGAGAGATAAAGATTTTGTAAATATATATATATATATATATATATATATATATATATATAATAACTCCAACAAATACAGCTCATTACATACACTATAAACACTTTAAAAGAGACAGGTATGTTGATGTTTGTGAAATATATTTTCGGTTTTGGAGGGATGATCATTTTTAAATCATACTATGGGTGGATAATGTTAGCAGTTGTTTATTATTCATGCAACAATATATATATTGCTGTTATAGTTTTTATTAATAATCATTGCTGTATAGATGATAACTTTATCTAATGATCTTATGAATGTTTTTAGCATGACTTTGTGAAAATTTAACTACTATTATGAATGACATAGCATAAACTTCTTCATGGCTAGTGTCTACGTAGGCCATTTCATTTCATTCTGTAGCTTACTTTTTCTAGAGATCTGTGTAAAGTGTTAAATGCCACTGTTTTTGAAGGGCGTTGATAACGTTTCTGACAGATAATATGATTTTTTTTTTTTTTTTTTAGTTGGCCTTACAGAATGTCGTATCCTATCAGCAATAACATGTCCATGGGCTTTTTTTTTTTTTTTGATTACGGTCAGTTTAAGTGCCGGCGATGCAGTGTTGCCAGATATTGCTAGTAAAACAAACAAAAACCGAAAAATAAATAAAAATAAACCGGAATTATTTTGCAAATAAGATAAGATATCGCTGTTCCTAAACTGCAACTTCCCACTTTATTAACTTTCTAAAGTGTAAAATTAAGTGGAAAAGACAAGTCCAAAGACGCTTATAATAGTTGGATCTGGCAACACGGAGGCTGAGCCGCGGCCTCTCTCACAACTCTCTCAAGCTCAAGCGGTCTAGCAAAGGGACGCTAAACATTCTTGCAAACTGTCTAAACTGAATTATACATGTCATGCAGACATTCATATGATTTTTGAACAACACAAATTTACCGAGTTCCGGACCTAGTGAATATAACTTTACCCAGAAAATGATAATATGTTATTTTACTAAAAATCATGTTTACAAGTATATTTATTTTACATCTTTTCCGAATACTTTTGAAACAATGAGTATTTTTAATGTTTACATATCAGCCTTCTCTCAAGAGCCTCAAGGTAACGCACATTTGAGCTTTAAAAAAAATAAATAAAATAAAAAATAAAAAGGAAAGGTAAAAAAGGACCAGTCAAAACGAATTTTTATGGTAATCAACATTATGCAATTGTGATTTCGACCGAGCAGAGCGCTGAAGTGCACTTACATGTATATGTGTGCTTATGTATGTTATCAGGTGTGGTTTGTCCTCCTCCTAAGGAGGTTGAACGTGGACATCTGGTGGCCGTCCAGAGAACTGAATATGAAGTTGGTGATACAATCTATTACCTCTGCAAAAAGAACTTCTTGCTGGATGGACCAAATCAAGTGACTTGTTTACCTAATGGGACATGGAATGCAGAGCCTGCCTGCCGGGGTAAATAAAGCTCTTAACAAAACAATGCATCAAGTCATCATGACTGTGTTGAACATTCACATTGAAAATGTAATGTGTATAAATATAAATAGAAGGTTTGGAATGTTTTGGTTTCCAGCCGTGAATCACAAACCTCATTTCCTTTTTGTCATGACAAATAGCATCATTCTCTTCACCATTTCTTCCCTTGTCCTTCCGATCAGCCCGCTGTCCAGTCCCAGCTCAACGCAGCAGGGTGATCGTGGGAGGAGTAAAGCGTTGGCCTTATGATCTGACGGATGGTGTGGTTGCTCATGGAGAGAATGTGACATTTTTCTGTAAACATCCAGAAAAACTGTGCAGCTTCACTGCCACAGAGGTCTGCGTGGATGGACAGCTCAAGCAACCTAGCTGCTTTCTTGGTACATAATTCACACCACATTAATGCACATAATATAATAAGTGTACATTACACTTAAAAATAACCCTGCATTACCTTCATCTCCCTCTTTTCTCTCTAGACCCTACCTGGCTGCAGTTCAAGCTCTTTCCTCATCGGCTGGTTTCAGAGATTGATCCATGTGATCCTGCTGACCTTCAGTAAACTCATCAAATTTTGACAACACATTTTGTATGTTGGCACACACTGCTCTCTCTTCACTCTGACACCATGACCTGGAGTCTGGATCAACGTAAATTGTATTATTAACGTGCCAACTAAATTTGTTTTGGAACTGACCTCAGTAGGATCTCACAGTTATGCCTCATTTAACTCTTCTCTTTTCTTTGTTGTATGTTACATTGACAAAGTTACCTTAAACAGAATTGGTGTCATATCTGATATATGCAAACACCTTCATATTTGCTTGAGGTCTTGGTTGCTATAAGCTGCTCTCTTTTCATGTATTTTATTGTCATACAAAGTGTAAAACTGATTTTTGAGGTACCGTTGGTGTTTATCTTGTTATAATATTTTATTTCTTTGTTAAAAAGTGATGTTCTGCTACCTGATATGTTGGTCAAACCCACAACCAAGAATGCACAGGCTAAAGGTGAACTCCGAAAGCATGCCATGTACTGATGCTCTCTGTTTTCCAAAAGCAGTTTTATGATATGTTTAGAGTTAACTGATCTTTGACTGGACTGCTTGATTGGATAAGACTTGGGAATATTATAGCATAAAGCCTTGCTTAATTATTGCTGTTACACGGATTCAGTTTTGGATTGTGTAAACTTCACAGTGAATCATCTTCTTGTGATATCATGATTCTTCAATAAAGAAACTGGACTGTTTGTTGTCATTTTTTAAAAAAGCTGGTTACACTGTATAAATGATTTTGGTAACACTTGAAGACTTTATGTATAATGCTTTAAGTGTTGGCATAATATGTGGCCTATAAAGTGTTACCATGATTTCTGTAGTGTACAAAGAACTGTTTGAGTGCTGTATTCCATCTCCAAACCTAAAAATACCATGTAAAATAGGCCTACAAGATACTCTGCTTAAATGCCAGCTCTCGTTTGCAATACTAGAATGTATAAAACCTATAATGAAAATATTTTATAGTAAATAATGATATAATTGTTAGATTCTAAATTAATTTTTATATTGAACAATGTGCCACAGTTTTACTAAATTTATTATTATCATGAAAATAATGTGAACATATTAGCTAAAGCACAACTGAAGTTATATAAAATTTCGATCCTAAAGCATGTCCAGGTCGGACGCAGAAAACTGCAACACCACGACACCCCCCCTCCCCTTTCGCTCGCGCTCAACCTCTCCGCCCAGTCATTCATTCATATTTGGTCTTCCGGAAGTATCTCAGGGTCGGGCCAGTCAGTGCCTGCGCGAGCTGACTCGTGGGGTGAGAACAGTTTCATATTCAATATTTCAGTTATAAGAAGCGATGTGCGCGAATGGTTGTAAGCTTTTGGGAAGAAATGTGAGTTCGAGTGAGTAGCAGTTGAAGAGCGTTGGTTGTCTTAGAAAGTTTGAAATAGGGTTTCCAAGGCAGCAGTGTGTCTGAGCGCTGTCACCGGCTCGAACCCTCGGTACGCATAAAATGGCTGGTCGCAGGTTCGAGCGCAGTCAGTGTTTTGACCAAAATATGTGAATAATTCAAGTGAATTTGCATTACACGGGTTATGGGGAGGGTATATCCTTCAGACAGATACTTTTGGGCATGTAATGGCACGGGTTCGACTCGCTGTCTGGACCCCACAGACATCAAACGCGATGTTTGGTTTGATATTTTTCTTCTTTAAACGGACCTCCGGCGCGTAATGGCGTCGAATGTCCCCGTGTTGATCTCTAACTCTCCCACAGTGCTGCATGGCTGAGTGTACGGACAAAGGCATTGGTGTCAAACCTTGAGCCATGCGCGTTGACAGTTAATTTGTGATGAAAACCACGGGAAGGAGGAGTGGACCTGCTACCATGACAGCGCGCCGTTCAAGCTCATTGCGTTGCATTCCTGCTAACTGCATGGCATTTGTGTACTTTTGCAAATATTACACAGACATCGAATGTTGGTTAAATTATAGGTCAGAATTGTAAAAATCTTCCTTAGTAACGTGATTAACTATTGATTTGTGTTGGCATCCTATCAAGCTTTTCACTGCCAAAGAACTGGCCTGTTTTTTTTAGTGTTTTTATGTAGTTAAATGTGAGAACTTCTAAACACAATTATATATATATCTTCAATAACAAATTGCAAATTATATTGTTGCATTCATTAAAAAAAATAAAAATAAAGTACTGGTGGGTTTCTTGGTTTAAATATACTACTGTTTATAAAAAGACATGCCATAATAAAATATAATAATGCTGTTTATAAAATATATGAAATGCTTTATTGTTTTGATTTATTGTCAAAAATGTTATAATGCTGTTAGTTTAGATTGTCATCATATAGAGCAGTGGTTCCCAACCCCTGGTCCTGGAGACACCCCTACACTGCACATTTTGCATGTCTCCAGAGAAAGAAGACAAAATGTGCAGTGTTGGGGTGCCTCCAGGACCAGGGTTGGGAACCACTGATATAGAGGTTATGCTTAATCTGATACAAATGAAAACAACTGCTAAAACATGATTTGCCAGCAGTATCCACCAGACTCCTCTGAAGTGTGTTTCAAAATATATCAAGAGTAGTTATGTTGACCTAACGGTTCAAAATAATGCATCTAGAGAAAGATGATAATGACAGTATTTGTATTCAGAACGAGCCTGAGAAAGTTATGTATTGAAGCAATAAGCAAAAAGTTGGTTTCTCTGTAAAAAAAAAAAAAAAAAAAATGTAAAGGCTTATAAAATAAGTGGTCAAAAAGGTTGTGTTTTTGTATTGTTTTTCTGTGGAGTTGCTCATGGATGTCATCGGATTCTGCTGTTGAATGTATGTATTTAGTAGGCATCAATATTAAATGAAAATAATCTGAAATTTAATCATGTTGTTAAGAAAGAGGCAAATGGATTAATTTGTTTATATTACTGATCCCTAGATGAAATATAATTACAATTTTTTAAAATATTTTTTTATCAGGTCTGATTTTTTTTATCAACCCTATATTGCCTCCTCTGTTTTGTTCTGTTTAACTGCAATATCTCTTATAATTTTGTTATGCTTGTGAATATAAGTACTTCATAAATACTTGTGAACAAACCCCAAATTATTGTACAATTTTTTTCTAAGCCACATCAAAACTTCCTCAGCATCCATTTTTATGTACTATATGATACTGTCTTTTTTTATGTAAATACACACCTATAACAATATAACTGAAATAATGTGGCAGTATTAAATATTAGTAATAATTTATTAAGAGTATACAAAGTGACTGTATCTTCAAAATGCTGATTTTTAGTAAAAGTTGCAATTAATTTGTACATTTTGACAGCACTAATATTTTATTGTTTCCTTAAACAATACATTATTTGAGATTTGTCTTTGTAACTTGAGTTCTGTTATTTCTTTACAGAATGTAGAATCTAGTTTTTTGTCTTATGTTTTTTTGTTTTGTTTGCTTGTTTGTTTTAGATTGATGCCTTAGATGAGTAGAAGGTCCTGACTGATGGCAGTAGCAGAGACATGGGTGAAAATCAGCAGTTGCATCAGATGGCAAAGGAACTGGCAATGGTGCCATTACATGGATTATGCAAGATTGTGTGGCACTGTCAGGCAATATTTCAATGTTCTCTCAGGTTATAATGAACAGACTTACTCCATGAGTACTGAATAATATGATTTCTTCTCTACTGCTGAATGTACAGAAGTTGCTATGCGCAAACAACAAACATTGGACAGGATAGGTGAGACCATACCACATATTAAGTGGACTGATCTTACTGCCACCAAAGATAGCCAAATGTCTGTGGGTCAGGAGGGTGAGTTATCAGATGAGGGACTCTCATTGAGGACTCAGTCTAAGGACAAAGTGACCCCAGATGTGTTTCTTGTTCCACCACAAGATCAGACAGAAGTTATAAAGGATTACAGCAAGCAGAACTCACCAAAAAATGAATCGGACTCAGACCAGACGAGTCTTCTTGAAAACCAGACTGTTGAAGATAAATTAGTCCCTTTTCATGAGAACATAAGGAGTCTACCAACAAACATGCAGCTGATACCCAAGGTAGAGTCTGATAATGCTACGACAGAAGCTTGTGAAGTGACAACCAAAGCTACAAACATTGCCAACATCTCATCCAATGATTTACTAGAGATTAAGGTTCAACGACAATCTATTTTAAGTAAAGGTTTTCATAATGACAAACTACCGTTACCTGGTGGAGGCAATCACACAAGCAAGGAGTTGTGTATTGAGAATAAAACACAGGTTGTTGATGTGGCACACGCAAGAGGGAGCAAACTTAGGATGGACCTAAATGCAAACAAAGAAAAATTAGAATATAGTAAAGACTGCACTGAAGATTATAAAACTCAAATTTTATGTAATGTAAGAGAGGAGAGACTTGATATCGGAAGGAACATGGCAGTGACAAGTTCTTTGGGACAATATGAAGAAGACATGGTATTAGATTTAAGCCTACCAAAAAAGAAAGACCGAAATAAGGAGAGGAAGTGTGAATGGGTTGTAGACCCTGAATATGAAGGTTCGCTTCATATGGAAGTTGATGAAATTGAGGAGGAGCATGTAGAACATGTAGAAGTGGAGCAGGAGGACGACGACGACAATGACATTTGCTGGATTCCATCAGTAAGTGATGCTCATACATATCTGCCTCAGCATTGGGATGGACATCTGTGCTCTTCTTCGCTTGAAGCCATGCCAACTGCATCGTATCCCAACATCATAACCCCAGATCCGATGGATACACTACTTATAGATGACCAGGGCATTCCTTACACACTTACTGCAGATGGACAGAAAGTTCCACAAATTGATAATATACAACACGCTGAGGGGCTCTCTGAACAAACAGATCTAAGTCCAGGACAAGCTGAAGATAAGCCCTCATTCATTGCTGATGTACAGGATATTACAGACTCCAGACAGCAGACACTACCCAAATCACTGTGTCCAAATATGTCTATAGGTCATGTCTCAGTGGAAAGCTCACAAGTTGCCCCAAACCAGGAGCCAAAACCTTCTTACAGTTCTGTAGCTCTTGATAAACCCTCCATCATACCTGCCATGTCTGACATGGCATCAGTTCCCATTCAGATTGTGGCTAATACTACAGGGTCAAACACTCCCATTCTTCTTCTTCCTCCATCTCAGCTTCAGTCTCTTTCCTCACCGGCCTCTAAAGCTAACCCAGGGCTAATTACCCTTTCATTACCGGTTTCTCTCAGTCAGAGCACTCAGTCCTCCCCCATGTTCCTAGTTTTGTCATCTCCTCAGGTGTCCTCAACTCAGAGTTCGTCCTCACCTGGGCAGTTGTCTCAAATTTCCTCTTCTTCCACTGTTGCACTTCCCTTAGCAACTTGTCCACTTGATTTGGGATCTACATTAAGTTCACGCCCGTCACTTCTCAGCCTCAGCACGGTTTCCTCTGCCACAGCTACAGACATCTCAGGACTGAATAACCCTTCTAATCTTCCTGCTAGCCCTACCTCATCAACTGCTTCCTCTAGCACTTCCACAGTGACCTCTACAAGTCCAACCAAGCAATTCAGCACTGATGCCTACTCCGACACACCAGTGCCCACTTCCTTTCGGGAAGCCCTTCTCAGATTGGCTGTGTCTGTGGAGAAGAAACAAGAAAACCAGCCTGAGACGCATTCGGTCACTACTCCTTCATGTTCTGAAGCCACCAAGCCGGATTCCTCTGCCACAGTCCATGAAAGTGAAAATAAGGAGACGGAGGTAAACTGTGACGGTGAGACAGAGTCTACCTCGGTAGACCAAACAGACTCATTAGATACCACCTCTTCTACGTCACCCATTCGTCCTGTATCACCCGGAATTCCTATCAATGACCCAAAGAACCAAGCATTAGGCCCTCGTCGCATTCTTTACTGTCAGTACTGTCCGCGGGTCTTCTACTATCTTTCGGACCTTGAGCGCCATTCCATCACACACTCCCAAAGCAAACCCCATGTATGTCACCTTTGTGGCAAAGCGTTCAAAAGATCAAGCCATCTTGAGCGACACAAACACATTCATACAGGTCAAAGAAACTTTGTGTGCCAGCTTTGTCCAAGGCGTTTTCGTGAATCAGGGGAACTAATGAGGCACCAGAGAGTACACACCGGTGAGAAACCCTTTCAGTGCTTAATATGCCACATGCGTTTTGCAGAGCGCAACACGCTGCGACGTCACACGAAGCGCAAGCACCAAGGCCAGCAGCTGGAGGCGATGGACATGAAGGCAAAGCCAGAAAGTGGAGGGATATCCCTTGCTGGTATACAAGGAGAGCCAGAAGAGAATGCAGAGTGGTACAGTTCAACAGTTCCTGAAATGGAGTCTGACAGTGACACAGGGGGCGAATGAGAACTACACGGAGGGCATGAACAAATAGATTTTCTCTCTTTTTTTAAGTTTTGAAAAGATAAGCAAGGTTGTAAATACATTTAATTTATTTTGTTTTGATATAATAATTCCTTACTTCTCACTAGTTCCATATTATAATCTATATTTCATTCCGTTAACTCTTGACCTTTACTGGTGATGACTGAACTCTGCAATATTCAACTTCGGATTTATTCTGATAAGCTTCAGTTATTCAGTTAGACCTCTTGATGATATACATTTGTTTTGATTCTTTACCTTGAATAACTTTGAAATACCCTTATTTGCTTCTTATTTATTGTTCTCATTTCAATTTTTCGCATATGCAGCATCTTTCTTCGAGGGTGTGATGTAGTTACCGTAAAAGACTAAGAGGCTCAATATTGTTATTTATAATTTTGTATTATGATCTCTTGAAGTGAAGGAATTGCCTATATTAGTGCATCAGTATATCTAGGCCCATTAATGACTAGGCCCACACAAAATTTGCAGTCGCAAAACTCCATAGAATTGGAACATACATCATTCTCGAAGTTCTTCTACACATCTTCCACTCCTTTCATTGTGATACTCCACCTGACCTGCAGAGGACAGTATGGAGTTGTGTCCTCTTTAAACTTTAAAACGTGCATTGTACAAATCTTCTGACCTGGCATATCCAATGTTGTCATTTACACCTTTGTTTTTATTGGCATTCTTCATCAGCTGGTTGTAGAGTTTAAAGGTTAGCACATTGTCTTGTTTGCATCTGTTCTGTAGAGTTCTCCAGATTCCCTCCAAAATGCAGAAGAAAAAAACTGTAGATTGCATCTGGGTTTTTTCATGACTCGGCTTCTTTATTTCAGGACATATTCAGATATTATGCATTGTATAACATCTAGCTCTGTATTCTTTTCGGTTTCTCCCTCATGGCTATATATACAAAAGGGAGTAGCATAGTCACCTTCATATTTTTCTTAAAAAATGCTCTGCTTTGTTCTTCTTTAATATTGAACTTGAACTATTTGGTTTATAAACCCTTTGCCTTCTTCAAGGGCCTACTTCAAGTATTAACCTGAAAATATGCTTTTATCTGGACAAAGAAGGTTTTACTTCTCTTGATCGCTTATCAGACAGCTGTTACAAAACACTGCAGAAAGTTTGAATTCGAAATTAAATTTGCACATATGTACTTTGTGATATAAATTAAGTATTTAAAATAAGTTTTCAGTCATAGGTACAGTGATACAAATTCTGGTGCTCTTGCACAATTCAAACGAATCTTGATGATCTAACATTTCAAGGTTTGAATCTCTAATTTATTAGTTTCTTAAAATTCAGTTTTCCTTTTGGTAAGTTATGCAGCTTGGAGAAAAAAAAAACCTTGCTTGAAAAAAGGTTTAAAGGTTTAGACACTGCTGATTAATTCTGTTTATGTAATTTGCCATGTAAATAACCAAACATCATACACTGACTGGACACCTTGGGCTAATCTAAAGTTCTGTTGGTTAAATTTCAGATTTGATTAAGAATCTGAATATTTGCACACACTAATTAAAGCTTGTCAAGCCCTTCTGTTTTCCAGTGGTTCTCATGCTTAATTAACTTTGCTTTAGGCTCATGGCAGCTCATATTCTGCATGCAGTGGAAGTGTGTCCAGCTGCTGAACGATCACTAAATTTGTTTTGCACACTTGTTACCACATTACTTCATTTATACACATTTGGTTTAGTGTTTTTCTTAAGCTCATTTCACAGCAGATTTAAAACACATTTTAAAAATGTTCAGTTCCTTCTCACATATTAATGGTGAATGCTCAGAGTGTGTTTTAGCTAACTAAGAATAATCTTGCACCAATGAGAATTATTTATTTATGGTGGAAATGTATATATTTGAAATGGCGTGCTCTGTCATAGAACACTTATATATTTAATACACAATTTAAAAACAAGACTGCAGATATTTAAACAGCCTAATTCCTGTAATCTGCGTCACAGGATTTTGAATAAAATGAATCAAATTCAAATGCTTTCAAGTCATCTATCTTTTTCATTTTTCTTTTCTTTTTCTTTTTCTTTATGTTAAAACTTTTATGAAAAGTGTAAAAGTGTGTGTGTGTGTGTGTGTGTGTGAATGAATGAATGTCATTATATTTATACAGTATATACATATATGTGTGTGCGTGCGTGCGTTTGTGCAATAGCAATATCCAACAATACATTTGTGGTCAAAATGATAAAAAAAATTTTATGCCAAAAATCTTTAGGATATTAAGTAAAGATCATGTTCCATGAAGATATTTTGTAAATTTCCTACTGTAAATATAGCTAAACTTAATTTTTGATTCGTAATATGCATTGCTAAGAACTGCATTTGGACAGCTTTAATGGCGATTTTCTCAATATTTTGATTTTTTTGCACCCTCGGATTTTCAAAGTTGTATCTCGGCCAAATATTGTCCTATCCTAACAAACCATACCTCAATAGAAAGCTTATTTATTCAACTTTCAGACGATGTATAAATCTCAATTGACCCTTATGACTGGTTTTGTGGTCCAGGGTCACATATAGGCCTAAAATATACAGACTGTGTAAGTCATACATTCATTCAATGTTATGCTGTTTTACAATGAATGAATGAATGAATGAAATGCTCAATATTACTGGTTCATATATTAATGCAAATACAGTTTTAAAGTGTTGTCAATCTGTGCCTGCTTTAACCTTACAAGCTGTGCTAGACGGGGTGTCTGTGTACGTCTGAGTGACAGCTCAGATGTGCTCAGAGGGTCGCTGTTCCATTTGGCAGCATCAAGGAGAGTGGCTCCCACAATCAAGCTGACAGCAGGTGTCTATAAGTGTTGAGTGTGAATGTGTGTGTTTGTGTGTGTGTGAGCGAGAAAGAGAAACAGTAAGAAATGTAGGAGACTTGCTCTTTCCTGCTTGTCACATTAATGGTTGGTACTTGCCATAACGTGCAAAATAATCAGTCTCAGTGTAAACCTGCAACAGTCTCTTGAAATGAATTCTAAAAGAATAAAATTTTGGACGTAAGGCAGATGGTTTGTTGGCACGGAGAGGCTTGCTTTAGTGTGGCTATGAAATGCTTGGGGAAGGGTGTTTTTTTATTATGCTGGGCATGGGCATATATTCTGAGATGTAGATGGGTTTCTGAGGCATGATGGGTTAGGAGCTCTGCGGCTGAGTGTTGTTAGCATAGCAGCGGCGTGAGAAGCTGCATGATTGGATGAGCGGCCTGAATGACCTGCCGTAGATGGAGATGATTAGCGGTTCAAGCACAGAGACTTCAGGAACTGTAATGATGTGGGAACTGAATGAGGAGTGTGAGCATTTTTACATGTAGGACAGCACAATGTTGGAACCTAGCATAGGATGTTGTTACTAATTTATGCCACCAGAGGGCAAACTCACTCCAAGTTATGCATGGCCTCATCACCCTGAAGTCAATAAATTGAAACGTTTACAGTAATTAGCCTTCCAACATTTAGAGTTATCCATTTTCAGTACAGTGATTCTCAACTGATGGGTCACAGCTCATAAATGGGTCACACAATAGGTTGGCCTGGTGAATGCAATTTATAAAGTGCAACTATATGATAATGTATACAGTCAGCTTGGTGATATTTCTATTGCTAATACAATATTTGATTGTCAATTGTTAATGTTTGATTTTTAAGCAGTGTTTGATGTCCATTGTTTAAAAAAGGGGGCCTGAAGTGAAACCAGCTGAGAACCACTGACCCATTTGCACTGCTTTTTTTAATGCATTTTTGGCATGTATTGCATTTATTAGGACATAATCATTTTGTGATTATAGTTTTGACAAGATTAGCAATTTTAACCTATTTTCTGCACATTAATGTATATTGCCTGAAGAATGGCATGAGATGAAATAGAGGTTCCCACCTTGTGTGCACAGACATTTGTCATTTTGACATTCTTTCTTGCACCTATCAAAGCTAATGAGACACATGGCATCATTAGAATGTATAGAATGCGTTGTTTCAGTTAAGCTTCTCATGCTGTGACACAAAATGACACAAGCTAATTGAGGTGAGTTGGGAGGGATGACAAAAGAGAGACAAAGATGGACAGTAACAGGTGCTAATCACAGAGGGATTCCCGAACGGGTGGCTCAGTGGAAGCAAGGGTGATTACATCACTTTTCCCCCAATAGTACCTCATGGCATAAATTGCATGTGCATCACACACAATAAGGGGATACATTTTTTCAATGTCATTCACAATGCTCATAATGGTTTCTATAGTTATATTCAGTTGCAAGGTTGAGACAATTAAAATGGCTAATACTTGCTTTACCAGCTGCTCAGTGCTGCCATGATCTCTCTTCTATCTTCTTCCTGTCTGTCTCAGCCATGTTGTTGTGCATCAACTTGTATCTCCTGTTTTGGACTGTTTTGCCTTTTTTCCCTCTCTCTTGTATCTCTCTCTCTCTCTCTCTCTCTCACTCGCTGGCTGTCTCGGACCTGCTGATACAGCAGCACACACCAACCTGTCTGTCAAAGCCACCAAACAGGTGGTGCAGTACTGATCTCCCTTTCCCAACCCCCTCCTCTCCCCCCGGCCCCCCGTCTCTTACTCATCGACAAATATATTTGCATGTTTGTGGATTTAAATTTAATTTATTGGGTACCATGGCATGTTTTACATCATATGATTCTTTATAGATAAATGTAGAGAACTTTTAGAGGACATTTAAATGGAGAATTGTATCATTATTTACTCACCGTCATGCATATTCATATTTTGAAGAACACTGGAGTCCAAACAACACTGGATCCCATTGATTTTCATTATATAAACAAAAAGCACATTTTGGAATGACATGAGAGTGAGTAAATGATGGAATTAAAATGTTTGGGATAGCTGTCCCTTTAAGACCTCATGTATGCATCCCTGCCAACAATATATATATAAATTTTTTCATGAATACATAGGATTTTTTTCCCCCGTGCTAATGCATTCCTCGCCTTAATAAAATACATGCATCTTAACCACAATTCAAAACAACTTTGCGATTAAAAAAAAACTTCAGTGAAATGCCCATTCCTTTCTGATCCAGCAGCATTTTTGTAGCTTTTATACTGTATATAATGTGCCGTTGAATGTCACCAGCTTTTACAATCTTCTTCAGGTACCTATGGGGGAAGGTCTGGCCTTGTCACCCCTGAGAGAGAAAGAAGAGATAGGGGACACCACAAGTTACCCACGTCACCCCGATGAATCTATCAGCGTTTGTGTGTGTGTGTGTGTGTGTGAGGGTTTTGAGGGGGCAGGGTGCTCTTTTGATAGCCCAACACAGTTGGCTCAACTCCTCGGTGTGGGGGAAGAGAGAGAGAGAGAGAGAGAACGAGGTGCACTGGGTGAATTCTGCGTGGAAGAAAAGAGGAAGAAACAGAGGGCCCTTTTCTCCCTAGATTCACCTGTGGAAGGGAATGAACAAACAGGCGAAAAAGAAGATAAGGAACAATCCTGTCATTGAGCATTACTTCGGTTTAACGTGCATCAAGTTCTGCCCTCGTTCTCCACCTCAATCACAAGAATCTCTCTCTCTCTCTACACTTTAATCTCTGTTCAACGCCACTCTGACAAAACTCGGGGGAGTTCAGTCTGACTGTGAGTATTCATTTCCATTCATCCTATTGTGTTTATACATTTATCTGTGAATATATATGTTCTTTTGTGAAGGCATCTGGGTGCTTATGTCTGTAAAGACTCTGACACTAGAAGTTTTTGTGATCTTCATCTAAGGCCAATTTGTTGCTTCAGTACTTGTAGTCAGTGAGTGCAGTTCTGATTATCACTGAAGAGAGATGTACAGTGAAAAAATTTCGAAGTACTTGAAATCCAGATCTAGGGCACATAAATAAAACCAATTATTTCTGTAACTCAAGCCTCTGTACATGCACCCACTCTCATCTGCTCCAACAGGCCACTTTATCGTTGGCTAGTCGAGTAGAAATCCCTCCCACTGGAATAGTTTAAAAAGATAGTTCATCCAAAAATGAAAACTCTGTCATTATTTACTCACCCTCATGACTTACTTTCTTCTGTGGAACACAATAAGAAAAAATGTTATTTTTAATGTACTAGTCACTATTTCTTTTATTAAATGGTGTTTGAAGATTTAAAGGGAAAGTAAACCCAAAAATGAAAATTGCTATCATTTACTCACCATCATGTCATTCTTTTGTTGATCTTTGCAATGCAAATAGAAATTTTTAATGAAACCTGAGAGATTTATGTCCCTCCATTGTCAAATTTTCAAGTCCATTCCACTCCAAGAAGCTCATTCATTTTGGGGTGAACTAACCCTTTAAAGCTTCAAAAAAGGGATTGAAAGCTCTATAGAAGTGTTGCATATGCCTTCCAAAGCCGTGTGATAGCTTTGTTTGTGGAACAGACTAAAACGGACCATTATTCAATCCACTGAGATGTTGAACTCTGATTCATGGACAACTCATTGTGAATCAATCTGGCTCAAAAGAATGATTTATAAAGTTCTCCCATGAACGTGCCACAGACTGCTAGGGTGGACATTATTTTCTTGATTTATGACTTCAAAATGTTCTTTTTCTTATACAAACCGTAAAAATCATATGGCTTCAGAAGGCTTGGAATACAGTGTGCAAGGGCCACTTGTATGGTGCTTCCTGTTTGAAGCTTGAAAGCTCTGGTCATTATTCATTGCATATAGGAAGAAGGAAATCTGTTGTGTTTTATCAAGCAATGCTGTTTACTGCCTCTTAGAATAGCAGAATAGCGTTAGCTTCTGATTCCTCCTGTTTCTGTCAGTCATACACAGACTACACCAGTTGCTTGTGTTCCTGTGTTTTTCCATCGCTGTCTTGATGGCAACTAGGATACGTTCAGGCCTGCTGTGACTCCCCTTTGCTTTCCTTTTCTTCAGGGAGAGGAAAGGGCATAAGAAATCATCATAAGTATCTGCCCTGCAGGAGGAAGACGTATCTTTAAAGCCCCCACCCCTTCTTCCCCTGCTGTCTCTCCATTATGACCTTGCTGGCGTCTGAGAGGTCACTGCTCATCCGCAATAAGTTTCGCTCAGGTAAGAACAAAGGAAGCATCACAAGGCTGTATTCAAGCTGGTTTTGAAAGCCCACATGTGTAGCTGTCTGTCCGCTCTGGTTGGTGATGTGAGCTCTGATGATGCTCCTAGTGGCTGTTTTGATGATGGAGTCTGAAAATCTTTGCAGCGTTGGAAACCTAGGTGAATGTAGCTGGTCTTACCGAGCAGCTGACGTAAGATGAGGGTGGGCTTGTTTGAATATTAAGAATAAAATTGATCTATAGATGAAATGCAGCTTTATGTAACTAAGAACTGTCACAACCAGAAAGTAAGTTGAGTTACATAATCAGATTACTTTTTTAATGTAACTAGTAAAGTTGAGTAATGCCAACGCTATCTCACGACCAATTCATACGTATTTTACGAGTTGGCTAATTCGTACAATTTTGTACGATTTGTCTAAACCCCAGTGATGGGTAGGTTTAGGGGCAGGGTTAGGTCTAGGTCATTTGTACAAATTCATACGAATTAGCAACCTCATAAAATATGCATGAATTGCCGTTAATTTTATATTCCCAATTAGTCGCGGAAACCTCTCCTGTCCCTGTGTTGAGAGAATTTGGGAGGTACAGATGCCGAGGCACTTGTTTCAGGCTTATTAATTTCACTTTTGGTGTGAAAGGGCCTGTACAGTTGCCAAAAATATAACTTTTAGTTTTTTGTTGTTAAAAATAAGCAAGCCCAGCTCAGGTGACAAAAAGTAACGCAAAAGTAACTTAATGCTTTGCTGTCCATAAAAGTTACTAAGTAATGCAATTAGTTACTTTTTATGGAGTACCGCAATATTGTAATGCATTATTTTAAAAGTAACTTTACCCAATACACCTTCAAAGACTTTGAACTTTCACACAACACTTTCAAGCAATCATTCAGTTTATCTTAACAAACCTTCATATTCTGTATAACAATATACTCTTATATACAGTTATATGAATTTCAGTTAATTATCATTGGGATTTAAAAGTGTTCTCAAATGAATTCTGAATGGCTGATATGGACCTCCAAATTTTACCAACCAACCCATCTTCATGAGGTTCCACGATCTCTCGTACTTCCCCATATTGTACAAATGTGGCCAGCAGTACAGTCCTCCCTGAAGGACATGTGGACAGTGGACAGATTGTCTTTGTTGGTTCCCATCTGTGGTTGGAACCCCTTCAAAAGTGCTGCCCTCTCTTCTTGGGTTCCCTATAAACATCCTGCTGGCAAGATTCTCAGACAAATGTCCAGCAGCACTCTTTGGTAATGACAAGACTCTACCGTCAAATATGCACTGAATTGACACTTTTTAAACAGTTTAGCTAGTATTCAAAAAAGGGACTGTCATTTTTAAAAGGAAGGTCACATCCATGGACAGCAAGGAAATTGTAATGCAATCAAAACCTCGTTCTGCTCTGGTACTGACCCTTAAATCAGCTGTGACCTTGGATAGGTTGTGTTGTGAGAGAGATGGCTGCCTGTCTGAGAAATCCATGGTGTAAACAAAGAGTAAACGAATAAAACAGAATTTGGAAAACAATGTAACTTTTAAGATTTCTAACAAAATTTAAAGGTCATTTATTTCATTTGGGCTTTAAATGAGTCTTTATGCCTTAATTCATGAACATAAACAAAACTGAAGTAGTTTGAAATGTTTTATTATATATAGTGTGAGGAGGAACATATGGTAATTTGCCAATATTTATATTTATAAATCTATGTTTATGAAAATGACATATGTAAGTTTTTACATATCTAAGAACAATATCTTTTTTCGTTATTTCTTTACAGTCTACCAGGCGACTGATTGTAGTTTTTCATCATGTATTGATTTTTTTGTAAGAAATAATGTATCGGCTGTGGAGGGGTCTTGTATTATTCTGAAGAGATTAATATGTAATTATGTTATAATGACCAGCATTTTACAAGAATACAGAATTTTTAGAAAATCAATAGACAATATAAATATAAAAAGATATACACCGAAATCTTACCCTCTGTTGTTTTCATTTCTAAACACTGAATCTTGTTTTAAAAATTAGATTTAATTTTAAATTTTATTTGATTGTTTGTTCCTTTTTTAATATCACACTTAAATGTTCCTACAAATTTGAAAGATATCAGTGAAATAGCTGTCCTGAGAAATAACCCTGGTCTCGGTGGCAGCCTTATTGCAGATCTTTCAGGATTAAATGAAAAACCTAATTGTAAGACAATAAAATAACTACCTTTTTAAAAAACCCGCAGATATTATTCAGGTTGTGAATCCAAAAGGCAAGCTGTAAAAATTAATAGTCAAAAACATTCAAAAGACGTCAGTGATAATGTAAAACAAATGCATAAATTACAAAAAGGGTACAAAACCATATCCAAGTGTCTGGCTGTCTCAGGGGGCACTTTTGGCTCAATTATCAGGAAGTGGAGGCTTCATCACACCACCCAGACTCTGCCTAGAAAAGGTCAACCTCTAAACTTTCTGCACAAACAAGAAGGATACTTAGAGAAGCCACAGAGAAGCCAATAATCGCTTTGAAAGAGTTCAGTAGCTGAGAACGGAGTAAAATTGCACTAGTCAACCTCAACAGGAGGGCTGCTTAATGCAGAAAAATACTGCAAAAGGAACTGCTGAAAGATGCCAGGACTCAAACTAGGATGCTAGGTACACTGTAAAAAGTGATAAGTTGACTTAACTTAAAAAAACTGAGGAAACACGTTGCCTTGAAATTATTAAGTACATAATAATTAAAAAAAAAAGTTAAGTAAACTTGACAGTTCAATTAACTTATTTTTTAAATTATCATTTACTTCAAAATTTTAAGGCAATGGGTTTCCTCAATTTTTCCTCAAGTTAAGTCAACTTATCACTTTTTACAGTGTAGTTCATCCTTACCCCAAATTACATATTAATGCTCTCATTTCTGCCCACAATAGCTTTACTCAATATCAAAATGCTGGGATCAAATATGCAGTTTATGGTTTAAGTGAAAAGTTGAACTTCAGAATGTTTTAGTATTTGGTTTGTTCTTCTTGCTTTTAGAAAGCAACTCTAAAATGAACTCCAGCATAATTTGAGAATGACGCAAGAGCATCTTGAGATTCGGAAGAACATCTAACCATCTGCACATTGTGTGTAAAGAAGTTCACATAATATGTACGATATTTCTTAGTAATTTGACACAATGACTTTTCTTTGTTGTACATGTTTGCATTATATGTTGCATATGTTGGACATTTTCCCAGATTATACAGTGAATTTAGAAACATTAAAATATTAGGATATTTCTGGGAATATGCATGATTCATCATGAGGGAAGTAACATGAGACGTGGTAGCAATAAAAAGTTTCAAACATTGTCCAGAATAGCACAGAACATAAAAAAACAAATTTAATTGAAAAGTCTAAATATACATTAGGTTGTTTTTAATATGTATTGATCTTTAGCCATTTTTGATAGTGATATAACAGGTGGTACAAAAACTTGAACTATCATTATGCATCTATCCCATTATGTTATCAGAGCACACCAGTCATTGTCATTACTATAAGTTGCCTTGACACTCAGTGAATTTTTAATCCCAGTATTCTAACCTGATTTGGCTTGATGCCACTCAGCATGTCATTCTCTTCCAGAGTAAAGTAAAATCAGGAAGAATTTACTTAGCACGACTGACAGCGAGAGAGGTAGTGAAAGACAGAGAAAGAGAGAGCGAGAGCGAGCAAGAGAGCAGGACAGCTGGATGGGGGATGGGAAGGTGACAGAAATAGACATTCAGAGGGATAAATAGTTACCCCCCTTTCCTCTCACGTCCACTCTCAGATCTCAAAACTCAGCACAGAGGTGCATCATGGGACAAGCCACCATACCTCATGACTCCTCCCACCTATGACCTAGCTGTAATTCACCTGCTGGTTCAAGCATGTGTTTGTTTGTGAAGAAGTGTAGATCTTCTCTTATAAGTGCCACAAACAGTGTTGGTGAAAGTTTGCAGTGCCTAATTCATATCTAACACATTTATGATCATCCGAGTGGTGCAATTTACTTGTAATATACTGGGCTTACGGTCATAAATTAAGCTATGATTCACAGAGAAAACCTGCACTTTTCTTAAGGTGGGACATTCAGGCTTGAGAGTTTTCTGCAATACAAAGACTGTGTATTTTTAATAAAGTATTGAAAATATTGTTTTTGTTACATAATAACACATATACCATTTTTTCAGTTCTGCAGTTGAGAATACAGAACCGCAGACAGCAGAATGAACTTAATGCAGAGTCTGGTGAGTCTGTGTGTGTGTTTATTTTGATTGTGCTTAGCCACAGGAAGTCTATGAAATTTCCCTTTATGGGGCAGGGAAATCATATTATATTTGATTCACACTTTTCAAACCAGCTGGATTGCTCTCTTTATGCATTTCAACTCTACATATTAGCTTTATAACAGCTTGTCTCCTCCTTTTTGTTTATTCTCCCGTTCTCTATCCTTTATAGGTACAAAGGCCTCCGTCCCTGATAAAGTTGGGGAGAAAGAAGCCAACAGTGGTTTGGTAAGCCATTATTTATCTCTGTCTGTGGAGAAATAGTAAAATATAGAGCTAGCAGCAACCAAAACTAAATTAAATGTCTCCTTGAAACAGTTAATTCATTTGAGGGAGAAGTTCCAAACTAAATGTACTACAGTAGGATCTAATAGCTTCCTCGCTTGACACACTCCAGTAACAGTGTGTGTGTGCCTTCGGTTTATATGAAAACAGGCTGACGTGAAACAGGGTGCCAGTGTAGATAAGAAAACTACTCACTGATGCCAAAACAGTCTGATAACTGACACGAGTTGGTCTTCAACCTCTTTAGCATAATTTAATGTTTGTAATTACATGTCTAGTTACTGTCGCAAACTATTAGTATTAGCCGTGAAACACTGTTAGCACAGTTAATTATGTTTAGTAAGACAGTAAACAGCAGCTGGTTCAAGATAATTACTGTCAGGAGGGAAAAAATGTAGTCTTACAGGAGACTATTACCATCCAATTGTTTTTTAGCAGCTTCACCTTTGTGCTATCTTTCAGTAACTATTGGAGAAATAAAGGTTTGCTGTATTTGTTGACATTTGCTGATGTTGATTTGACTGGGCTGTTTCTCAATGCAGCGTCAGACTGAAGATGGTTCCACTCAGAAGTCGCCCCCTAGTGGTCTGACTGCTCAAACTGTACCAGGTAATGCATCATCCATGGCCATTGAGAGTTTGCCAATAGTTCCTGACCTTCAGTCATATATGAATATCCCAATACCAGTACTGAACAGAGATGTAACCTTAAAGCTGGAATGAGCGGTTTGTCCATTAGCCATTCACACATGCATCAGTCCCCATTCATCATCAGTCCACTCTTTGTGTTTGCAAGTCATTCAGCTGAAGGTCCTTCAGCACTTATGCACCTATTATCAGCAGCTTTCTGAATGTCTGAATTGGATTACCCCAACAACAAATGCTTTTGTGAAAAATCATTCATATCTGTCTTTAAAATATTCCTCATCTTCTCCTCTCTTATTATAAAGCAGAGCAATTGATCTGCCATTCACATTCCCCATCTTTCACTATTCATTTTGTTCTCTCTCTGATTCTTGTTCCTTGTTCTTACTTTTTCTTTACGTATGTCTCTTGCTCACAGACAGGAGTTACAGCGGAGCTCACAGGCAAAAGAAGGCCCGTCTGGCTGAGGATCTGAGTGAGAAAATCCAGAGTCAGCCTGGACCACTTGAACTCTTGCAGAGGCATATTCTGCCTCTAGAGAACAGTGAGTCCTTGAAAATAACTGAAAACGATGCCTCACAAACTCAGCATAAACTCAAGCTAAATATTTTATACACACACACACACACACGCACACACACGCACGCACAGACAAACACTCTCTTAAAGTGTTACACTATATTTATTTAGCCTATACTTTTTTTTTTAGAATGTATTTATATATAGGGTCATATAAATTCTTACATTGTTAACATGTTAATACAGTCAGTTGCTTTTTAAAGACAAAAAACTAAATAATGTTCGTAGAATTTACACAGTTATCGGGTTCAGCAATTTATGTGACAGTGACATTGTGAATCTGTGCATATGCAGTAAAGACACCAGACAGAGGTAAATGAACAGTAACAAACAGTCACAGTATATAAAACATACAAAAACAAAAAGTTGAATACTTCAGAGTAAAGGCTAAGATAGAAAGTTAATCAGTTAGCGATATGCTAAGCTGCTAGTGGTTAGTTTGTAAATGTAAGCTAATTAAAATAATAATTTAACTTCACGATTTATAGCTTTGGGTTATGTAGTTTTATATGTAACACAATTTAAAAGACATTAATGGACATAATGACACAGTTCAGATGGCACACATCATAAAGCGATTTTGTAGGACTTCTAATCATGCAATAAATAAAAGAGCAATTAAAAGTTTTTTTCATTCCTATAGGCAGGCTTGATTAAATGGGCAGACTCTTCTTTTTATTCATGATATTGTCCTTGATCAGAACCAGTCAACTCAGAAGATTCCAAATATATGTATATTTAAATTTTGAGGGCGAACTATCACTTTAACACTAATTATATTCGCTGGAGCTGATAGCCTTGTCAGCAGTGTTCTGGCATGCAGTGTGGTTGTGTTTTGGGTTCCCAACTTCAAATCCCGGCTTGTGGACATTTCCAATCCCGTCCCCTCTCTTCCTCCCACTTTGCTTAGGAACTTATAAATTAATAATGCTCACAAGGTATCGATGTGTAAACAAACCTTATATTACAGCTGCACATTTCCACATATAGCAGCATTTAACTTATACAGAAAAGCTCACATTTCTCCATTTCCTTTGCCTCAGCTGCTTCATTGCCATCAGATGTCTTTGAAGATGACAACTCCTCTTCTGCCTCTGCATCTCCCGAGCAACTCGGGATGCACCAATCTCCTGGCTTATCATCATCACCTGGGCAAGGAGGTGACCAATCGCTGAGTGATGCGTCATCTGTTGCTGCGCCCATCAGCCCAAACAGTGTACAGGTATAAGAGGCATAAAACACCTACACAATATTAGACTAAATCAGCTGGCCATGTACATTTTGCCTTGTATCCTTTTATTCAGTTTAAAAGAGCAGTGAGCAATTTTGTGAACAATGTGGCACTATCAAAATATTTCTCTGTTTATGTAAGCGTTGCTGCCAGCCAAACATAGCAGCACTGGGTCAGTCAATGATATGAGATTGAGTACCATCTGTTTTGTGCTACTAGTGGTGCAGAAATTACACATTACTCCTTTACATTCAGGTAAAAAAGCTGGAACATGGTTGTTTCGAATTTTCACCACTATCAACTCATCTTTTCAAAGCAGTGTAGATTGGCATTGCTCCCGGCAACCGAGGGCATCAGCCAGCCAATGACCATGACAGTAACAGGGTCAAACTCCATATCAACAACTGGGAGACCCAAAGGGATGTACATGCCCTCCCAGACAACACCACTGCTGCCAAAGGTACGCACTCACAGAGATCTGAATAAATGATTTGATTAACTCCTTGCCCTATTTCATTCCTCATTATTTCTCTCATCCACTTGCTCATGTCATTTTTCCAAATTATATTGCTCACATTCTCTCTTTGTATGCCTCAAGACAGCACAGCCTTCAGATCCACCTTCTCATTCCGTTCTGGGTGGTTCCTTAACTTCATCCCGCCCTCCGCGACCACGAAAGCCTCGTGATTCAAAACCTAAAATGAGGAAGTTGAAATATCATCAGTACATTCCCCCAGATCAAAGAACTGGGACTGGAAGCGGAGCTGGAAGTGCTTCACAAAAGAATAATAGTGGTCAGGCTCCGCCCACTGATTCCTCTTATTCCCACCTCTTGCAACAACAGCAGGTGTTCTTACAACTACAAATTCTTAACCAGCAACAACAGCTCCCTGTGACAAACAGGTAAACCTTCAAACAAAGCACTAATGAAGTAACCACGATTTGTACAATTAAGTCTGGGTTCACGTGTACAATTTTTACGGTTTTCTCAGATATTATCACATTGATATCTTAAGTAAAAGCCATGGCACATTGTGCAACAAAATTCTTTTGTCACATTGCATGATGGGAAGGAAGGGGTATCTTTCTCAGTTGATGCCTCATGGTACCCCCAGACAATTGCCCCCCTTGACAGTTGGTGCCCATGCCATGGTACTGTGTACGATAAACATTGCAACCAAGAGCACTTTTGACAGTTCAACAGCAGTCGCAACTATTATTGGAGGCAGAGATTTATCACAAAAGTTTACATGGCTGTCAATGAATGTCACACAAATGGCACGATTACACTACACAACTTTTATAATCAGAACAGATTTTAAAATATCACTTGCCAACTTTGTAAATGGCTGCAGAAAAAAATAAGACAAATACAAGCCAAGCTCATTTGGATGCAGTCTTGGGTGGGTAGATGTGGTCAGTAAGGCCTCAATAGACTGCAACAGGAGTTGGAGGTCAGTGCTATTAAAAGTCTTTCTCAGGAGCCTTTTCTTAATAACACTCCAACATGTTTAATATCCACTGACTAGATGGCATCATAGTCTGATGGTAAAATATTAGTCTGTAACCATCATACACAATGTGAAATCAACTCCCAACACTTGAACTCCCAAAATCTCCAGGCTGACTCTAATGCGAGGCAACTAGCACAGACTTACCTCAACTGCAAATTGAGGCAAAAGTCAGTGCTACAGTTGTGTAGTGTAATCCAGTCCTGTGTGATGAAAGACTGATGGTTTTACACTATGATGAGAAATCTTTTGCGATCATGAAATTTATCCCATGCTGACAGCAAAATCATAGCTAAAACCGTACAGTGCAAACCTGGCTTTAGAGATGCTCCTCTGTGTTCTGAATGGTAAAAATCTACTTAAAGATAGTGTTATCCCAAAAGACTAATTTATATACTCATATTATACATCCAAACAATAGTGAGAACCATCTGAAGATTTCTGGAAGTACGCCTCAAAGTTCCCCTCAATCTGGGACACCATCAACAAACCCCTCTACTCCTGATACAAGTCCCATCCATCAGGCAGAGTTACTGCCCTTAAACCTCGATGACTTAACGGTAAGAATCTCACTCATCACTCACTCTAGATCAGGGGTGTCCAATTCTACTCTTGGAGGTATACTTTCCTGCAGACTTCAATTCTAACACACCTGCCTGTTATTTTTAAGTAGGCTACATCCGAAAGCTTAGGCAACTTACTTTTTGCCTTAGCTGCCCTATCAGGCAGTGACTTCGCAGGCAGCCTTTGCATGTGAAGATACCGCATAAAACTGAAGGCATTTCAGTAGACATGATGTCACAATAAATGGTATTCAGATGTGCCTTTTTGCCTTCCTACCTCCTTACTTTTCAGCTCTCAGACACAACCGTAATCCTGAACAACTTGATTACCTTGTTCAAGTGTGTTTGATTAGGGTTGGAGCTTAACTCTGCAAGACAGTGGCATTCCAGGAGTAGGTTTGGACACCCCTGCTTAAGATTATCTGGTTTTCATAAACTGTTTGTAGAAACAAGATTTGTACAGGATATTGAATTATTTCTTCTCCTTCTCAGGTATCAGTTCTTCGGCAGCAGTTGCGGAAACGTGGACTCCCAGTTTCTGGCACTAAGCCTGCACTATTAGAGAGACTCCGTCCTTTCCAGATGCCTCGTCCCCCATTAACACCGGCGCCGCTTTGCCAGCTAGGGGCCACGCTAGAGCCCTCCCACCCTGCCAGCCTCAACCGAATCCCTACCAGCTTAGACACCTCCGCCAACCCTGCACCAATGTACATCAACCCTTCAGGTTTAGCAGAGCAAAGCCTAGGTAGTGATAGTTACCTCCCTTCTCCTTCTTCGGCTGGCTCCAGCCCCACCTTACATAGATCCTCCCCTCCAATACCCTCCAGTACTACGTGGAGGCCAGGCCAGGCAGTAGATGAACTTAGTGTGGAGCTGGAAATGAGAGAGAGAATGAGGAGCAGACCAAGAGAAGGAGCAAAGGACACTCAGGTGTGTTTGAATACTTGACTAAGAGGTGAATTACTAGGAAATGTTACAATATTAGCATTTCCTAATATTGGCAATTTGTATTCTCTTTATTTGTGGTGGATATATTTAGTTACAAGTACTTTTAGCATTTAATGTACTATTTCATTCCTTCTGTTTTCTCCAGCTGTGTGACAGTTCCCTTCATCCGTTCCTGCAACAGGACATAGGATGCACCAGAGGGAAACCAGACACAGGTGGACAGGAACTGCTCTTTACGTACTGCGCTGGTGATGGAAAAGTATGTACTTTGAGTATTTAGTAAGGCAGAGTGGGGACATAATACTGCATTATTAAACTGCATCATGCTGTATCAAGGTGTCTTATTGTTCAAGAAACTACGGGTGATATTGGACCACCCTGTTGAAAAAAAGAAAAAAAACATGCATATGCTGGTTGGGTATGTTTTGAAGCATGGCAGCTGGTTTGAGCTGGTACTTAGCTGGTCATGAGCTGGTTGAAGCTGGTCATGTGCTGGTCCTAGGCTGGTCCTAAGCAACTAGCTCCTGCTCAGGACCAGCGCATAACCAGCTTATAACCAGTTTAGGACCAGTTTAAACCAGCTCATGACCAACTAAGGAGAAGCTTAAACCAGCTCAAACCAGCAGCCATGCTTCAAAACATATCTAACCAGCATATGCAGTTTTTTCAATTGGGCAAATACAACAACTGATATTTATATATATACTGTATATATATATATATATATATATATATATTTCACCATTTCACATCATACAAGAAAGTAATTCTTTGTATTTATCCCTAATATTAGGCGAACTGCTGCCAGCTTTGTGATGTGATTGGTCAAGACTTCGATTTGCCCATGCAAATCACTGCCAGTCCAGCACAAGCATCACCCACTGTCCGGAGTCTGGAAGAAGAACTACAGGAGGCCATTCAAAGAGTGCAGGTGAGTGTTTTTGAGTTTGTGTGCTGTCTGCTGTCTGACAGTTACCTATGTTCTGCAGCTATTGATGTATTGATTGCTGTTCATCAACAATGAGCACTGAGCATTCGACTTCCTGTCCATTCTTTCTTTCAGCAAAAGATGGACCCTAGTCAATCCATAGATGACATTTTGGATGAGACTATTGGTTGTTCAGGTGAGTGAAATTTGACTAGTGGCGACTGAAGCTTTTTAGGACAGAGGAAGCAAATATATTGCTTAGCAATGGCAAAAAATGTACTAAGATGACATTTTAGGTTGGCCAGACTACTGTTGCTTGCAGTTTGCATATAGGTTATATCCGATTTATCATTTCAAACACCATTAATTCACCATAAAATCATGTCTTTATCTTTCAGATAACTCTTCACTGATCACAGACATCCAGTCAGCCACTACCATCCTTTCAGGCTCTTCACCTGCCCCGCAGCCTGACCAATCACAGTTCACCAAGCGCCAAAAAGACGACAACTTCCTGTCCTCTCCTCTGTGCTCTTCGCTTCTTTTAGAGCTTCCTCCCTCACCTAACAACGCTCCACCCCTCAGTTCAACCCCAACTCCCCTTCCTCCTCCCCCCATCTGCACCACTCCACCATCCAGCTCACTGTCCAGGAAAAGAAGGTCAGAGGTTCCTGCTTTTGACCCCGCTGATTGGCTGGAGTCCTTGACCTCTGGCCTGCAACCGCTCACACCCCCCGCCGCCCCATTCCTAGAGAGCGATTTTGGCCTTGACTCAGATCTGAACGTCAACAGAGTCCTCGACCTGATGGTGGCGCAATGGTGAGGAAGGGGGCGTAGTGTGTGTCTGTATGTGCGTATGGCTAATTGGATGCATGATTGGAAATTAACCACCTTTCAAATCGTGTACCCTCGAGAGAAGACGCCCTCATCTTTTCATTCGTTCCTCTGTTTTTGCATCCATTCATCTATGTCAACTGATGTGACCAAACAGATCTGACTGGTGTTGACTGCTAACCTCTACTCCACGCAATGTCGAGAGAAAGAGGGAAATGGAAAAAGAGATATGCTTTGGTAACTCGTACAGAAAGATCCACAAAGAGCATGTGCACATACGCCACACTTTCACGATGACTCGTATTTTTATAAAAGCTTAAAAAGTGAAAAAAGAATGTATTATACAAAAAAAGTGGGCTTCCCCATTGATTTGCCTCTTGCTTCAGTGCCAGACAAACTGTCGGCATGTGGCAAGTGTGTGGAGCAGCGGGAGCTTCAAACAATCTGTGTGTATTTGCAGGGAAGTGTATGCGCTCCCTGTATGTGTGAGCACGCTTCTCTTGGCTGCTTTATCTGCGTGTGTGTGTTTGTGTTGGCGCATACACGCTTGCCAGCATGTTCTGTATCTACAGTTGCAATGCACCATAAATGAGGTGCCTAAAGCATTCAAATGCACTTGTTTCTGTTTATACTGGTGAACATTTTTCCATTTAGTATCGAGTTATGTTATGCTTTGTCTGGACTAGTGCATCATGGGACTGATGTTCACCCAAAAGCATTGGCCCAACAACAGATCCTCTGAAGATTTTTGGGCAGAATAACTCATGCTACCTTTAGGCACCAATATAGTACAAAATAATGCTGGTCTGAGGCCAGTATGCATCTTCAGCAGGATTGAAACCACAAATTAGGTTGGGACCTTAGGAGAAAATGTGTTTTAAAAAAGCCTAACGTAATTAAATCAGAAAATCTAAAGGCTTTTGAGCTGATTGATCAGCCTTCCCAGAAAACACTGTGTAAAGTTAAAGAAGTCATCTTTCAACTGCTACTCTTTAAATTTTCTTAATGGGACCCATATAGCATCGTCTACCATTGTTGTTTACAGACGTTTGACCTTTTGACTGGCCATTGCTTTTATGCATTTCTCTGGACAATGCAGTACATTACTCAGTGCAATATGCTTCCAAGAAAGGGCACAGGAAAACAACACATTTAAATGTCCAAAGAAAGTGAAACATGAACTCTTCATTGTGTCCCAGTCTTATATGTAAAAGTGTATGTGTAAAAAGGACAATGTGTTTGATAATCAAATATATTGCCCCTGAGTTCAGTATGCAGACAGGTGCTGGAGAATCACAGCATATGTGCAGCTGGACTTTGTTCTCAAATCTTCAAATCATAAATATTGTTTGTAAGCCATATGACCAACCAAAAACAAACATATTAAGTATTTGATCTGATATATTTATTGAGTAATTTATTAAAACTCTGTCAACTATCCATGTACAAGTCATTTAGTAAACTTAAAATAGTGTAATTAAAGTCTTAATTGATTTCCCACCTGTGTCTGTTTCATTGTTTGTTTGTTTTCAAACAGTAAAAGCATTTAAAAGGGATAGTTCACCCCAAAATGAAAATTGTGTCATTATTTACTCACCCTTATATCATTCTAAACTCATAAGGTAACACTTTATTTCGATAGTCCACTTTAGACATTCTACTAACAGTAAGTAACTTTGCAACTAGCAGTCTGTAGAGTATTAGTAGTCTGTCTGCTTAATATCTTCTAACACTTTATTTTGATGGGTCCACAACATACAACATACTGACTATCAGAAACTTTGCAAGTATATTCAACTTATTCTACTAACACTAAACCTACCCTACTGAGAGTTAGTATGAATGAATGAGGCTTTTTTTTTTTTAGTAGACATGTAGTTGCAGATCAATGAGAATTAGTTAACATGTAGCTGACATGTAGTTACAAAGTTACTTATAGCTAGTAGAATGTCTAAAGTGGACTATTGAAATAAAGTGTAACCACTCATAAAACCTTCACTCATCTTTGGAACACAAATTAAACTTGACTCTTCTGTAGTTATATTGTGTACTAAGACCGGCGGAAAATGAAAAATAGCGATTTTCTAGGGTGATATGATTAAGCACACTATACTCTCATTCCGGCGTAATAATCAGGGAACTTTGCTGCCGTACCATGGCGCAGTGATATTACGTAGCGCCTGAAAGTAGTCCCCAGCTATATTATAACTAGTTACATAGCTGGGAACTACTTTCAGGCGCTGCGTAATATCACTGCACCTGCTGTACCCATGGTACGGCAGCAAAGTTCCTTGATTATTACGCCGGAATGAGAGTATAGTTCTTAAACATATCACCCTAGAAAATCGCTACTTTTCATTTTCCACCGGTCTTAGTACACGATATAACTACAGAAGAGTCAAGTTTTAAATAGGACAAATATCGGAAGTCTTTGGTCGTTTTTGAACGCGATGCTACTGGTCTAATCAGATTCAATGATCTATGCTAAGCTATGCTAAAAGTGCTATCGCCAGATCCGGAGATCGGCTGAATGGATTCCAAAAACTGTAAAACTCAACTTATTAACTCTGGGGGAGTTGGAGAATGAGCCTATTTCCAAAAAAAGTGGTGTGTTCCTTTAAGATATTTGTGATGAATCTGAGAGCTTTCTGACCCTGCATAGACAGCAATGCAACTGACGCATTCCAAAGCCCAGAAAGGTTGTAAGGACATCATTAAAATAGTCCATGTGACATCAGTGGTTCAACCGTAATTTTATGAAGCTACGAGAATACTTTTTGTGCGCAAACAATGGCTCCCTGCATCAGCAGCAACACACGCATGCATTGTGGTATTCTCCTGAACACGAGGTGAAGACTGACACGGAAAAGAAGAAATTGTTCAATAAAGTCATTATTTTTTTCTTTGCACACCAAAAGTAGCTTCTCGTAGCTTCATAAAATTACAGTTGATCCACTGATGTCTCATGGACTATTTTAACGATGTCCTTTCTGGGCCTTCACTGTAAAAAAAAAAAAAAAGAAGTTGTTTCAACTTAAAATAATTTGTTACCGCACTGACTTAATAGTCAACTTGATATTTTAAGTTACTCAATGTTAATTTTGTCAGGTGCAGGGGAAGGGATGAGAGTGAGGACTCAAATGCAGGAGGAAAAGGGCTTTATTAGCACAAAAATATAAACAAAAACTACCCCGCAAGGCTGGGCACGCACACACAACATTCAACAACAAACTCGCACGGGACTGCAAACACAAGGAGATTAAATAGGGAGCAAAAGAGGAAGGTAACGAGGTAAAACACAGGTGGGGCAAATTAACCAATAATCTGGAAACAAGGTGGGTGGAGTCAAGACAAATTGACATGAGAGCACATGGCAGACAGAAAACTAAGACAAAAGCCATTTGCTCACACAAAACAAAACACAAGCACATGGCCAGCAATACAAATCATCAGCCATGTGCTAAACAGGACACGAACACGCAGCTAATGAGAATACTCATAAGCCGTGTGTTCACACAAGACATGACAACATGAAAGCACGCAGCCAATGAAAAACACAAGCTGCGTGCCAAACAGAACAAGGCAAAACAAGAGAAAGCACGCAGCCGAACCCGAACCACGTGCCAGACAAAACACAACGCATAGTGACCCGAGCGAACTCGAGACCGCACACTCCCACAGCAAGACAGACCTGGAACGTGAGTGTCCGAATCCCAACACGAAAACCAGAACAGAGCCTGAACAAGCCAGACTGCCGGGATCTGAACACCACGCTCCAACATGAAACAGAAAACAAGACAAGAAGGGAGTGTCAGAGCTCTGTCACAAAACCACAAATAAACTAGTCCGAAGTGACAGAACCCTGACAAATTTAAGGGACAACTGGAATATTTTAGTTGAATAAACTAAAAATTTTAAGTCAGCGGGGTAACAAATTATTTTAAGTTGAAACAACTATTTTTTTTTTAGAGTGTTGAACATTGCTCAAGTTGCTTTGCTGTATGGAGGTTCAGAAAGCTCTCGGATTTCATCAAAATATCTTAATTTGTGTTCTGAAGATGAACAAAGGCCTTATGCATTTGAAACGACATGAGGGTAATTAATGACAGAATTTTCATTTTTGGGTGAACTATCCCTTTAAGATATCTGATGAACTCAGTTCTAACAGAAATTCTGTAAGACTTATTATTAAATATCTTTGGTAAATTTAGTATATCTTTTATGAAATTACTCTAAGCAGTCATGGTGATCACTGAGCTTTCATTTTATTTTAAAGGACCCTTAGGCTGCCTCAGTGAATCATTTCACTGCCCATAATGCTCCTGTAGTGTGGTGTCAGCAATAAAGTCCCATTACACAGTTTCAGTCTAGCCGCCTTTGCTCATGCTAGAAATGGGCTGAGCCTCTGTGAAGTTCATTTAATTTCCAACATTTCAAATCTACATTTGTAGATAGTTAGAACTTAGCAGGAGCTTGATTGCTTTTCTGTCTAGATCATGGTTAGTGTTAAACCACGCTGTAAATCATCTGAGCAGAGACGGCTTTTGAAGATGCTGGTTGGTAAAAATGAAACATACATCATGCAACCCTTTTGAAAAACCCTTCACATAGATTTGAAACACTTCACACCAATCATATTAATTCATACCAACTGATTAACTATTCAGTGATCCTAATAAATACGGTTTTCACAACCATGCATTATTCATGGGTGTTACCTTTCGCAAAGCAGAATTTCAGCTTCTCTGTGCTTTAATTACTTGAATTTGTTAATTAGATCGCTCAGAATGTTTGACACGGAGTGTGAGCTCACTAACACAACGTGACAAATTCAATATACATCTTGATCAAAGAAAATATGTCAGATTGTTGGCAGCTTAGAAGAAGCGTTGACTGATAATATTATGATTTATAATAGGTAAGAATATGTTTATAGGAAGCGCATTAATATAGAACGTGATTAAACTGACCTAGAACTACCTGTGCAGTTAAACGAATTTAACCAACACCTGCCAGCCAATCAGAATCGAGTATTCAGACAAACCATGGCATAAAGTTTCATATTTCATTACACAGCTTTCTGGAATCGTAGCATAGCATTGTCAGATTTTTTTATTTGTATAATACTGATAACTAGATATCACTCTTTTAATACCGGTTCCACTTAAAATAGTAAAATAGTTTTTAACTCCGGTGAAAATAGAGTAAATAGATGCAGTGTTTCACCTCTTGATAGATTTATTTTTTCCTTTTGTGAGGACTTTATTCTTTAACAAAATCTTTAGGTCTACTTGTAAGGTCATTTTAAATCAAGTCATGATTTCATATTCTTTGGTAGTTGCAATAATGGGCATTAAACCTTAAAAAGCACTGATACTCATTTCTGATATGTGTGTAATAGTGACTTTACAAATGAGTGTTGAAAGCGAAGGCTTTTCTTCAAATTTCACAGCATGGAAACACCTCTTGCAATTACCAACAAATTCAGTCTGACATACTCAGGCAAATTAAGATGAATAACTTAGTACAGGGATTTTTTGTTTGAGCTGCATTTGAAAAGTAGGAGCTTCAGCGAGATAAAAGGTTCTTAAACACGTGAACTGTGCAAAACGAAGATAACCATCAAACAAGCAGCCTAATCCAACATAAATCAAGCATGCATTCATCCGTCTCCTTACTGAAGGCCTCGCTCGAACCAATCCAGCGATTTAACGCTCTGCTCACGTGAACGGTATGTAATGAGTTTCCGAATAATGACTTCTGCTGTCACGGATAACCAGCTTTCTTCCTTGGTGCTGAGTTTTACTCACGCTTCATGGAAATTAACCGCTAAAAGGGACATTTCATGTGTAAAGCAGCCAAGTAGAGTCAAGGTGGGGTCTGTGCGTGTTTTGTATCTTCGTTCTTACTCCGCGTAGACCCGCCGGGACCCGTCGTGGGTGATTAGATCACTGGAAGAAGGTCAGGTTAGTTCGATCGCACACAACCGACCCTGATCAAACCCCCTCGGGCGCACGAATGGAAAGGAACGTTTAATTGCTTAGATTTGGAGCAACAGAGCTTGATCAGACACTTGTAGCATGGTTTCCAGGGGTCCAGTAAAGTACAACAGGGATCCATTGAATGTTATTTAAATAGAAATTTAATAATATATACACTAGCTGGCAGTCCAGTGTTTGGAATAATTCTTTTTTTTAAATGTTTTTTTTTTTTTAAACAAGTCTCTTGCACAACAGCTGCATTTATTTGATCATAGCTCTGTGACCCTGGATGACAAAACCAGTCTTAAGTGTCAATTTTTCGAAAATGAGATTTATACATCATCTGAAAGCTGAATAAATAAGCTTTCCATTGATGTATGTCTGTTAGGATCTGACAATATTTTGCCGAGATACAACTATTTGAAAATCTGGAATCTGAGGGTGCAAAAAAGTCTAAATATTGAGAAAATCGCCTTTAAATTTTCCAAATGAAGTTCTAAGCAATGCATATTACTAATCAAAAATTTGATACATTTACGTTAAGAAATTTACTAAATATCTTCATGGAACATGATCATTACTTAATATCCTAATGATTTTTGGCATAAAAGAAAAATTTATAATTTTGAGGCATACAATGTATTTTTGGCTATTGCTACAAATATACCCCAGCGACTTAAGACTGGTTTTGTGGTCCAGGGTCACATACGCTAATTTGGTGCTCAAGAAACATTTCTTATTATGCTTTTTCTTATTTTCAACAATGATAATAATAAAAAATGTTTCTTGTACAGCATATCAGCATATTAAAATGATTTCTGAAGGATCATGTGACACTGAAGACTGGACTAATTATATGAAGTATATCTATCCAATCAGTCAATTACATGACATCAATTTGGTGCATTTAGGCATGTAGACATGAACAAGATGATCTGCTGAAGTTCAGACCGAGCATCAGAATGGGGAATAATGGGGGTTTAAGTGATGAGGACTTAAGTGACGTTAAATGTGGTATGGTTTTTGGTGCGAGACGGCTGGTCTGAGTATTTCAGAATCTGAAGATCTACAGGGATTTTTATGTGCAACCATCTCTACGGATTACAGAGACTGGTTCGAAAATTGAGCAGCAGTTCTGTGGGCGAAAATGCCTTGTTGATGCCAGAGGTCAGAAGAGATGGCTAGACTGGTTTGAGCGGAGAGAAAGGCAACAGTAACTCAAATAACCACTCCTACAAATGAAGTATGTAGAAGAGCATCTCTGAATGCAAACCTTGCAGCAGATGGTCTACAGCAGCATAAAACCACACCGGGTGCAACTCCTGTCAGTTAAGAACAAGAAACTGAGGCTACAGTTCGCATGGGCTCACCACAGAAGACTGGGAAAAGGTTGGCTGGTCTGATGATTCTTGATTTGAGACATTCAGATGGGAGGGTCAGAATTAGCTGTAAACAACATGAAACCATGAATCCATCCTTTTTTGAATCAATGGTTCAAGGTGGTGGTGGTGATGTAATGGGGCTATTTTTTTTGCTACACTATTGGCTCTTTAGTACCAACTGAAAATCATTTAAATACCACAGCCTACCTCAGCATTGTTGTTAATCATCTCCATCCCTTTATGACCACAGTGTACCATTTCGTGATGGCAGGATAACACACTATCATAATACAGACCAAATTCTCTGAGGAATGTTTTCAGCACCATTCTGAATCTATGAAGGCAAAAGAGGATTCAACCTACTAGCAAGTTCTCCATAATAAAGTGTCCTGTAAGTACTGTAGAAGGTATATACAGTATATATATATATGTGTATATATATATACAACATTTTCAACCAATAATGGAAAACCTTTTGTGTTTTGGGCATTAATCTACACAACAACTGCGTTTTGGGGGCCCCAAAATGGAAAGCTTTTAAAAAATGGGTTTCAAAGAGCAAGTTTTTGAAAGGATACCGTTATCAAATCTGTGCAAACTATGAAAACATGAATTTGTGAAAATGGTGACAACATATGCATGCATATTACTTGTTCATAGGTATCTGCACAGGTGCACAGTGTTAGTATCTGTGTGCAGGCACATAGTTTAAGTGACACTGAAAAAAAATGGTGCTAAATGGCACTAAAAGTGGTTAATTGGCTTGTAATCATAGGGGAACCACTTTAAGTGCTATATAGCACCTATCTTTAAAGGTTGTACATTGTTGTTGTGTAATTGAACCCTTACTCATCCAGTAAACACAAAGACTGTGAATATCAATCAATCAATCATCCACTCAATCTCTTATGTTTGTGCGCGCGTGTGTGAGAGAGAGAGAGAGAGAGAGAGAGAGAGAAAGAGAAAGAGAGAGAGAGAGTGAGAAACCATGAGGAGCTCATGATCCATGCTGCCTGCCTGAGCTTTTATCGATCCCTTTAGATTCTCTTACCTTGACCGATCATAATTTTTACAACTTCAGTCGTATTCACTCCATTACACACTGAAGACAGACCACACATCAGTACTATGTAAGAGCCCTGCTGGGAACTGGAGACTTTTATATATTGCTCAGCGGTCTAGTGTGATTTTGATTATATTTTTGTTAAACTTTGCCATTATTAGATCTAAAATAAGTTGCATTCTAATATCTTTGAAAGGTATTTCAAAGTATTTTTTTTTTAATAAAGAGGAGATACAGGGGGGTTCACTTCAATGCCTCCCAAAAGCAGGACAGTCTAGGTACCTCTTTATTACTGAGCAGTTAAATAAAATGTTAAATCAAAGAATGTCAGTGTGCATAGAAAAAAAACACTTCTATATTATGATTATGACTGACTATGAAACTGTGGTAAAATGGTTGTGTTTTTGGAAAGGGTTATCAAAATATGAACACCCAGGCTGCGTTCCAGGAGATAAATAGATACATTTATATATTCAAGAGCTCATCATGCATGTATTATGTAAATGAAAGTTGCCATCTGATCTGCAAGCACCTCGCATTACTTCCATATTCAGAGAAAGAGCAATAACAGCTAATCGTTGTGTTAAACAGCAATCGTTTTCAACTGTCCACAGGCTATGTTTGGTTTTGCTGTGTCTCCATCTTTCCCTAATGGTCAATAGTCTCAGACTGTCCATTTATAAGTCAGCCACTAAAGATGAAAGAATCGATGGGTTAGTTATAATAACCAATTAGAACAGTGGTGGAAAACCCAAAGCAATTACACTCTTAATCAGCTGCTCTTGCTGATCCTCAGTTCCTCTCAGGTTGATGAGTCATCAGCACCATTGTAAAGAAGTGGCCCATGGGGGATTGAGCTGCCCTGACCTCCTCTGACACTGATAAACACACACGGGCAGACTGGAGACTGGTTCAAAACATTTAGTTTCTACGTCTGTAACTCTGTCATCTGTAACAAGTCCCCCCCCCCCCCCCCCATTATATTTGTCTGCTATAAAATAGCTTAGAAATTTACTGTACTTGTGTTGGTTTGAATAAAATTATTTGTCAAATTCATTTAACCCATAAGAACCCGGACCAATTTCTCCTTATAGGAAAATTATGGGGCATATAAAACAGACCAAATGGACCACTTATAACATGTTTCTGCAGTTGTTTTTAACATACAACCCCTCCTTGTGAAAGATCTGTAATGTTACACATATGTCACATTGGGCGTTTATTTCTCAATTTAAAAAAAATAATTTTATCTTTTTTTTTTTTGCTAAATAACAGTTTTTTTTCTGTTTATTTGCTTTTCTGATATAGATAAAACAAAAAAAAATTTCAGAAGAAATACAGTTTTTGCATTTTATTTGCTTTGCCACAACATATTTCAAAACCACATAACTGTGACCATTAAATGTTACAACAACTCTTTTGTAACATATGTGACGGATCGGTGGCCCTCCCCCTCATCATCACCACCCCGTCCCTTATTCGCCGCCCTTCACCAGGCTCCCGACTGGAGTGGGTGGATGAGAGGAGGGGCGTGGGACTAACGTGGGCTGGCGGCGTGTGATGAGGCACAGCTGAACTGAATTAAGCCTCATCACCGCCGCCGTTAAATGCCGAGCGCGCCTCTCCTCGGGAGACCGGTCTCTTCCCCCGTGCATGCACACTGGTGTCCTCGTGGGTCCAGGAAGGGTGCGTCGAGGGACATCGCGCCGCCGAGGATGTGAGCCGCGGAACCTCCAGGGTCATCGTGCAAGCCGCACCCGTATAACGGCCGTCGGGCCAGGATGCCGGGCCGTCCATCCCGCCAATGCCCGTAAGAGGCAGAAGAGGAAGAGCCGCCGCTCCAGAGAAGCCGTCGCCCCTCGTGCCCAGGACCGCGGGAGCGTGTGCGGCCACCTGACTCCGCCCCTTGCCTGGACCCTTACCCTCTGGAACACTGCCCTCCTGCACAAGCCCCGAAGCACGACGAGGACACCAGATCCCCCCCCCCCCCTTCTTTGGACACTTCTTTCCCCTGGACACTTTTATTTTATTATTTTTGTTCAATAAAAACCTCTCCGAGGCCTGACGCCACACCCACTGTGTCTGTCGTTGGCTCCTCCCGTCACACATATCAAAATTCAACCTTTTCAGGTATATGGTTTAACCAGAAATTAATTTTTAGATTTTTTGATAAATGGCTACCTTACACTGGAGGTGCACATGTTAAACGTGCACATTGATTTGTTAAAATGTACTTTGAAATGAGCAGCAGGAAATATATAACACTAAATTAATTGAGCAGCTCATTACCATTTTTCTTAATGTGACAAATACGTCACATCAAAATTCCAACTACTTTTATAAGGTTAAGAGCCCGATGTGACATATGTGTCACCACAATATCTTTGTAACTTGTTTTATATCAATTTGTTCAAGAACCGTATTAAAATCAGGTTAAGAGTAATCTAGGATATGTTATTAAAACATTATAATTGTTGCATGGGTTGAAACATACCTTTAGTAACAAAAACAAGCATTTTAAAAATTGCTGATACTGCAACATATGCTAACCAGACAGGACGCCATTTTGGAAATGTTGCCATGGCAACAAAAATGCACACATTGTCACATGACTGAACCTGGATGTTCATTATATGTGACTTAGGGACTTCCTGAGTTGAAAGTGAGGGATAATGCTTTAAAAAGACCTTTTCAGATAATCACCAGTGTTTGTGACACTCGCGTTACCGTGGGTTCTTATGGGTTAATATAAATGCTAAATGTAAATCTAATACTTTTTTACATTCATTTAATGCAGTAATTTTTTCTGGTGCTAAATAATTTCCAAAACCCCTACCCCAATCCTCCAAGTTTCATTAAAACATTTTATTGATATATGGTAAACGTACAGGAAACATTTTGATTCCAAATTCCTTTTTTTTTTGACAGAAGACTGCTCACTAAGGCTGCATAAAAAAATTGTAATAATATTTCTCAATATTACTATTTTACTGTATGTTTACTGTTTTGATCAACTAAATGCATTCTTAAATATTTTAATATATTTTAATGTGTGTGATGAATTTTAAGCAGCCATTACTCCAGTCTTCAGTGTTACATGATCTTTCCGAAATTATTCTAATATGCTGATTTGGCACTCAAGAATTTTTTCCTTCTTGTTATTAATGTTGAGAATTTTTGTCCATAACATTTTTAAGGATTTAAGGAAATTGTCCTTTTTTGTTTGGATGTTATATATCAAATAAACAAGAGAACCTGTTGATTCAGATTTTGTCATCAACATTCATTGATATCATCTCAAATGAAATTATAAAGCATTCATAATGTTTTGCCTCCTTACCTAAAAAATGAGTTTTTAACTTGTAAATCCTTAATATTTTTACAGTGTCACATTGGGCGTTTATAAGAGTTTATAAGATATTTTGATTTATTTACAGTAGAAAATTTACAAAATATCTTCATGGAACATGATCTTTAATTAATATCCTAATGATTTTTGGCATAAAAGAAAAATCAATAATTTTGACCCATACAATATATTTTTGGCTATTGCTACAAATATACCCCAGCGACTTAAGACACATATGTCATCATTGGCCCGCAAGCAGTATCAAGACCAACTGTATACCCCAGCCCCTCACTTTTCACTTTCATCACCCAAGTCTCCAGGTTCAAACAAGTGTATTATAGTCAGTTAGTGACAAATTATATGAGATTTATATCACACATTCTAAAATGCATTTTAGAATGAGCTTATAGGAATCAAACTTAACTCATTTAAATGAGTGCATTGTGACATTTCTTGTTGGCTATGTTGTTATATAGCCATTTGTCATGTAAACTGAAACAAACTCCTACAGTGGCAATAAACATTCAGATGAATCAAATATAGTTTGCTGTTTATATTCCACACCATTTATGCCGAGGTGTAAGTGAATGATGCCGTTGAACCTACAATATATCCATAAGGGCTCCTTTGTCCTTTCCCCAAAAAAAACAAGACATTGATATATTGGAGTGACATTGAATCTGCAAAGAAGTGAGAGTAGAATTACCTACAAGTGGTTACAGCTGTGGGACAGCAGGATGCACCTGACCCGTCCTTCCCACTTTCGCTTTATCCTTTTTTTGTCTTGAATCACAGAGTAGAGGTCAACATATGAAGCAGACACACGCACAAGAGCTGTGTGTCAGTGTTTGAGCGTTAGCTGAGTAGAAACACATTGCGGTGGATCTGTTGTCCCTGCTGGATGCCTGTTTGAACAGGTGGAACCGTGGGGGCCAAATGAACCCAGAGAAAATGATTACATAATGACCGACACATCATTACCTTACATATGTCAACACTGCCAAGCATACAAGGTCAATACAGCTTTGAATCTCTCCTTCTGTCCAGCCGATCAGTTCCATTCAACACGGGTTGTTGTATTCGGTTTCAATTGAAATGTTCTGATCCACAGTCAAGGACTTAACGCTCACTTAAGCGCAGTCATGTTTAATATGATTAAGCTTTTTTAAGCTCTGAAATGATGTAATGGATGGTGTTTGAATGCAACAAAGTGCAGCAGAGACGGGGTATGAATTTGTAGGTCAGACGGAGAGGAAAGGAGGGATAGAGTCGAGAGAAGAGGTATAAAAGACTCTTTAGAGTAGAGAGGGGAGGAGAGAAAGTGAGAGGGCTCTCTAAGTCTCAGGAGCTGTGCCTCTTGAGTTAGTGATTATAAGCTCTTTCAGTATGTAGATAACAATCTGAACAGCATGGCGGGAGTGAGAGAGAGAGAGTAATTACAACCTCAATTAAACAAGAGAATCTGAGATTAGGGTCAAGAGCCCTATCACACTACATCACTGATACAACTCTGCCACTTCATCTCTCTCCTTTGTCTTTTCTGTCTGTTTTTCAAACCGTTTCTCTGTTTCCCCCTCGCCCATGTTCTCCACTTTTGCCATCTCTGGTTTTTGTTGCTAGTAGTTCTGAGTTTCATAGTAATGAAACTTTTGATATGAGCTGCAGCATTAAGCCCGCGGGGAGATCACCCCTCTCGGCTAATAAATATTCATGAGCGCACAGTCAACCATCTCCCCCATCTACTGAAGGTCAGCCTTTCTGTTTTGTCCATGAGGGCCCTGACTTATCTGAGAATCTGTACATTGCAAAAGCGCTTCAGGGCCCTTTGTATCCTATGGGAGGTGTTTCAAGATTATATGAACAGCAATGCATTACCAGTTTAAATTTACAATCGGGTTTACTCAGTCCATTCCATAAAGTGTGTTCCATATTTTGTATTTTTGGAAAATGGGATTTTTATTCATTGTAATTAATGAAGTAGCCTATATGTGAGTTAATGAACTATGGACTAATTTTTGAATAATTCATTCTATAATTACTTACAAGCTGCTGTAAGCATTGTTTTATTTATTTTTTTATTTTTTTGGGAATGGCACTTCGAATGACAATAGCCCATGGGCGTCGGAACCATTGTATGTGGGTGGGGCAGGACCAACCCACTTTTGAAGGCCAATGATATTGGACCCACCCACTTTTACCGTCTGTGTACTTTTCAGAGCGCCGTCAGTCAAATCCATTCGACATGAAGAATACCCTGATAGATTAAACTCCATTTAGATACAGCCTTGAATTCCACACTGCTGCTTCCTTAAATATATTTCTCTTGGCTCATTCAGAGTCCATATAACTCCATTCTGTGTTTTCACTAGTTCGCTCCTGCTGCACTCCCGCGACACAGCAAAGTAAACAAAGCATTTTAGCGTATCGGCTGATCAGAAACTTTTTGATTACTTCCTTCAGTCTTTTATAATGTTGTGACATTAGTGGGCAGAAGTAATGTAAATAACCCCTGCCAACAAGGCGGCATATTCCGTTAATTGAAAGGAACCAGACTACAGTATTTTTATTTTCTGGGGGAGGACCCACCACATTTATTTTGCTTCCGACGCCTACTGAATTAAGTGTCATACAATATCACACCTGAAGTAGGCTCTGAAAAAACCCTGCGAAGAAATTAATTTATAATAAACAAAATAAATAAAAGAATATAAGAAAAAAGTGACCGCGCGCGATCCAGCTAATTGGCGTTATATCAGTGGCCGCGCCACCTGTCAATCATTTTGCACAGTCACAATAAGCACAATACTGTAAGTTAGTAATTCACACTGACAGCGACTCGCAGCGACATTGCAACCGGACATTATTCATTTTTGACGACAGCTGGCGTTCCCCGCGTCCTCCAGCGTTTTTAATCGCTGTCATCTGTCTCAAATGTATTTTTAAGAGCGGGGTTTATGAAGCAGTGGGCGTGACTAAATCAGCGTCTATGTTTTGGCGGAAGTTCCAAAACTGCTTATGGCTTACAGCACTTTTCATTATTAATTCATGAATAACTGATATTGATTGCAGTGATGTCAAAGCTCTCAAGGCCTTCAACAAATCACGCAGAGATGTCCTGTTGATGGAGTAGGACAAAGGATTCAACAGCAATCCCAAGACAGCAGGTACATCATGCAAAATGGTGCAGTAGTTTAACTGCAGCTCTTTCTTCTAAAGATGAATGGAGAAGTGGTGGGGGTTTACAGCTTTGATGATGTAATGATTGCATCATTTGTTTATTTATAGTCCTCAAGTGTGCAATGACCCTTTGTTAAATATTTAATATTTAGAATAAATGACAGGCTTGTGCCTCTGTGTGTGTGTACCGACTTAATCATATTTTGGGGACAAATTTGTATCCAGAAGTGAGCTAAATCCATCCATCAGAACCTCACAACATCTCCTTTTGGCGACGTCCTCGTAACAGTGGTATAAAAATAAAGTATCTATCTAGATACTTCATCTTATCTCTTCATCATGTATCTATCTATCATCTGTTTATTTATTTAGTTGTTTGTAACAATGCAGAAAATTTCTGGATTTTTATCATTTTATTGTAGACCTATACATAAATACACAAAAAGGAAAATGATAATGGATGAAAAGAATGAAAATGAATGAGGAAAAAGAAGAGATACGGAGGAAAAAAATAAGTTTTAATAAAAGCCAAATGCTGGTAAGGATGAAAATGGTGATTTCCTGGTTTTCTGGATATGATCTCATTACTATTACGGTCATGTTTAGGGTGGAGAGGCTTGTCGGCTTCTTGTTGATGTCTCATTTTGTAATGCCATATTTTGACCCTTGTATGTCATGCACTGTGTGTTTCTGCGCGTGCATCCACATAATGACCATACTAACTATTTTCTACCTATATTTGTGTCCATGACAACACGCAAGAGTATATATGTGCAAGCTTATGTTAATACGTGTGTGTGAGAGTATATAGTTATCGCAATGTGCGCTTCATAGGTTCTCTGCTTATATGGAAAAGTTTAATTCCACCTTTGTGAATCAATAATACATCTCTATTAAGATCCATTGGGCTTTATTAGGGAACATATGCTGTGTTGCAGTGCAGTTCTGGCTATGTAATTAATGGGCTGGGTGGGCCAATTAAATTTGGGTCCTTTATGGTTGTGCTGATTGCTATGTTTAGGGCCTGAATTTCAATGAATGCCTCCCAAACATTCCCACCCTCTTGGGGGAGTATGTGCGTGCATGCGTAACTCTCTACATTTGCTTGCATGAGGGGATGCTTGTGCGTGTGCCCGTGTGTCGGCTGGAGGTGGCTTCAGCAATATAATTACTGCTCATAAATTACCCTTGAGATCTTTTTAACCCACCTATACTTTATTATGATAATAATGATTAGAGAGAGCCAAAAAGGCATTGGTATCTGTTTTAGTTTGCAGGGCTTGGGTCAGTCTTCTGTCTTTAAACCAGCACATCTGTTCTGCTGTGAAATCCAGTTTGCAGTTTACAGTGATTTCTATGTGAAACTAAGCGATTTTACTGTTGTCAGGTATGTCTAATGTTAAATATGCATTGTCTGTCGACATTTAACGGTTGTGGAAAACGATGCAGATGAATGTTCTTTATCTCAATGCAGTTTATCTCTTTGAGATAATATGGGCGGTCAGATATTAATGACATTCATGAAGCTAGATATGCTGTAGATGGGTCAAAGACAAGCTATCCCATTTTTGTGTCCACATAAAAGTGAATTTACTCAAATTATTTTGTATACATAGAAAGTTCATATACTTACATATACATAGTCACGCTGCAGTTAATTAAATATATAATTCAACCTTTCTATGTTGTGTTAAATTGTCATTTGGTAAAATGCCCCAAAAACTTAGTTAGATTTATTTTGAAAAATATGTAGATGTTGTGAATAACTGTGATTAACTAGTCAAGCTCACTGTTTGATATAGGTTGATAGCCTGCAATATATGCTGAAGTAGAAGTTTCATCATTCAGGGTGAAGTTTTTGTCATTCGGTGTAATGCAAACTCTGTGTCATCCATTACATTACAGTATCACTTTATAGATAGCAATTTGATAAATGAGCAATGTATAATTAATATTTTAAAGTGTGTGTGTGTGTGTGTGTGTGTGTGTGTGTTACTGATTTATTTTAGAAGCCTACAAACAGAGAGAGTTTCTAGGCACTGGCAAAAAGTAAATGCAATGCCAGTAGCTGGAGCGGCACTCTTAGAAAGGAGACAGGAAAGGTTTGCAGTTGCCAGAATAATAGGTTACCACTGTTTCTGAAAAGAGAGTCCATAGTAACAAGCTACTGTAAGAGTGCTTATTATTTTTCAGCATCTGCTCCTGCTGTCATTTATTTAGGAATATTATTAAAACTGATTTATTGATAAAGACTAAAACTAAAAACATTTCAACACCAATATTCTCTCCTTTTTTGGCAAAACGTCATTGAGTGTAACAAACCATCGTTATTCAGCGTAACATATTTCTTTTTTTATATTAGTCAAATATATAAAAGAATATGTGGTCATACTAATTTTCACTTCATTAGTTTTTTTCCACTTACTACAAAACCTTTGCTGACAAGAACAATGATAAAACCTGAAGGATAGTGGCAAAGTATAAAGATTTTAAATATCATTTAAGCTAATTAGTATTTTTGTGCTGCACTGTAATCCTTAAATAGAATATGTCATCAAACGAGTCTGTTCTAAATATACCTTTCACTGAATGGCATTTTGTCTTCTGTAAATCATGGTAAATATGCATGATAGTCATTTTTTAGTCATTCTAATGTATGGAAAACTAAAATGTAAAGCTGTATTACACTATTTTAGGCTTGAAAACATCATTCTGCTTTCCACCTTTTCCGTGGAATATAAAAGGTGAATTTTTGCTGAATGTCCTATAGCTGCTCTTTTCAGTGTAATGAAAGTGGATTAGGACTGGGGGCTTTTAGGCTTTAAAACGACACAAAAACCCCCCATAAAAATATAATAAAGCGGTCCATCCAAATAAAATCATGCTAGTGTTTAAATGAAATTATTATTGTGTAGGTCCTACAATTTAAGACATTTTATTCAATTGTGCTGTTTATTCTATTCTGGTAGAGAGAGCTGATCTTTTACACTGCCTGCACTAGTGGAACTGCCTTAGCTTTCTTCTAATGAAATTTATATATCAGAAATGTTCTCCTGAGAGAGATAGAAACTGGGATGCGAAGGAGGGGCAGCAAGGGAAAGGAAGAGAGAGTGCTGAAGATAGTGAGAAATTGAAAGAAAGAGAGAGCCAGAGCTGTAACAGAACAGCCTGGAGTCCTTTGAGCGCCACTAGAAGACTTCAGGAAACATGGATTCAATCTTTGCCTTCCACATCCCTTCGTCAGAAAGATAAAAAGAAGGAAATAAAATCCTAGGAATGAATGAATACAGTAATAGCCACAGGAGGAAGCAGCAAGGATCTTTGCAATTATATGTGAGGAGAAAAGGTGAATATGACAGCAAAAAATGCAGTTCCTAGAACGCTTAAAGCTTACAAGATGCCTACGCTCTGACTTTTGTTTATAAAGTCACTTTGTATTGACGCTTTTTTGGGTCTTTTACCCCAAGAAGTGAGTTATTAACAAGTATACTTGCTGTAAGTGTTCTTTTAACCTATAGGGATGCGGTGTTATTAAAAATGAATATATACTGTTCAAAAGTTTGGGGTCAGTAAGTTTTGTTTTTTTGGGGAAGAAAGTGATACTGTAATTCAGGAAGAATGCATTAGATTTCAAAGAATTACTGTTCTTTTGAACTTTTAAAAATAAATTTATCAAAGAATCCTGAAAGAAAATGTATCATAGCTTCCATAAAAATGTAGTGGCACCGCAGTTTTCAAAATAGTCTATAACAAGAGATGATTGTTGAGGACATTCTGAAGAATCATGTGACACTGAAGACTGGAGTAATGGCTGTTGAGAATTCAGCTTTGCCATCACAGGAATAAATGGCATTTAAAAAAAAAAAATTAAAATAGAAAATTGTAATATTTCAAATATTACTGTTTTTACTCTATACACACACACACACACACACACACACACACACACACAGGAAAAAAAAGACACTAACAACTAAAATTAGCCTAATTGTTTTATAAATGCGACAAGTGAATTTAAGGATCACAATATTATGAAAAAAAATTATATTCATTTTCAGAATTGCTAAAGTTATTAAATTACATTTGACAGTCTTGTTAAATTATTTGTGTTTTTAAAGATGAACTTTTAAGTGAGTGTTGGATGATGGCAAAGATCTTAATGTAAAAACAGAGCAAATGAGTATGTAATATCAAATATCTGATACTGATAAATAAAAAGTGCTTGAAACAATTGGCCGATAACCAGAGTATCATGCATTCCTTAAGTTTATTATAAAAAAAAATGTGAAGATATGGCACTTTCAACATTCCTCGGGTTTGTTTGAACGGCTTATTAATCAATGATTTGAATTTATGGTTCGGCACTATCACCAGTGGCATCTTACAAAGACAGGTGTTATATCAATGTCAAATAACACATAATGCTTCATCCATTATAGTCTTTCTCCTGATCACCCAGAGTACTATTGATAATGTTCTTTCTATGTGCTGCACCACTAAACGATCAATTGCGTTCCGTCAATGTATTGATACAGGGTCAGAGGTTAGTCTCAATAACCCGTAACCCACTAGAAAATTCAGCTAGTCACTCACGATTGCCATAATCCATACGATCGGGTTTCACTGAAACAGTCTACTGGTTATGTCAATAGAGGCTCTTCATCTGCGTTCTGTGGTCCCCTTCGTGTTCGTAGGCAGTGAAATAGACCATTTGTTCAATCCATTTTGGTGAGGTCTGTGAGAAACGTGAATTAAGGCACTATGGTTTCACTTCACGAGAAGCCAGAGTCTTTTTACATAATATCTACAATTCTTCAGTAAGGTGTTTTTGTCAAATGCCAACCTCTGCATGGAACACAAGCATGCAAGTCCAGTTAGAACGGAGAGCAGAAAGTGACAATGTGGAATGTCTTTCTAGTTTTGGTTATAGAAGAAAATGTCCAAGTCCAGAATTTTGTTAAATGTAGGTACTGGCAGTGGACGATGTGGTGTTATTCTGGTGTAGAGTTTAATCTCATGGGATTTATGTGGGAGGAAGGGCAGGACGGAGAGCTTGGAATATCTAAAGTCTTTACCCCCATCTTTTTCAGTGACGATTCATCCGTAACAGAGATGGAGCGAGTGAAGCTGGGTCGCATTGAAGGAGCAGAGTCTGCGAAGCAGAAAAGAAAATCATTTTTTGTCACAAGTGCTTCTGATTTAGCGTACCATTTTGCAATAGTGTTTTTATGAGTCATGATGACTTCCATATTAATAATGAAGTTGCATCACAGTGCTGACTAAACTGTAACTGTAACTGTGATTCAGTATAAAACGTTCACCAATAGAGGGCAGTGTGGATACTGAGAGGTGACAGTGAGTTCACATTGAAAATTACATTAACATTTATTCACGTGGCAGAGGCTTTTTTCCAAAGTGTGTATTCAGGCTAAATTTTATCAGTCATTTGCTTTCCTTGGTAATCGAACCCATGACCTTGGCGTTGCTAGCGCTGTGCTCTATTGTTTGAGCCACAGGACGGCTAAAATCTCTTCCAACTCTAACTTGAATCTGGAAACATTATGAAAATCAATTAAAATGTTTATTTTCCTGCACTATCTCTAGGTCACTATTCAAATAAGCAAATTTGTGATATTGATTCAAAATTTTCAATGAACTGGACTCTCTCATACTTATTTACTAAAAGAGGAAGAGAGTCTGATTTGTGATGTATGTAATCATTTCTTGAGTTTTAAACATATTTGAATATAATGTCCATTTTTAAACATTTTATTCAGAAAATAAATAAATAGGACATTTTAAAAAAAGTTTCTCCTGGAATCATTTTAGAATTTTTATCATACATTAAATTGAAAAATTTTATATAACTATTAGGCCTATTATTACTATTGTTATTATTGTTAATTTAACTATATGTATATTTTTGTATGTTGGATGTTTTTGATATAAAGTTGTTAAATTATTCTAAACATTATAAGCACGAAACATTAGATTTTTCCATGAATATAGCCATTGCTGCTGATGGTGTTAAATCATAAATATTTTTAATTTCAGCATACCTGTGCAGGTAATGTCACTATTGAGTTTGCTGTTGGTTTCCTCCTGTTGTTTTCTCTCGTATTCTCTCACCTGCTCGAGTGTCATTCCTGCTTGCACAAATATTTGTTATGCATTTAGTGTGTATTTGGGAAGAATTAAGATAGATGAAGTACAGCAATCGAGTGCCAAGCGAAGGATCAGGATTCTTGTGTGTACTTAACAGAGCATGTGGTTAATTATGGCAATGAAGCATTGGAATACATCTCATTTACCATGCCACTCGTCAATCCATGCCACCGCCTGCCTGTGTCCCACCAACAGAATGTCACGAATGTTCTATGATGAATCACAACATGCCGTAATATGACACATGATGGGATTACATGACTAAACAGCATGATGTAATGCATGGGATGTTATGGTCAGTACCCTGTGAATGAAGTCCTCTGTTCGCCCCTGGAAGCCGTAGACCTCAAAGCTACAGGTGACTCTCTTGTAGGAGCACATGATGGGTTTAGTGGTGTTCCTCCAGCCGTCCACAAGGGGTCCCCGGCCTGTTTTCTGTGACTCCCAGTTGCTCAGATCCTGTTTGTTTTAAGTAGATACACATTACCTGCTGAGTGAGCAGATCATTGCTTGCTCTTGTGTGTGTGTGTTGCATGCTGCGCATGAATTACTGTGCAGGGGTGACATTACATTTCACAGTCCATCATGTGGTGTCCTACTTCTAAAGCGTTAGAGGCACAAATCTCTTGCTTTTGGTTGTGAGACCTATTAGATATGTTTGATTAACTATTATCTAACATGAACCTAAATTAACCTATCATGAAAAGTAGCTCGTTTTAAATTTTGGTATCAGCACTGTTTTAAAAGAGTGTCTGTTTTTATCAATTAAAATATTTTAGTACATGATCTGTGGAGTTGATATTCAGGGAACTGTCATGCAAGCTGTTATGAATAAGTAACAAATTTTTTATGAGCAGGAATTTAATATTTGGCTGCACTCCTGTTGGTGCATGCATGATTCCTGTTACAAAAAGTATTATTATTATTATTATTATTTTTAAACAGTGACATAAGAAATAACATAATTTGGACCCTTTTAAAGCACAAGTGAATAATCTTATTTTTTCCAATATTTATGCAACTTGAAATGTTGACTAGCTGTCATAAACTATTAATAAAATTAATACATTTTTAATAAAATAAAAATGTCTTAAAGGGATGTGTGTACACAACCACCCTATAATGATAAAAATCCAACCAGAGTTTTTTTTATAATCTCGTTAAATCATTTCCCCTTTCTCAAATCAAGCCATTCTCAGATGCCTGTCTGTGTGACGTCACACAGACACAGGCCCCTCCCACGATTGTTGACTGACACTAGCGTTTTATCTTAGACCTGCCCTGAGTGAGCTGTCATCAGTCCACCATTGTTTCGACTCCGGAGTAGACAAGAATGTCTCCTAAGCGATTGAGGTGTTCTGTTGTTGGGTGTAATAATGAACATATCAGTCGTCATTTACTCCCGACACCTGAGCCGCTGAAGACGCAGAGGATTACTTTTGTTTTTGAAGGGAATGCGACCCCCGATCTACCTAAATGTGTTTGTTCGCGTGAATCATTCGTGATCCAGCTTCACCCACAGAAGAAGTGAGTGTAAGGTTTGTTTATGAATCTTTGCAAATCGCCTTTCCTAATAACGTGCTAGTTAGCAAGTTTCGTGGCTAAAGTAAACGGTATCATGAGAACGGCTTGTCAGCCCATGAAAGAGAGGGGCGGGGTCAGCAGAGCTCATTTGCATTTAACCCTCTGGGGTCTGAGGTGATTTTGGGGCCCTTGAGATGTTTTGACATGTCCTGACATTTGTGCTTGCTTCAGCTACAAGTAAAAAGGGTGTTTTTTTACACTACCATTGATACGTTTTAACCAAAGTATGTTATAGACTTCATTAAGACCCTAAAGAATCATATCAGCTTGTGGAAAATGGGCATCCCATTTAAGATTATCAGGCCTATTTATAGACATTTTAAATTATTTTCTTTATTAATTTTATTAGTTTATAAATGCCTTTTTCTCCATTAAATGGAAAGCTTTTGATTTTTGATGATAAAATTAAATCCATCTAACTTTTATATTTGAAAACCATTATTAACAATGATTAGGTCTAAACTGTGGATCATCAGTATTGTTTGTATTCATTTATTACAGTAATTATCAATTATAGAACATAATCCATTTTTTAACAACTTGTTATAATATAATATAATATTGGAACATTGATTCAGCCATGCCTACTTTAAAGTTTAGTTTTGGTCCTTTTTGTATGGACATAATAATAGTTTGTTTAACTGCCTTTTGTCAACAAGTCTGAGCTTGTCTTCAGTGTATCTCAGCTGTTTTTTCTTATTGAAAACTGTAATCCTTTTGGATTTGTCCTATTCCTAACTCGGCATATGACAGCTATGGATTTGAGGTTGCGCATGACTGAGTCTGAGAGTGTAACATGGAAACATGCTTTCCTCTGATGTATTATTTGTCCACTGAAAAGGCAGCAGATTCCAATGAACTGTATCTCTAAGTAGAGCACACTGAGGAATGTGGTTTTATGTAATGCTTGTCTTGTGGTTTTTGCTTGTGTGCACACACAGTACTTATGTCTCTGTTGTGTCCTTTAAATGCTAGCTCTGAAGACATTTGCACTGCTGTGAGGCCACAAAGACCCAAAGAACACAGATGCTTATTTGTGAGTCAAAGTTGTTCACCATTTCGAACCCAACTCCAATTCAAATCTTGATTTATGAACCTGGTACAAATTTACAATTTAAATTTAAGCAAGTACAAGCAATTATATTTGCTGTAAGTGTTCATTTCTCGTATGAATTGGCTAGAAATGTTATCATACACCCAAAATATGGGCTATTTCCAGAAACATTAAATTATATTAACAATCAGTGTTTGAAATGCTACTTACTGACTGAAACAAAACGTGAAAAGATTTTGAACTTTTACTTGAATTTTTGATTCTGCCTTTTATTTCTAACTAAATCAGATAAATCTGTTGATTTTAATACACTGACAATATAAAGCCAGTTAATGATTTTATATAAAACAATGTGATGTTTTTAATATTTTTCTCAAAAAGCATAATTTGATCTTTATACATAAAATGTATAATTGCTTTATATTTTAGGAAAAGTGTCTCTCTCAGGGGGTTCATTATATTTAGGGGGTCCTTTGTATCATACAACCCCCTGCTGTATGTCAAATAAAACATGTTTTGATGTTCATTTTAATGTGACAGCACTCAGTTTAGTCTAATGAGCTGAGAAAAAAAGTAGCCTACATACAGGGAGATAAATAGGCATAATTAGGCAAAATTAATTATTTATTTATGTTTTGAAGAAACTTGTGTTGGACTAATGAAATTCCTCTTATGTAGATTGCAGTTCCATACATTCCTCTTCCTGCCATTCTGATTCAAATCCCAATTTAGCATCCTGTGGCGTGTGGCCAATTCGATTCACATTTCAACTCATGAATTGAAAATGAGTCCACTCTTAAATTCTGAATTTTACCCAGCGCTGATTTTGTTTTGCCATATATTTATGCATACTGTATATGAATGTGTATGTACCTCCGACTTCTTATAATGCTTGTCAGGGATTGGATCGCTCAAAATATCCAAAAAGCAGACGCTGTCCTTTGGAGTGGGGTCATCATCAAACACCTGCACAGCAAACATCAGACAGCACGGTCAGACAAATCCAACAATATATCAAAGAACACACTGCTTTCTTATTCCAGCAAGTCGCTAATGCCCAAGTGAAAAATGACACTGCAACTTCAAGTTCTGTAAACATAGCTGCCTACAAATGCACCAGCTTCTGCATCTGATTGAAGACAATGGGAATGTGTTTCAGTGCTCAGAGCGATCGTCATATAAAATACCACACAGTGCAACCGGTTAAAAATTCTGTAGTCCATTACAGAACCTTGACACACTACATAACACAAGACTCTAGGGCGTAGGCAGAGACTCTGAATTAATGCAAAAAACATGGAAACAAAGAGTGCAAAATCAAGCCTACTATAGGCAGAAGTACTGAATTATGCAAACTACTGCAGGCCAGTGGAAAAAGAAAGCAGATAACAAGTCTTAACTTAAAGGAAGGCTGCTTTGACTGTGCAGCATTGCAGGTGCTTTTTACACCCGCTGGAATCTAAGAGAACAAATGAAAAATAAGCAATTAAGAAAATAAGTTTAGTTCTCTATTTTGTCTCTCTGTTTCAGACACTCTTTAGTCTTTTTATGTTGTTTATGGTTAAAAGCAATGCAAGTGTTTTACAAATTCCTGCTCTCTTTCTCCTCCATTCTTTCCTCTCTCTATCTTTTTATCTCTGTCTCCTCTTGAAAAGCTGTTGTAATGTTTACTCTTCCTCTCATCTGATGTGTTGACAGTATTATTTTCATTTGTTTGATTGTGCTGGAGTTGTGAAACTTGCTGTGTGAATGTGCATGTATGCAAAACAGATATCTTGTTGTTCATTTAATGTTTATGTAATACACTCTCAGGAAAAAATAGGCACAAAAGCTGGAAATGTTTCAGAAGATACACCCTTGTACTGTAATTTATTTACCCCTAGAGAGTGCATATAAGTACCTTAAAGGTACATGTTAGTACCTTTTGAAAGGGTGCCGCCCCAGCTGATTCATTTTTAAATTTAGGCGTAAATGTGTGTGTGTGTGTGTGTGAATGAGGGAGTGTGTGTGCTGTTATATGTGGAGAGAAAGTTGCAGGAAACTGTATCAATTACAAAGTATCAATAACAAAACTCTCCTGCCATCTCCCTCTCACTTTGTTCCTCCCAGGCAGACTCACTCATAAATCTTTGAGTCGCTTTGTGGCAGGTTGGATCTTGTTTAAGTCGTATTTTTCATTTCTTAATAACTGAGAGCACTCCGGGGCACAACTGCCTCTCTCTCTCTTTCATTCGCGGTATGCAAACAAACACTGCAAACCAGTAATAACTCAACTCATCACAATAAGTGCTAAGTAAAAACTCTGAATGACAATATGGCTAAATAAATTGTCTGTTTGTTCACTTTAAAGCAGGAGACTCTCATTACCTGCAGGCCAGTTGAAAAAAAAGAAGTTTTTAAAATCTAAAACTTATGCAGTTATTAGTGCAGTTTTATGGTTATTGATGTATGGAAAGACCTTGGAGGGACTCATGAGATTGTATTTCCTGAACACTGCAATTTTCCCCATTAAGAAACCAAAAACATTTGATGTCATGGTGAGAAGTTATTTAAAAAACGATGCACAGTTTTAGAAGTCTAGCCAATACTGAGAAGATGAAGATTATTTTAATGTTATTGTCTCATGGCCGTTATTAAAATTCTGCATCATTTTTTTATTCATTTTTGTCTAAATGAATAAAAAAAGACTAAAAACTAAAATAATTTAAATTAGAATTAATTTGGGCATCACAACATAATATTGTACAGTATGAAAAATTGATATTAATTTTCAAACTTGCTAGATTAATTAGATTAATTAAATCCTAAATTTGTGTTTTTAAATGTTAAATTATTTGTGTTTTTAAAGATTATCATTGTGTAAAAATCTAAAAGTCAAAATTTGAGAAATAAATGAGAAAATATGAAGTAAAATAAAGCGTCTGTTTTGAAAGAAGTTTCTTAGGCTCACCAAGGCTGCGTTTAACTGATCACGGTATTATTACAATTATTACACTTAAAAAAATACTGTTTTTTTATTTTATTATATTTCAAAATGTAATTTATTCCTGTGATGGCAAAGCTGAATCTTCAGTGTCACATGGTCCTTCCGAAAGCAGTCTAATATGCTGATTTATTAAAAGAATTACCACTATGTTCAGTAAGATTAACAGTTGTGCTGCTTAATAATTTTGTGGATACATTTTCTTCAGGATTCTTTGAAGAATAGAAAATTCAAAAGAACAGTATTTATGCAATTTATTTATTTATTTTATTTTATTTTGTAACATGTTGTTACTGTCACTTTTCAGCAATTTAATGCATCCTTGCTGAATGAGGGGGAAGGAGGAATTTTTTTTTTTATTATTATTTATTTATTTTTTTAGTAAGTTTTTGAATTCAAGAATTTTTGAATGGTAGTGTAGCTGTGCAGAGCACCAAAAATAAAAATGTGGTATTCATTAACTGAAGGCACGTCACAGTGAGTTCTGGTTTAGACTGCTCTGTTGTTTTAAATACAAGAGACCTAGATTTTCTACACATGTCTGAACAAAATCTTTTTGACCCACACCAGTCGTTTGAGGCCCTGCTTTAAAGGCATTGGTGTCGTATGTCACAGCAGGAAGGTGGAGTGTTTGGATCTTGCCTGACTGTTACTACTGAGTGCTTCAGAGACAGACACAAGCACAATGGCCTTTACAAGGACGCGGAAGCTACATGTGCCGCTGATGAATCGTCCTCCTTTAAGAGGATTATCTCCTGTAAGAACACACACTGTGTGTGTGTGAGTGTGTGTGTGTGTATGTGTGTAGCCATCTCTCACTCACATTTTCATTGCAACCGTTGTCATTCTCAAAGTGCGTCTCAATCTTGACTTGGAACCTCGGTAGGAAGGAACACTTTTGGAAAGAGCAAAGAAGAGAGAGAGAAACACGAGAAGGAGAGAGAATGAGGTGATTATGTTGAGCCCAGAGCAAACTGCATGAGTTTGAGCTGACATATGAGAATACTTACCGTGTACTCTACAGTACAACACCAGTGGATGGAGAACAAGAGAGGTATGCAGAAGAGAAATAGGGTGTTAGGTCACAGCTGGTTGCATTGAACAGAAAACATGGATGTACGTGCCATGTGACGATACGTTAATATTCAAACACTGTAACAAAATGCTTAAACTGACCTGTTACTGTGTAAGGGTAGAAGTTCCAGGCAGTTTCTGTGATGTAAAAAACCATGGGGACAAACTTTCTAATCCAGGTTGGCAGTTTGCTGAACAGAGACATAAAGGGAAACATGAGAAGATGTTATGACGCAACAGACATATTAAACAAAAGACAAAACAGCCCTCAGCTTAATCCAGCTTGAATTTCCACGTGGGTGTATGTTAGTTAGGTACTGATGTGGCTAGCATAATGCAGAAATGCACCATGCAGTTCAGCAGTTGAACTTGTGATCACAAGTGAAACTGTTAAAATTGATCATCTAGCACAATCTTTCTGGTGAAGCTGGTTGACAATTTCTCAGTAGTAAGGCCTTGTGGAGTGTTTTATATTTCCCTTCACAGACACTTCTGTTATACTTTAAGATGTCTTTCAAAGTACGTTATAAATAATGTTCATCATTTTTGTTACCTTTAATTGTCATCATGAACTAACAATGAACAATACTTTATTAATCTAGATTAATGTTCATTTCCAATGTCAGTTTTCAACATTTTAAATCGCATGAATTATCATTAGTGTATTATGAAAAAATAGGAACTAACAATGTATAATTGTATATGTAAAAGTGAACAAACTTCGATTAATAAATGCTGTAAAATTTTGATACCTAATGTATTAACTAATTTGAACAAATTAGGCCTTGATGCAAAGTGTTAAAATATTAACCATAATAATATTGTATAATAAAAACATGTAATACTATATGACGGATCAACTTTAGGTTTTAAATGATAAAATATATAGAATATCATTCCAAAATTTGGGGTCGGTAAGATTTCTTTGCAAAGAAAATAATTTAATTAATAGTTCTATTTAGAGGGATCAGGCTTACTAAGAAAGTTCAAGGCTTGGCTGTTTCAGCATGGTCTGGTACCAAGACTCATGTGGCTACTGACAATTTATGAAGTGCCTATGACATCTGTGGAAGGAGTCGAGAGGCAAGTAAATAAACACCTCCGCAGGTGGCTTGGAATTCCACAAAGCTTCACGTCAGTAGGGCTATACATTAGGTATGGACAGTTAAAGCTACCCCTGTCATCCATGGTCGAAGAGTTTAAGGTGGCAAAGTGCAGGGCTGTGATGATACAGAGACTCCAGCGATGAAAAGGTCAGATATGCAGGCAAGATCATCAAGATTATCACCACAAGATCAGCACGCAAGTGGGCAGCTGACACATCAGTGGCGCAGGCTGAGAGCATGCTGAGGGTGAAGGACATCATCGGGAGCCCGTGCACGGGGAGACAAGGACTCGGGACCAACCACTTCCAACAATGGGGGAAAGTAGACCCAAGGCAAAGGAGAGGTATGATCCAAGCCGAGGTCCGACACCTGGAGGAAGAAAGGCGAAAGTCAAAGTCCGTGGAACTTGGATCACAAGGAGCCTGGACTAAGTGGGACCTTCCAAAGAGAAAAATCACATGGCCTCAACTTTGGAGACTAGAGCCCTTTCGCATCTCTTTCCTGCTTCAATCAGTGTACGACTGACACCAACAAACCTGCACAGGTGGGGAATGAGGGAGGTCTCACTGTGCAGTCTATGTGGAGGGAGAGGCACATTGGTGCAAATTCTGGCGGGATGCAAGACTCCAATTAACCAGGGGAGATATAGATGGCGTCACAACAAGGTCCTCTGTGCACTGGCTGACATCTTGGAGCAGGAGAGACGCAAAAAAGCGCCAGACCCATGTGAGACCAGCCTCATATATCCGGTTCAGCCACCCCCCAAGAAGACCAAGAAGAGCCTCAATCAGCACAATCATGGGAGATGAGGGTGGACCTGGGTAGGAAACTACACTTTCCCCAGGTGGTCCAAACATCCCTGAGGCCTGATGTGGTCATATGGTCTGAGGAGGTGAAGAGGATTATCCTGATTGAACTAATGGTACCATGGGAAGACGGTTGTGAAGAGGCCTCAGAGAGGAAGGCTACCAAGTACCAGGACCTAGTCCAACAAGGCAGGGACAAAGGGTGGCAGACTTGGTTGTTTCCAGTTGAGGATGGCTGCAGAGGTTTCCCGGCGCAGTCTGTGTGGAAGATGTTAACAGCGCTGGGAGTAGCAGGAAGGGAGAGGAAGATAGCAGCTCGCAGGTTGGGGGAGGCAGCGGAAAGGGCCTCTTGTTGGCTCTGGAGTAAGCGGGAGGAGTTGAGCTGGAAGCCAGGAGAAGATGGGCAGTGACTGGCCATCACTGCCGACCCGCCAACTGGAGGACGTTGTGGTTTAGGGTCGAAACGTCTGAGGAAAGTTGGACATCACCTGACGACATCTTCCCCTGGCTGAAAGCTACAGTCACAAGACAGTGACTGATGGTGTAAGCATACAGATATATCTAATAGCAAGGACGCTTTAAATCAATCAAAAGACATTTATTTTGTTACAAATAATTTTTATTTAAAATAAATGCTGTTCTTTTAATTTATCACGAAATATTGAAAAGAAGTAGCAAAACTAATGCAGTAAAAATAGCACAAATATTTCTTGAGCAGAAAATAATTTCTGAAGGTTTATATAAGACTGAATGGCTGCTGAAAAATATCCAGCTTTGCAATCACATAAAAAAATGACATTTTAAAATGTATTAAAATGCAAACAATTATTTTAAATTTGTAATATTATAATATATAATATAAATGTCTTGCTGAGTGTAAAAGACTTAAAAAAAATAAAATAGAACAGTAGTATTGTTTAATGATCAACTAACTGAAAAAAGTTAGTTCTGATAAAATGTCTTGCATAATTTGTTTGCAGTAGCTGTTTGTTTTGATATTTTCTATCTTGTGCAATGCCAGTCATTTAAAGTTAAGTGTCCAGATACTTTTTAGGCCACTTTAGAGGTGCACGTGTGCTTGTGTTTTGGGTCAAGAGGTCAAACGACCATCACAATAGCTAATAGTCTGACTTCCAGAAGTGTCTGGTGCCATCTGTCCCTTACAAAAACACAGTCAGAGTCCAAGAAACCCCATACCGAGCAAGAGAGATAATGAACTCAGCACTGTAAGATAAGGCAGCACAGACAGCGCTTGAGATTTACAGCCTGAGGACTTGAGTGATGGATGGATGGACAGAGGATGAGAAGAGAGGGGTGGAGAAGAGAAGATGTAGATCATTCACGGTCAGCCAGTTGTGTCGAGCGCGTTCTCACACACTCTCTTTCCCATTCCTGAAGTGACAGACATTTCCACAGCATGTTCCCGAGGAACAGCACATTCCCACCCAAAAACTGCCATTATGTTAGGATCCTTTGCTGCGCGTATCTTGGCGATACAAGTTAAATTATTCATAATTACAATGCAGTGCTTCAGCGTGATGTACTTGTAAACAGCATATAATGATCTCGTCTGCTGTAATATCAGCATTTGAATTAGACTCACATGCTCCATGATAAGATTTATTTGACCATTAGGAACTTAATGCTCTGCCCTTTTGGTCTTTGCTAACACATTAATGGCTTGAAAAATTTGTTTTACTGCTAGAGGTGCAGTAATTCATATTCACAACAGCATCTAATGACTGAGTGTGTGTGTGTGTGTGTGTGTGTTTTGTCCTTGTAGGGCGAGAGTGTAAGGAACACAAGAAAACAGGCAATTACAATAAGTGTGTGTGCATGTTGACGGCGTGGGATGATATCCGGCTGAATGTGTACGTGATCTTCTGTCGTATGCTTATGCTGATGTGTGATTCTGCTTGAAGCCCGACAGGAAAAGAGAAGGTGTTTTTGGAGGGAAAGTGAGCGATGGACGGAGATTTGCTGCATGCATAAAGGTGTTAGCTGCAGTCATCAATAATAACTGATCGCTGGCACGTTGGCAGGTGGGTGATGTAAACCGTGAAAGAAACAGGATCGCTTATGCGTGTGTGTGTGTGTGTGTGTGTGTGTGTGTGTGTGTGTGTGTGTGTGTGTGTGTGGCCTCACCTGTTGAGGTAGATGCGTTTCTCTGTGATCTGTCCAGCTCCGTGTTTGGGGTCTGTGCAGGGTTCATTACGGACGACCTCCACCCCTTCGCCTCCTCCGCTCTGCTCACTGCTGTGCTTGCTGATCATGTATAACTGGCCGATCTTGTACTGGGGAAGAGAGGAAGAAATTGTTGACCTCAGTTTTTGACCACATATGTTTCATTTATCTTTTTTTGGACTTGTTTTGTTGCTAGGTTGAGGAGAGTTCTAGATTGGAATGACAGGAAGTTGAATTCACAGAATTCAGTCAGAGAAATTAGTTCAATGTAAGTTTTGAGACAAAACATAAATATTTTCATTGTTTTTAACTAATTATGACAATGTATTCATCGATCTGTATGTTATAAAATATATCTAATATAAGACATATTTTTCTAAGCTCAATGCTGTCAAATTCACAGTAATCAAAATAGATTTGATATGTATATGTTTGTATATATTAAAAAATAAAAATATTTATGTATATACTATTTATTAGGTGTATATATAAATACACACACATACAGTATATATTTACATATATATATATATATATATATATATATATATATATATATATATATATATATATATATATATATATATATATATATATATATATAATTCATATTATAAATATAATTATATATTTAATATATAAACATAACATATTTTTCTTAATATATGTGCTTGTGTGTGTATGTATGTGTGTGTATATATACACACATACATAGATACATAATAAATATACACAGTACACACATATTATTTAAACAAACTTTATGGAAACAATAATAATTATTTATTATTATTATTTAATGCATTATTAAGTAAATTGGAGCTTTATAGGAAATTGTGTACTTCAGTAATGATACATAAAATGTAATATATTTAATGTAATATACAAATTAAATACTGAAATTGTATTACATTTCTGTAGGTGCTGTTTTACTATCAGCCTTTGATTATTAATGTAATATATTTACATTAATAATATAACACATTTTTGGAAATATTGTGATATGTACTAACATGATAATGTAAAAATGTTTATGGGCATTTATTTATTTATTTTTTTTTAAATGAAAAGTAATATCAGCAATATAAAAATGTCATGAGTTTAAAGCTTTTGAGAATGTCTTCTTCCATGATCCATGAAATTAAATTTAATTAAATTAGATTAAAATATTTAAATTAAAATTGTAATTTATTTTTAAATAATTTGTTTTCATTTAATACATGTATATTATTTAATTAATTTAATATAATAAATATTTTAATAAATACATATGTGTTGAATATGGTAATATTATATTTAATATGAATATATTTTACATGGTATGTATTTTTAAATAGATTTAATTTACATATTTAAATTAAACATTTACATATTTAAAAGGATTGTTAACAAAATCATGAACGTCAAGAGTTTAAAGCTCCCATAAATACTAAACCCTTCCACTTAAACATCATTGTTTGTCATAGAGTGTTTGATCTCTCATCTGCCATATGTTATGTTTTGTTTTTGTTTTGTTCTCTAAAGACTAAAGTGTTCTGGATACATAATATTTCCGCATATTCTCCTGAAAAGCTGCGTTGGCAACATTGACAGGGTTCCCGCTGTTTTTCTGAGGAGGACTAATTCTTTTGAAATCCGTTAATGTGAAAACTCACTCCAACAATCATTGTCACCGGTGATGACGACCGAGACCTTGTGAGGCTTGGAGAAAAATGCTGCCTGTACGCACAACAGAGCTTCTCCAGAAAAAGGGGGCGGTGCTCCTGTCTGGAAACTATGCGGTCTAGTGCTGATGTAGACCATAGACGAATTCTGAGGAAGACTTTTAGGTCAGGTGTGCTTGTGTGGACTTGTCTGATCTGAACGAGCACAAGTTGGCTACTCGAAGGTGAAACAGAGACAGACTAAACAATCCCTGACCCACCTGTAGAAATCCCAAGCCGTTTGTGGCAAAAGGCCTTTGTGTTTTGTTCCCAGCCTTGAAGTGAAAAACTCACTCCTGCCTTCAGAATAAAAGGACGTAACTGGTCAGACCCGTTTAGGTAAAGAAAACGGCTGAAACGGAGGAGAGATTATGTAATACAACCCACAGACAGATACACAGAACGACAAGGTTTCATTTGCGTAAAAAGAGTGGAATAGAAATCCTATTGACCTTTACTTCTATACACGCTAATCATGAGGACAGCTGCTGTACACCCAAACATATGGACGAAACCCAAACACATGTGAAATGTTACAAACTTACCTCATCGACAGTGAGCGGCATGCATATCCGGTATTCTTTCATCAACATGGTTTGGCTTAAATGGGCTTTGTTTTATCCTTTTGTCTTTCTTTCCCTTTCTGTTTCTCTTAAGCGTCTGTTTCCTATTTTCAAACTGTGTCAGCACGAAACTGTCAAGCGGTTTCCGTAAAGCAATGTTGCACCCCTCTTCCTCTCTCACTTCACTGATGTCAGAGCTGGTCCTGTAAACTCTGCCAATGTGTAGCCGCCGAGTTTATTTTATTGTTCTCATAGTCTCTCTGTCTTTCCTTCTTTCCTGGCTCTCTGTATCATGAATGTACTCGCTTCCTTAGCATGCAGTTCTTCCGTTCTGTTTTTAATTTATGGTTTAATGTGATATTGCAGAGGTAAGAGCAAAACTGAAGCTTCCTCTCTCTACTTCTCTCTTTCTGTGAGTGTGAAAGAAGAAAACAGACTGCAGTTTTCATGTGTAACCTTGCCATGTTCTATGCCCCTCCCTCTTCCCTCCCCTCGTCTCCGTTCTGTGTGCATTCTTTTCTTGTGTGCTTATCTTTTTTTCTTTCTCTCCTCCCTCACTCAGTCCACCCCTTCCCTCCTCCACCTGACTTTACTTTCCTTTGCTGATTTCCCACACAATACCAGCTCTCCATCTTCTTCATCTTTTGTACTCACAGTCCTAGTTTCACTTTCTCTCTCTGCTTTTGTCCTGCTCTCTTTATATACAGTATCAGTATAACTTCACTTTACCCCAGATAAAACAAACTCTGTTTACAGTACAAAATGCACTGACCTGTAGTCTGTAGTGCCATTTCTGCCAGACAGAAAGTCTGTGCGTCCGAGAGGTTTACACTACTGTTTCAAAGTCAATACAAAGTACCTTTTTTTTTTTTTTTTTTTAATGAAATTAATACTTTTTATCAGAAAGGATGCATTAAATTGATCAAAATTGACAGTGAAGACTTCTATATTGTTAGAAAAGGTTTCTATTTCAAATAATGTTGAAAAAAAAATGTTTCCAAAAAAATATCAAGCAGCCCATCTGTTTTCATCATTAATATTAATAAGAAATGTTTATTTTTACGTTTCTGATGGATCGTGTGGTACTAATGACTGGATTAATGGCTGTTGAAAATTCAGCTTTAAAATTACAGGAATAAATTATTAAGGGGTCATCGGATGCCCATTTTCCACAAGTTGATATGATCCTTTAGGGTCTTAATCAAACATCTATAACATACTTTGGCGGTAGTGTAAAACAACACTTTTTTTTTTACCCTGTCAAAATCAGCTCTGTTTTCAGCAAGCCGTTTTAGTCCATGTTCCTTTAAATGCTAATGAGCTCTGCTGACTCCACCCCTCTCTTCCGTGGGGTGACGAGCCATTCTCATGAGACTGTTTACTTTAGCCGCAGAACTTGCTAACTAGCACATTATTAGGAAAGGCGATTTGGAAAGATTCATAAAAGAACCTTACACTCACTTCTTCTGTTGGTGAGGCTGGATCATGAAGGATTCGCGCGAAGATAAACGCATTTAGGTAGATCGGGGGTCGCATTCCCTTTATAAACAAAAGTAATCCACTGCGTCTCCAGCGGCTCAGATATCGGGAGTAAATGACGACTGCTATGTTCATTATTACATCCAACAACAGAATACCTCAATCGCTTAGGAGCCATTCTTGTCTACATCTGCTCCAGCATTGAAACAATGGCGGACTGATGACAGCTCACTCAGGGCGGGTCTAAGCTAAAATGCTAGTATCAATCAACAATCGTGGGAGGGGCCTGGGTCTGTGTGACATCACACAGACAGGCATCTGAGATCAGCTCGATTTGAGAAAGGGGAAATAATTTAATGAGATTAAAAAAAAAACATGGGTGGATCTTTATCATTAAAGGGTGGTTGTGTACACACACTGCCAACACATTTCAGTTCAAACTTGTAAAAGTGCATGTCGCATCCGATGACCCCTTTAAAGTATTTTAAATTGTAATAATATTTCACAACATTAGTGTTTTTACTGTATTTTTGATCAAATAAATTAGAGGTCGACCAATAGTGGATTTTACCGATACCGATAGCTAGGTTGGACCACACTGGCCTATACCGATTAATCAACCGATAGTTTTTAAAATGAATACTGAACGAAAACTAAAATAGAGCTTTACTATTTTTGAAAAGCAGTAACAGTACTGAACCATACTTTGTAAATGAATAAAAATGTAGTATTAATATTAATTATTAAATTGATCATTAGTTATTTCATAGTTTACTAATGTTAAAAGAAGAAACTTTAAAATTTAAAAATGAACCCTATTAGTAATAGTAAATGTTGAAACGAAATGAACGCACTCTAACAAGGAACAATACTTCTACAGCTTTCACAGAAAGACAAATATTTTGCTGAAAAATGCACAATACATAATTTATAGCCTAGGGTGAAGTCATTATGTAAATTAACAATAATTTGGGACAAATATAATGTTATTTAATGGAAAACTATGTGGATGGCGCTCTGTTCCGCGGCAGAATTTTCTGCCGGCTGCACTTAAATGTGCGTTTCCCGCTCTGTGCAATGTGCAGTGTCACATGCCAAAACAAACAACATGTGCTGTCAGTGATTTCCGCCTCTCGTACTGTATAATGACAGCAGACCATTCTCAGCCACTCCAGCAACAGACGCAACATGAAAAACTATCGGCAAAATGCCGATAACCGATAGTTCCGCAAATCAGCTATCGGTGCAGATTAATCAGCAAAACCGATGAATCGGCAAAACCGATGAATCAGTCGACCTCTAAAATAAATGCAGTCGTGTGAGCACAAGATACTTCTTTCAGAAACATTACAAAAATCTTACTGACCCCAAACAACAACTACAGTAAATGTTGTCTAAAAATGCAAAAGTTTGAATGAAATGACATAGTCATAAATGTCAGTGTGGTACAACTTTCATGACATTGTAATGAAGAGAAAAGCCTTCTTGAAAAAGTAATTTGGCATAATCATTTTATTTTTTATTTTTTTCTCAAGAAGCTGCTTTGCTGCTTATTTAAAATAGAATGGTCTGCAAAATCAAAGTCATGTGGTGCAACTGACATGTACAAACATGCATGAAATAATACAGAGGATATGATTGTGTCAAGGTAAACAAGTATCAGATAATTTGATCTTTAAATGACAAGACATGGCTCATTTGTAGAGCCTCATTTGTATGGTGTGACTCCTTAAAAACATACTTTTAAGATACTTTAAATAACACAATACTTTGTATTGAAAAATAAATGTAAAAACATTTTGTTTACATTTCCATATACTTATGATGTAAGGGAAAAAGTTGTATTACTTGATGCTTATTCCACATGAAATTTAGACTCATTAAATATAATTTTTTTCTTGAAAATGTTATAAAAGTTGGGTTTATAGGTATTGCATAGGGAATCAGAAATGTCATTAGCTCAGTACAAAAACAATCAAAGTCTATAGAAATTCTCCACTATGATGGAAAAACAAACCTGTGTGTGAATTTTATCAGAGGTGGTTGCAGGGCACTCGCGGGTGCCGCTTGGAGTCCATGGTGCTCATCTGATTAAAGATTACCTCAAGTACAGGAGAGAGGTAATTAAACATTACAGGAGGAGAAATTCCTCATCTCCCCCACCATACTCTCACTCAGCACATCCAGCCCCCATTTGCAATTTAAACGCCCCCAGCAAAGCATAATAGTTTTCTGCTCTGGTGATTTTGGTTTCACTGTGAACTGCCCTGTTTTCTTTTCTTAGCATAACTATGTTGTCTTCTCAAAGCACAGTAGTTTTACACCTTCAATCCTCTAACAAAAGGAACTGGCTCAGCTTCTGAGCGAATGGTAATGTTTTTGGTTTCTGTTCTGTTCAATTGTTTTACCAGCTTAACTGGATCAGGCTAAACTAAACCCCATCATCTTGTAGGCAGCGGCAGAGTCAATATGTCTTATTTTCGGTAGAGATATACCAGTTGCCTGTGCGCAGTTGCAGGTATTAGGATAGAATGCAGACCATGAGAAAGAAAAGTGAGGGAGAACTGAACACAAACTAGCCTGCTGTGTTCTGAATGAATCTGTGAGAGCAGGTTGAACAACTGTGTCAGTAGAGTGTGCAGACATTTTTGATTTTTATTTATAATGTATTTTTCACACCTGTGATGACACTACAACATCTCTACATCTGTTGTTCTCGATCCTGGGATTTTGTAAGGAAAAGGATTGATTAATAGTAGATACCAAGATCAGCGAGACGCAGTCAGTCTGAACATATTGGTCTATTTTCACTTTCTGTTTTTTGTTTTGTTTTGTTTTACTGTAAAATACCAAAATTGTAGTGAATGTATGAGGAGGACCATGTTTGTCTGCATTCTAGTACTGGATTGCCATTAACACAAACCTGTTTGACAGTTGTAAATTCTTTCTTTGTTGTTCTTACACATCTGCGTGAACACAACATTTCCAGAACTGTCATTTCTTGACAGTGCTTCCCTTTCCAGTATATTGTGACCAAGCAGGTTTTTTTGTAGGACTACCTCACAATTGGCCAATCCTAGATTAAAACTGTAGGATGGCATCTAGACTGGCCAGGCATGTTTTCTAGTAGCTACTGATCTTTTCTTCTGTAGTTTGATGAAGATCTGAGTATAAAGGCTTGCCGTAAAATAAAAAAATGCAGGGCGGTGACATTGTTTTTGCGTCGGTTGTTGATTGGATTTTGAGATGTGGGCGTTGCGCTCAAAAAATCAAGGCAGATGAGCATGAGTTTGCAGGGGCAAGGTTTGATTGGAAAGGTCCAACATATGTCACCAGAAAGAAGTCACTGAAAAGTTTTCACTGGAACATCCATCTATAACATTTTGTTAAAAAATGTAAAAAAAAAAAAAAAAATTGGTTACACTTTATTTTAACGTGTCCTTGTTACAGTGTAATTATACACTTAAGTACAGAGTAAAATGAATTAACTACATGTACTTATGGTTAGGGTTCGGATTAGGGTTTGGTTTATTGTTACTTGCATATGTGACCCCGGACCACAAAACCAGTCTTAAGTCGCTGGGGTATATTTGTAGCAATAGCCAAAAATACATTGTATGGGTCAAAATTATCCATTTTTCTTTTATGCCAAAAATCATTAGGATATTAAGTAAAGATCATGTTCCATGAAGATATTTTGTATTTTTCTTACCGTAAATATATCAAAACTTAATTTTTGATTAGTAATATGCATTGCTAAGAACCTCATTTGGACAACTTTAAAGGCGATTTTCTCAATATTTAGATTTTTTTGCACTCTCAGATTCCAGATTTTCCTATCCTATCTGATCCTAACACATACATCAATGGAAAGCTTATTTATTCAGCTTTTAGATAATGTATAAATCTCAATTTCAGAAAATTTACACTTAAGACTGGTTTTGTGGTCCAGGGTCACATTTATTATAATAGTAAGTGCATGTAACATGCTTAACAAGGACACCGTAAAATAAAGTGTTACCAAAAATATATATTTAAATGATATATATGCATGGAAAATCATTCACTTTAAGGTTTATAACATGCTTTAGGAAAACAGGTTAATTTTAATTTCATGCAGACTTATTAATATAGTTTGTCAAATGTCAAGTCTTAAAGGATTATTCTGGGATAAATTCAAGCCCAATCAACTCATTCCTTGTTTTCCTAAGGTCGAGGCACTGAAGGAAATGTTAAGCTTATAATTTTATAAATGCATAATTCTTAAAGAAGTAATTCTTCTGTTAAAACTTTGAAGATGTTAAAACAGTTTGTAACTTTACAGTAATTTTAGGGTTTATGGCTTTACATTGTTGGACAACTTCACACAGAAAAGGATCCCCCTTACACACACTAAAATTATGTTAACATACATATTGTCCTGTTGCTATATTTTTGAAATTGGGTATTTTAATGTTTGCGTATTGGCACCATTCTCTTCCACTGTAAGCCAGATTTGTGTTTTCAAGAAAAAGTGGAAATTTATTTTTGTGGCAGCATTATGCCACAACCAGAATAGTTAAGCTACTACGAACCTGAATATTCCTTAAACATGATAAAGTAGAGCAGACAGAACAATGTACACTTCGTAATGGCTGGAGAGCTGCATCTTTAGCCAGCTGAGAGCACTGATTGGTTGGGCCTTCTAACTGATATATCTGAGAACTTAGCACACACTGGGATAAAGCCCAAACCCCCGGTGTTCTGGATGATGAAGGGCTTTTCAATCTTCTCATCGAATCTCTATCCGACCCTGTCGAATACCTCTCGAGAAGGAGAAAGAGAGGTCTTGAAACATGCAGCATCATGCCACCATTAGCTGTGGATGAAGCTGTTCAGTGAGAGTAATACTGTTTAAATGGATTTATAAGTGATCAGAAAAATGACCTCAGGGACTGAAGGCTCTCATGGCTTCCATCAGCTCTGTCGGAACCCTCCTATTCCATACAAACACAAGCGAGGAGCCTTAAAAAATAATTATTCATACAAAGTCTTTAGATATTCACAAATGCGGATACTTGAAAACGGTGATGTGCATTTGCGCTTGTTATGTTAATTAGCTCGGGATTACAATGCCCATCATTTTATCGTCTGTAAAAACAAATGTGACGTACTGTAGCTTTTTTTCTTTGCTGAAAGCTTAATTTTGTGTCTACGTTTAACACCAGCCCAGTCAGGGACAGGGTTCAGTCTCACTGCAAGGAAAAAAATCTTTAAGAAGAAGAAAATTTATTCAAGAAATGAAATGTAGCGGATTTGAACGGAGCCGTTCTGCGAGGGCACCGTAAAGGATTAGCCCTATTCTTCTCAGAAGGTCGCTGACAGCTATTGCGCAAAAGTACTTGGTTATTTTCTATTACAGCTCGGACCGAGAAAAAATTCAATCGTCGTCGAGGTCTCCCAGTGCGAACAGAAAGTCTGTGTGGCACTGCTGAATAGGGCTCTCACTCTCTCCATCTTCCCTCAGGCAGTCTCTCTCTTTAGTTCTCCTATTAGCTTCTTCTGCACTTCTCCCTCGTGTCTGCTTGTTTTATCCGACACTAATGCCAGATGCCATGTCGTAGTCCGTATTATTATCCCAAGGCCAGTACGAAGCTTCAATATGATTCCTATAAGGCCCTGTGCATGCATCTGGGACTGCTGCTCGATTCCTCCGTCTACTATTTACTTGATTAAATGGGATTTTTCTTTATCAACTCTAATCAATCTTGGTGAGTAGACGAAGAGAGAATGAAAGAAACGCCAACAGAGAGCGAAAAAGAGGAATCAAGAGCGAGGGCAGGAGGGAGCGTAGCCTTTGCATTCCCCAATCTGATTTGATGGGATTTACTTGTGACTATCAATGTTTACTCATCTGTTGTGCTCTGAGCTATAACTCAAACAACAGGACACACATACAAAGAGAGCGAGCGAGAGAGAGGGTGCAAAGGGTGTGAACATAAATTCCACTGAATGAAACTTGTTAACATGCCCTCACTTCAAAATCACACTCATTCGCTTTGACAGTTTATATGGCAAGCCATTCAACTGACATCTGTCGCTGCCCAATGGGAATCAGACTGATGAATGATATGTGGGTATGTGGAACCTGACAACTAGAACACTGGTCCCCTTGCTTTCTCGCAAAAATCATTGTGGTGATTGGGTAGGTTGCACCAGCCCATATAAATGGCCTAAATGGGTATTCACCCAATTTCTTTCCTTTTTATTGTTTTTTCAACTATATTCAATGGGGTCCAAAACAATATCGGACCCACTGGCGTTCATTTTATAGAGACAGTTTCCGAAATATCTTCTTTCTAATTTGGGATTTAAGATTTGTCACTATTTCTGTTTCACCACAACAAAAAACTATCATCATTTGTACTTGTTCTGTGGAACATAAAAAGATATTTTGAGAAGTTTTTTGTCTGTACAGTGGAAGTCCAAAACTGTTCAGTTTCCAACATTTTTCAGAATTCTATTCCACAGAAGAAACCAAGTCAAACAGGTTTTTCTCCACCTTCACATTGATGCAAACCCACATGTTCTTTTTTTAATTATGACAGTATTTTCATTTTTGGGTACTATACCTTGAAGTGAATATTTGGCTACCGTCCATAAAGTAATACAACTGTATAATATGACAATTACCTTTGTTTATTAGCCACCTTAAAATTTGTAATCAGAATTTTGAAAAGCTTTGCATTTGAGTTCATTTGGAAATGGTTAAGTTAAGTTAAGTTAAGTTGTGACGTATTGTCAAGTATGGTGACCCATACTCGATATGGTGCTCTGCATTTAACCCATCCAAGTGCACACACACAGCAGTGAGTAGTGAACACACACACACACACACACACACACAGTGAACACACACCCGGAGCAGTGGGCAGCCTTACTCCAGCGCCCGGGGAGCAATTAGGGGTTCGGTGCCTTGCTCAAGGGCACCTTAGTCATGGTATCGAAGGTGGAGAGAGTGCTGTTCATTCACAATCCCCACCTTCAATTCCTGCAGGTGCGGGAATCGAACCAGCAACCTTCAGGTTACAAGCCCGACTCCCTAACCATTAGGCCACCCTGTTTCAAAATACTTTTTCCATATGTAAACTGTAATAAATAACATTTTCTTTAAAAATAAGGTACATTCATAAAATAATTTGCACACATAAATGTTTAAATGAATATTGACAAACAGATTTACATTGGATTTTACAGCAAAAAGGATTTTATACATTTACTCAAACTACAGTTCTTTCTGATCCTCGAATCTGATTGGCTGAAAGGAGCATGATATTCGAGTGATAACCAGGGTGCGATTTGTGAAAAAAAGGGGGGGGGGTGCTTTTGCTCCCCGGGCAAATATCACACACTGGTGATAACATAACTCCATCCGTTTCATTATTTATATCCCTCCACCTTCGATATTTCTCACAGCGAGTGTCATGGCGGGCACCCAAATCCACTACAATTTTATAAATAATACTTTCTCGGAGATGTGAGCTCCAGGGTGTCAGCGGCCATTGAGCACTCATGAACCCACCAAGAGCAGCCTCACCTCGGCCAGATCTTCTGGAATTTGCCGCTGGCTCTTGTGTCCCTTTAGTGGTTAAACACGAGATATCATTTGTTTTGGGTAAATCTAACAGGTCTCATTAATCTATTATTTGTTCCAGTGCAAATAGTTTTGGCTGAGGGCAATATGCTCATATATATATATATATATATATATGTGCTGCTGTAATTATTTAGGTTATATAGGGTTAGGTTGCAACTTCAAGTTTACTGTTGCAGCGCTCAGATATTATGAAGTGTGTTAAGTTGTAGCGCAGTGCTCATTTATCCTATAACTAAACACTGGCCTCTGTTCTATTAAGGACCTAATAATAAAAAAAACTAATGAAATGGTATGAAAAGGATATGAATGAACTTGCATTGAATGACTAAGTGTTTTGACTGTTATATCCAATACATACTCCTGCACAGACATGATGCTGGGAGGAGATGAGAAAACGGATCAGTAGTTTATGCTTTAAAACTCAGGATCCCAACCCTGTTCCTGGAGGGCCCCCAACAGTACTCACTTTGGATGTCTCCCAAATCAAACACACCTGATTAAACTCATCAGCTCATTAGTAGAGTACTCCATGACTTTAAATGGGTATGCTAGATGAGGGAGACATCCAAAATGTGTAGAGTTGGGGGGCCTCCAGGAACAGGGTTGGAAACGACTGCGCTTTAAATGGCTGAATGGTATTTCATCAATAGCGCTGCGTCACGCTGGGATTCAGTAAGGAGTGACCTTCTGCAAAAAACATTGACCATTTATCATCTGAGCTCACTAAATGAAACTCACAGTGTCATTATTAATCACGGGCTATTGAGTTATTGGTTTATTAATCGATTGACGAGTCACCACATCTACAGGACCACAGATGTAAAAAAGAGAGCTCACACAGCAAAAAAAAAGAGAATTTATTACACACCCCCCCCCCCCCCCCCCTTTTTTTTTTAAAGAAATAAAATAAAATCACCTAAATGAACAATTATAAGGCACGCTGATGCTCCATTGACAGCCCTACTGCAGCTCAAGCTACTTACTCCATCCACCGATCATTTTCCCGGCATGAGCAACGCTAACTCACTCTCCAGAACACGCGCTGGCGCGCACGCACGCTCACGGTCGGTGCGTATTTTCCCCCGTGTCTTTGCTGTATGGATACACGCGTGTCTAGTGACACAGACGGACGGCGTGACGGACGCACACCTCTCCGTTTCGCTCGGAGAAGCAGAAGTGGCGATACGGCACCATTGATTCGCAGCACGGGATGATGGGAGGGGAGAGAGACGCGGAAGGGGGCTGCGGGGGGCATGCAACAGAGGACTGAGTGGCTCTAGTAAATATTTATATTGCATGATGATATGTGCGAGCAAAAGGAGGAGGTGTGTGTGCGCGCGAGTGTGTGTGTGTGTGTGCATGGGGAGGAAGAGGGCTGATAGAGAAAGAGAGAGAGAGGAGGAAGAGACCTCAAGCCACCCAGTTATTAATATTATTCCACACCGCTAAGTTTAGCATTCAACACGTGTCGCTAGTGATGGAGAGAGAGCGCGGGAGAGAGAGGCGGCCGGCGCGCGCGCGCGAAAGAGGGAGGTTGACGGTTGACGGTTGCTAGGTGACGAGGCGCATATACTGAATTTTAACAAAAGAGCGGAGAAAGAGGGAGAGGGAGAGAGAGGAGCGAGAGAGAGAGAGAGAGAGAGAGAGAGAGAGAGGAGGGAGCGGGAGATAGGTGGAGAGAGAGAGAGCTCGCGAAAATTGAATACATGTAGAATATATATATTTCTAGGTGTATTTTCCCCGGAGAAGCCGCAAAAAGGATACCTCGAGGGGAATGATGTGAAGAGAATGGAGGGCCGAAAGGAGAGAGGGGGGACAGGCGCGTGAAAAACACAGTAAGTAACAGTTTAATGAATGCTGCTGTGTTTCTGCACGGACTTGACTGCGTGGAGCGAGGAGACATGGCACTGACAGTGCACCGCCGGCTCCGGGTGAGGGGACTTTGATGCGCTATATGTGGAAAAGATGGATGGCACGCGATAGAGAGATGGATACGGCCGGCGCGCGCGGGGGTTTGACCCTTCTGTCATTGCTGCACGCGCGCACATATGCCAGTGCTTACAAGCCCACTTGTTCCTCAGCGAAACGGCACATACTTCGACTTTTCTTGCACTCTCACTGCACAGATATACACGCGCAGAGGTTACAGCAACACGCGAAGACGCACGCATGCACGCACGCGCCTGGAAACGGCACTGAGACACGCGCAGTCTGCGGGCACAATTAGTGATTTTCATAAAAACAACAACTGTGAAGCGGCTGAATATTAAAACGTGTTTAAAATGCTGCTTCGGTGCGGCTAATGATCGCGGCGCTGTGCCGCGCTGTCAGGCTGCTCGTCTCCAGTTGTGTATGTAAACTGCGGATTTATCAATTTTCCTGAGCACAGTTATCAGTGTCTCGTAGTGCATGTGTGTTTGATACTCTTGGTGTCTCAGTGCCATGCGAGCTTATTTAAATAGCATAGGTTGTTCATTTTCCAGTTATTTTTTTGTATTTATATTTATAAACATTTAAATGAGAAGAAGGAGACTTGAAATATCTTGATACACCAATTGCTGTCATTTCTCAAAGTCTGGCCATTTGCTTTTTAATAGTTGGGTAAGAAATCAGTGAGATTTATGAGCAGGGCTCATTATGTTAATTTCATATGAGCCCATCATAGGCCCACAGTTTTCCTCCTGCGATATGAATCAAACCGTTGGCGTTTAGATGAAGTAAAATCATTTATGTGGGGCTTCTGCTTCATATTCTGTAATAAGTTTTACTCCCTGCTTGCGCCAAACTTATTAAAGCTGTTATGATGGAGCCTGGAGTCCTGCAGAGGGAATGTGAGGTCTTAATGTCCACCAAGACAGGCCTTAGATCAGTGCTGGCATACATCGTACATTTTTGTTCAATTATATGTGTTAGTGCACTAACGGCATGTTGTGAAACGTGACCTTTCGTAAGCTTCGCGCTGTATGATTTTCACATCTTCTGAGATGGATACATATGCGGTCTCGCAGGTGAAAAGAGAGAGGTGAGGAAAGATTATGACCTCCAAAAAAGCACATTTACTGAACAAGGCATGTTGTGGATACTGGGCACGCAAATCACCAAGGACTGCACACACACTCACACTCACACACTGCAGTACTGTAATGCGCACAGTAATGTTAATGTGTTGCCTTCAGTGTCAATATAGCTTCACTCCAGCGGTCTGTCTTACAGCTGCTTTCCAGGCTTTACTGTAGAGGGAGGGGGAGTGCACTTATAAAGAAGGAAGGAGAGTGAAAGAATGAAAGAGTATAGAATGAAAGAAGGTGAGAGACTAATGCACTGAAGAGGAGGATACAGCAGCGGTGTGGATACAGATGAAGCTGGATGGGGAGGAGAAGTCTCATAGACATAGAAATACAGTGAAGTATGAGGAAAAGAGAAATACAGTGCAAACAGAACGAGGGAGTGAGACGAGGAAATGAAGGAGAGGAAGAAAGCGAAAAGAGGAATTGAATATCTGAGACTGAACATGGTTGGAGGGCTCAGACAGAGAGATGAGAGCAGCTTGAATCAACGTTTGCATTTCTCTTTTCCTCTTTCTCCTCTTCTGTTTCAGAGCATTGATTCTTTATCTTCTCCTTTACCTTTGCTCTCTATCCTCTCTATCGTTCCCTCCCTTGGGCTTTCAGACTCTAGAGTGTTGCTGCTTTTTTAACATCTTTTTTTTTTCCTGCTGGATCCCTCTCTTCAGCGTTTCTATATCAGTCTCTTCATCTGATTACTTCCCTCTCTCTTATTTTTTGTTTGCATAACTGTGTTGATGAGTCCAGCGTGCCCAAAACTGGATCCAACTCTCCTCTCAGTATCCCCCATTCACTTAAATGTGACTAATTAAGGTAAAGCTCGTTAACACAGAACATCAATTAGTCTTTAACGAGATCATAGGCTGGTGTTTGAAAGAGATTACATTGCTCCCTTCTCCCTCGGCTCCCCAGCGGTTAGACTGGCTCGCTATTGATAAAGGCCACGCTAATTTACATTAGACCTTAGACGCAGTTTGGGTGCTGGGGGTCAGATGGAGAAACGGAAAGCACATGGGACCCCACAGGCGCTCAGACATTCCGACCCATATACAGCAGCCCACCCAGTCTCGCACAGAGCTATTGCTATTTTAGGAGCTGTTCACACAGAACATGTTTTTGTGTTTATAATTGGGATGCTGGGCAGTGGAATAATAATTAAAAAAAAAAAAATGTCTAAAGACACACTTTTTAAAAGTTAAACTTCTTATTGAATCCCATTTCTGCAACATAAAAAAAGAAATCATGCTTTGGTAAATCATAATTAAAAAGATAAAGTCAAAATTATAACCTTCTGCTATAATTATGAGATAAAATGCTGAAATTTTGAAAGTCAAAATTCATAGACGTCATAATTGTTAGATAAAAATCATAATTGTGACACAAAAAGTCTAAATTGACTTAAGTTAAGATTATTGCAAAGTATGAACATGAGATGAAAAGTCAAAATTAGGACATACTAAGTCGCAAGTATGAGATCAAATTTGTCAAAATTGACAAAAAAGTCATTTTCTCTCATCATTTTGACTTTGTCATAATTTAGACTCTTATTATCTCATAATTATGACTTCTTATGTCGTAATCGTGACTTACCAAAGGTTTTTTTTTTTTTTTTTTAATGTGGCTGAAATGGGCTTCCACATTAAAGGATTAGTCCACTCCAGAATGAAAATTTCCTGATAATGGATAGGCGGAAGGTAAGATAGGGAGAAAACCCTTTTTATTTTCTCCTCCAGCTTCAAAATCGTCTGCCATAGTGGTTTTTATCTTTTTTTGTAATGGGCATTTGACTTAATCTTTGCATGATCACTTTGTAAACACTGCAGTTTCAATGCAGCTTCAAAGAAGCAGAAGTACCGAACCAATTTGGACCTTCAACCCTTTGGTCCCCGTTGAAGTCCACTATATAGAGAAAAATCCTGGAATATTTTCCTCAAAAACCTTAATTTCTTTTCGAGGGAAATTTGAATTCTGGAGTGAACTAATCCTTTAACTTGAGCACCATGTTTTCAGAAAAGTCTTTTTTGCATGTGATGCTGCAGAAGAACAGAAAACTTGAGCGCAACGGTCAAACGTGTCCGTCTAGCACATTTATGCAGAAAAACAATAAAAACAATGCAGAGAAACGCAAAAACACATTCTGTGTGAACGCCACCTTATAGTTACGCAGCTGAGGTCGAGTGGTAGTGAAGGAGCAGTGGAAACAGGAGGAGAAGGAGGAAAAAAAGGAAGAGAGTGTTTCTATGATCCATTGTGGCGATGAAGAAGCTCTAAAAACAGAAACGTAAGTGTTTTTTAACAACAAGCCGGAAATGTTAGCATATTAAGAGGAAACGTTAACACAGAAAGTGTAGCACTCACTGGCATCCTGTTCTAATCAGCCATGAGTTTCCACAGGAAGCCGAGTCCTCCCTTTCACCCATCTCCACGGTTACCGTAACCACGGATATTTCCGTCTAACTACAACTGCGGTCCTGTACAGTTACCACGGAAATCCCTGCAAGACTTCCCTCGCTTCCATACACAATTCACCTGACGGCTTAACGTGAGCTCGCCGACGCTCTGCAGGCTCACAGCATCTCTCCATTCATTCATCTCCGATATCCAATCAAAGACATGTCCATAAAACGCTATTGACAGATGTAAACTAACAACGGTTTACATGATCAATCCAGTGAGGCCGTGTTTTTCCCCTGGGGAGGTCTTTAGTGATAAGACAGGTATTGTGATGCTGTTTCTGTGAAGTGGAGAGGTGCAGAGATGTGTACAGCAGCTGTTGGATGAAACGAGATGAGATTCGGGGGCAGTGAAATGACACGGATAATGGTGGACCAGACTGAGGAGACATTTTGGGCTGTATGTATTCAAGGTGCTGATTGATCACACTGACAGATTTCTGTCCAGTATGTTAATGGAAAAAAGGAGGAAAAGAACGATGTGTGCTTTTACGCTGACACAGATCTAGTGCAGATATAGCTGGATTACTTTTATTTAGATCAAGGCAAGAACATAAATGGTTCTTTGATAACTTTTAGTTTCACAGATGCGTTTGAAATGGAATACATACTGGTGAAGTTGTTTTCTTAATGTGCCTAATAGAGTGCACTTTTTCAGCAGCCTTGGTTCCAGAATTATTTTTCCCATTGGGATTTTAAGAAAAAGTCTTTAAAGAGTTACAAGCCATGAACAAAACCAACCAGGTGAATCGCAGCATCACAATCTTTGATTTGAAGCAAAAAAAAAAAAAAAGCTTAGAGATATTTAAGTCGTTTGAGAGCATAGGGAGACTGACTCTGTTACAGCATTCACAGTGCTTCATGGGAGTTGGTGGGCTCTAAAGTAGTCTTGTGACACGGTTTGCTTGTCATGATTTTCTGATTGGTGGAGATGTGTTCACAAAATTATGGAAAATGTTGTGTTTCACCAGGAATTCCACTGTTAAACATGATTATTTAAAGTTGAAATAATGTGCACTGACAGTTTCAACAGAAGCATACACCATTGATTTAACAATCTCGTAGCTCACAGTAGGTTTATCTGTAACGTGTGTAAGTTGTTAAAATTCAGTTCCCTTATGGTTAAAATGAATGGGATTTTTACTTTTGAAACCTGGCTGTTGCACTCTGTTCTAAGTGCCTGTGTGTCTTTGTACTTGCAAAGGCACTCTAGCAATGGATGATGAGATAGCGATTCAATGTGCTGTTCTGTGTACAGTATAAATAGTTGTAAATTAAATGACCAATCATTGTCCGTTGTCATTTATGAACCTACAAGTTACTTTGTGTCAGTTATCTTGATGTTTTTGTGTTTGTACTTTTTTTTGTGAGAGATTTTTTTTTTTTAGAGAGAGTGATCATTTTATCGTAAATTGTAATATTTACTCACATACTAATGCTAGAATAAAACTGGCAACAATTTACATTTGCACATTTTGTTACAGTGAAATACAGTTGCGCAAAAATAATGCTTGCTTGTGTTTCTTTGCTTTATATCTGTGACATTAAATATTGTTACAAATTCTGATGATATCAATATGATATCAAGTTAATGTTATCTAGCTGGCTGACATAAATTAAACTCTAGATGGCACAGGATGATGGGTCCCGATGATATTCTGATGATATTCACAGTGTAATTACTCGGCACAAGCTGATTGGTTTATGTTGCATCTGCAGCCAATGAGCTTGCTGCTCTGCATTTAAATGGCTGGTTAGCATTCACTACAGCAGTTTGCAGCGTGCTCTTATGGCGCTTTTCCACTGCATGGTACGACATGGTACGGTTCACTTTTGAGGGGTTTTCCACTGGGTACAGTACCTAGTACCTGGTACTTTTTTTAGTACCACCTCGGCCGAGATTCTAAGCGAACCATATCGTTACCAAAACGTGATGTGTAAACTCTGCTGATCACTGATTGGCCGGAGAAAATCGTCACTGCTCCGTCATTGAACTTGCGGCACGAAACACAACAGACCTGTTAGATTTAAATCAGCACAGCCAGTGAAGGATCAAACGCAACTGTTTTGAATGAGCGCACCTTTCTTTTAACAACCAAAAAATGTTTGTTTCGTTGTCTGTTGAGGAAGTACAGACAGTCCTCTCGTTGATAGCCGAGGATTGGATCCAGCGAGAGTGTGATGGAGTGACGCAGAATTAGAAACTTTTTCAGGAGTAATGGCAGTAGAGGCGGCGCAACTATAATGACACGTAAATAATCCAGCCCACTCTAAAGCGGTACTAAACTGCAGTGGAAACGCAAACTGAGCTGAACCAAGCCGTGAGTCGTACCACGCAGTGGAAAAGCGCCATTAGAGTTCCTTTGGAACCCTCCACCTCCCCAGCTCCAAATTCTTGATTTATTTTTTCTGATAATCAAATGAAGGCATGAAACATTTATTTATATTTAAATAAAAAGAAAATGAAACCCTTTTATTTTTGGCAAACAAACAAGAGGTTTACTGTTTAAAATTAATACATGGTAGAAAATTTTTGTGAATATTCCTTTAAAAAAGTTTTAATAATAATTGTATTTTTTGTACAATTAAATGGTTAATGTGTTTGTAATAATTATTTTGATAAAATTTTTAATTGTTTTATTTAAATTTGACAGTAAATGGAATATATAAAGACGTGCATTATACTGTACAAAAGTAATACAAGAGTAATATAGGCTATTTCTGTTACATGTTAAACCGCACTTTTATTTTGACAGGTTGCCGTGAAGTTTCTGCATGTATACAGCATGATATGATGCTAGTTTTCTCAAATGAAACAGTAAAATTCTCATGAAGTGACTCTCACAGCCTGTAAGTTCATGTGTTCATGTCGTCATGTAGTGAGATGCAGAGGCCAAAAATCACCACGAGTTCACGTGTGCTTCAGTATTTGTGTAGTAAACAAAACCTTTCATACATACCGAGGCTAATGGAACATGCAGGATTCATATTGAAACTGTCTTTTTGCGTTTTAATATTCACATACACTAGTTCATATCGCAATTCAAATTAAGTGACAGACCTTCGTTTATTCATCCGCGCTAAAGAGTAAATTCTGTTTTTATGAATGGACTCTGCCATCCTGTCCGCGTTTTCGCGGAAACCATATGACCCTAGAAATGTAAGCACACTTCAGAACATTTCGGTTTGCCCCGTGTGTTGTGTTTTAAAGAGTTGCAGGGGTGACATCATGTCACAGGGTCTCTCTCTCTCTCTCTCTCTCTCTCTCTCTGTCTGTCTCTCTCTCTCGTATGGACCCAAATGTGTTCTCGGGTACCGAAATTTGATACCGAATGATTTAATGTGAATTGGTACTCGGTAGTACCGACGCAATTCGGTCGGTACCCTTAAAAGTACCGAGTTACCAGTATTTTTTATTATTTTACGAATTTATTTTTTACAGTGTAGGACATGTTTAATATAATCAAATCACAATATACAATATTTTATGTTTATAGCTGTCTGGAGTTATACATTACCTGTATAATTTCCATATATTATTCCAAATTAAAATTTTAGAGAAAACTAAATATTAAAACAGTGGTTCTCAACCTTTTTTTCCACTGAGCCGCATTATGGTCCAAGTGCAAGTCTCACGGGCCACATATCATTATTATGTCACCAATATAAACCAACCAGATTTATAATATTATAGCCTAAATATGATATCTTAACGATTACATTGCTGTCGGGAACTGACCAATTTTGTGAAATTCGGCTCGAGAGGAGTAACAGCATAGTGAAGATGTGATTGTAAGTTACAGTCTGTAACACGGAAGCGTGACTTTGATGCGCGACATTGCAGAAAATGTGCGTTCACAAATGTAGTCTATGTTGATCCAAATATGGAAAGCTCGAATTTTAATAATCTATAATAATAATCGATTTAATAATCTGAGGTTCTCTCCAGAGATGTTTTGCAAAATTTCTGCAATTAAGGATGATTGCTGCGTAGAATGGGTGTTTTCTTTGCCTTAACATCTTCAAGTGAGTGGCGGGGCAAACCGAAAGTTGAATACGTAACATTAATTAGCCTACGTGGGTAGCCTACATAGATCTGCTCATGTCTGAAAATAATATATGAAAAACAAAATTATTTTACATAACAAAAACATTATAGCTTATATTTGTTTAGAACATTTTTAAATGAATGTAAAAACTAAAATGAATTGTAAAACTGGAAGTTAATTTTTAATTGTGTTCAGCATGGTGGGCTGCATTTGGATCTGTGACGGGCCGCATGCACGGCTTGAGAAACACTGCATTAAAAGGATAGTTCACCAAAATAAAAGAAAGAAATTTCTGTCATCTTTTACACATCCTTATGTTGATCCAATCCGGACTATTCTATGGACAAAAAAACTTGTATGTTCTACAAAAGACAAAAAGTCAAGCAGGTTTGGAACGACATGAGGGTGAGTATATGATGACAGAATATTCTTTTTTTGGGGGGTAACTATCCCTTTAAATAAAAAGTATGAACATTGTTTTCCTACCCATATAAAAACATGTTTCTAAATATAAAATGTATATGTAATAAAAAAATCTAAACCAGTTGGACAAGCAAAAAATCCAAATATTTGAACCCTCAAAATACATTTTTTTTTAACCGTGATATAGTTATGAAGTAGATGAAGATTGTTTGTTCAAAGTGCTTGTTGTTCAAAGTTCAGTCCAGCTGTGTGTGTGTGAGTGTGTGTGTGTGTGTGAGAGAGAGAAGGAGAGATGGGGAAAGAGAGAGAGATTGTAAGTGTAATCAAGCATGTGATGCACAGGTGTGCATGTTGGTGCGTCAGTAATCTAATGTTGCTGTAGGCATATATGAGCAGTGCTGTTACATCCAAGTGTGTATAGCGTTGCCATCTGATTGTAACATCTCATGAGTTATTAATATCTTAAATATGGTGCTTTAGGGTCCGGCATTTCCTATTTTGAGTTATGTTTGCCTATCCTGTTTATCCTTCGTACATGTGTGTTTAGGAATGCTTGCTGTGTTTAGTTTTTAACTATCTATAGATGCACTGTCTCAATGATTGAAGAGAGGAGGGTGTTCTTGCGTTATTACAGCCATAATTTGCTGGTTAACTCACAGCATGGTGTGCTGAGCACGAGAGAAACTGTCTCATTGGGCAACAACTGTCATCTGTTTCAAAGAAATAGGACAACGCAAGGCTGCATTTATGAAATGATGCATTAATTTAAACTCTGTGCTACTCTGACACAGAGCATTTTTTTGCTTAGTTGCCTCAGTGAAGATTTCCCAACAACTTTCTTTAAAAGTACAGGAATTATGAACTCCCTCCTTCGCTTTGTCAGACACCTCTCTCTCTTTCATCAGCTCTTTCTTCCTACCGCACGTGGTAATTAGGGGCAACTGCACAAAAGGTACCTAGAGAGATTACCTTGAGTCTAATATACATACTAATAGCATAGTACTTTACATGCTTAATAAGCAAATCTGAAGGGCTCAATACGCAATCTTCAAACAACTGTAGGGCGATGGGTGTGGCCTCGCTCGGGGTTCTGATCAGTCAGGTTTAAACAACGAACTGAATTTATCATACATATGCTTTCAGATGCTGCATTTAAAGGGAAAGCGCACCCAAAAATGAGAAGGCTTGTCATCATTTACTCACTCTCGTCTTGTTCTAAACCCATAAGACTGAAACCCAAATGAAGGCTTTTTGAATGAAACAGTGGAATTCCTATTCCTTTGTTGAAAGCCCATGCAACTGTAAACTTTCAAGCTTCAAAAAGTTCATGAATGTGTAAAAGAAATCAATATGAATCGAGCAGTTTAATCTAAGTATCTGAAGAGGCACTATCACTTTATATGATGAACAGATTTAATTTATTCATATAATCATTGATCAACGCACATGCAAAGCCTTTTTAAAATGAAGTAGGGTGAATTCAGGTAAAGTGGGCTGTTTAAGATTGATTGTGCTGTGCTCAGTGGGTTTACACTTTTAGAGCATAACAATGGTCTTTAATTAAAGGGACACTGTTTTTTAAATGATAAAATAGTTTTGGCTGATGCAATATGACCCTGGTGTTCGAGGTTACACCTCAAAGGAGGACTTCCTCATTATTAAAGATAGTATAAGACCTGCTTTGACATTCAGATTTTCATTTCTTAATTAAAAGGTTGCTCACAAAATGTAAACAAATGTTATTGTGACAGTACTTGTATTAATTGTTACAGCAAGAAACATGGATTAAAATGCAAAGAATGCATCTTTAATTGTAAGTTGGTTAAATATTGCTGGCCCATTGCTGACTTTTTAGAAAATAGAAATGAGTGAGTGGGGTCAGGAAATTGAAGCCAGATATGCAACGAAGAAAAGAGAGAGCAGAATGGAAGGCAAACCATGAAGTTGAATCTGCAGTTTAAAAAAGGATGAGCAAAATGTATATAAAATATGGTCACAATTACAGTTCATTTTAAGTGTTTTGAGAAAACAGACATTAAGTTTTGCAATATTACATTTCAGATGGTTCTTTTATTAATTTTTTTGTTAGGCTATTGTTAAATTTTTGATGTTGTAGAGTTCATTTTCATTAATATTCTGTTAGATTTAGAACAATGTACTAAAATATACTTTAAAGATATAAGTACACTAAAACTGTACATACAATACAATTAAGCACACTTCTTTTTCACAAGGGTAGAGCATAGGGCTGCATGATAAATCGAAATTAAATTGCAATCGCAATTAAGCAGAAGCTGCGATTGCCATGCGTGTCTTTCAGTGAAGCACGGTTCTGTGATCAGCAGTAAATCTTCATCCGAAGTCCAGTGGGCGCTCTCGCACGGAAACTCCAAATACACCCCGCAGAAGAAATCCAAGAAATGCCTGTGGCTGCAGCTGAATAAACAGATGATTTAACTGCTTTCATTGAGTCAACATGACTAATAAACGCACGCCTATGACAATATATGGTTTATCTGAGTTAGTAATAGATAATAAGGTATAATGCAATGCCTTTATCACTGCTTAGAATACTGTGAAATATGTTGCGTGCCTTATTCTGTGCAAGAACAAGAAGCCACATCTCACAAAAGGATTTATTTCAAACACTCGACTGACGTTATGAAGTGAGTTTGGAGTAAAAGCATGTTATTAAAAGTGGTATTTTCACATGCTTTCAGATAGAGCAGCATTTACTACACAGAGTCATAGTTCACTGAGAAGCTACACAAACAGCTGTCATTATCGCGAACGATTTCTTCAATTTCATAATAGCGCAATAATATCGTCTGCGAGAGATTATTTCTCTCGTAACCTGTCAGTGAACTACGACTCTGTGTAGTAAATGCTGCTCCATCTGAAAGCATGTGATGGAGATTTACTGCTGATTACAGAACCGGCTTTACTGACAAAATGCTCATGGAAATCGCATTCGATTAATCGTGCACATCAAATATGATAAATGGAAGCTCAAAAGTGACTTTTACAAGAACAAATGAGGTTTGTTCTCTTGTCGACAAGAAAGTATGGTTGAGCCTCCTTGTTTATATTTGATGTACTCCATGGGCCTGTACCATGAAGCTGGTTTAGCTAGCCAGGTAAGTTTCAGTTTAGTTTGCACCAGTCCTAGGTTTAGGTACCATGAAAGTGGCTTGGCTTTTAGCTGCATTCATTGCCATAGTATATGCCATAGCTGTAGCCTAACTATATGGTTTCTATGGGGTTTGCATCGAAAAACAGTAGCCTAAAGACAATTACAAATCCACATCAACTGATAGAATAATTAACAAAATAATGTAATTATATTCCATTACTCCTTTAACATATTTAGTATATTAATATATAATAATACTCAATACGAATATCCTACTTTTCTGCCACCATACCATTGTTACCGTTAGTGTTACTACAGTAAAACTATGGTAAATGTGGGTGATTTGTGGATTGAAACGTCTTCTAACTGGATCGTTGTTGTTGCTCAGTGTTGATGAGAATAACAGCTCCGATTTATTTGGCTTTAAACTACTTTAAATTAAAGAGACATGATTTGTACTGGAGAACTCTGTGCTGAAGTTGAGTGCTTCTTACTGGATTTCACGGTGTTGTTTATTGAAATCGTGACTAGTCACTTTAATAAACGCGTACGCTCTCGTGCTGCGCTGTTTTCTTTTGAGGCGAGCGGATAAAAGGTCAATGTGGTGCGCAGTTCAAACGAGTACCGCTATTTTGTTCCACTTTTGACACTTGGTATTTAGCATATCTATCATGCACAACAGATTGACAATGACTATCAGTTTATCCAGTGTGTTTGAGTTTGTTAAACCCCGCACTGCAAACACCTCTTAAGCACACAGAATAATGCAATTGGGCAATTGCGGCTTTGAACGATTATGTAATCGTGGCATCCATAATCGTAATCGCGATTAGAAATTCGATTAATTGTGCAGCACTACTGTATATTTCCAACTATATAAACTAACCTAACAAGTTTCACTTGTGACTGCACTGATAAAGCAAGATCATTTCTTTTATTTGTCATGAACAAGTACTTATTTCATTGTGAATGCATATTCTTCAATCTCTTAACCTTTAGCAAAACCTTTTACCTTTAACCAAGGCTCGTGATTGGCTGTTCGCCAGTGATGTCACACGTGCTCCATAAACTCAGGATCAAAGCCTGAGTTGACAAAGAAAGTTGATGATCAGCATCATGGTGCCAACAAAGCCGGTTTGGAGTGGTTTGGTTTGGCAACTTTAAACTAATCCTGTAACTCTGAATTTGTTCATCTACCATCATGGTACAGGCCTCAGGTCTGTTGCTTTATGTCAGTAAAATCTAAATTAAATTATCATCATCATATAAATTGATCACACCTCTTTAGAAGATTCATATGTATTACTTTTAATCTTCTGATTTAACTTTTAGGTATAATGGACTTTAAATGGAGAAACCGAAATGTCTCAGGTTTTAATAAAGATATCTCCATTTGTGTTTCAAAGAGGAACAAAAGTTGACATGAGGGTGAGCGATTGATGAAAGAATTTCCATTTTTGGGTGAACTGTCTCCAATATTCTTTTGCCATTTTCCTCTTTTTTTATTTGATGAAGTTATGATGATTTTTTATTCATACCAGTTCCCATGTCTCCCTGTTTCTTCATTAATGATGATTCACAAGCAAACAGACATTACCACGACAGCACAAATGACATAAAGCCACACGGCGGGAGTCGGTGTCACCTGTAAAACAATTCAAACTGTGCATGCATTTCGAGGCGGTCATGTCAAAGATTGAACGTCTACGACAGGCTTTTTGTCATGTTAACAACATTCCCATTGACCTTTAATAATGACCATGTCAAACAAAGAGTCACGGCGCTTGTACAGCGGAGGGCAGATGAGGCCAATAACGCCACCATTTCCGATTACATTTACATTTATTTTCTTGGCAGACGCTTTCCTACCAAAGCGATTTGTAAGAGGCTGCGTGCATTGCATCGGCGCTAAAGGAAGTGTGTTTGTGTGTCGTCTGAATATGCAGTGGAGTGCTGGGGTGCACATGAGTGTAAGTCTCATTAAACATATGCCATGTGAGCACATGTGGTCCCCATCACTGATTTTATGGTCTGTGTCTGTGTGCGAGCGTATGTGTGTGTGTGTGTGGTCGCCCTGCGCATCTGTGCCTGAAATTACACGTTAGTGGGTAAAACCAAGTGTCCACTTGCAAGTGTATGTCTGTCTGTGTGTGTGTGTTGAGGCGGACGCGGGAGGAAGCTGACAGCTGGGAGAGTGTATCAGTGTCCATGAAGATTGTGTTGATGTGCACAGTGTGTATCCGGCTTCTTTTCTGGCACCCGGTGTGTGTGAGGACAGGCCAGATGTGGTGTGAAAGCATGTGTGTGTGACTGATTAAGAGAGTGTAATTTGATGTGTGTCCTTATTTCCAGTCCAAGTTGTCAATGCGGATATGTAGATGAAACTTCACAAATGATTTGCTCTGTTTTAAGAGTGCAGGTTAGTTCCTGAGCGTTACTGATTGTGGATCAGTTTACACTGAAAAAAGTGAAACGACCATGTCATTTAAAGTGTATTTTCATATTGGCCTAATCAAAAAATTGTGGTTTCTGGTTTAAACCTGATTAGTTCAGGTTAGTTCCTGATTAGTTCAACACTACAGAACAGTAATTTTGCTCAAATCAGATTTTCACTTGACACTTGAGTGTTGATGTGCAGAATACATACTGGCTACTTTTATTGATGGCAAACATTATTGTGGGTTTAATTTTTTTTTTTTTTTTTTTTTTTTTAGTGTAACTAAAAAAAAGTTGCATATTTTAAAAAGACATTAGAAAAACAATCTCTTTAGAAGTGGTCTTTATAAATCCATATTATAGCGTCTTTAGACATTTTTAAATTGTTAAAATTAAGTTGTAAAATAAATAAATAAATAAATGGTGCATTGACTTGTATTAAGTTATATTTTATATAAAATATATTGATTTAATGGAATAGTTCACCCCAAAATGGAAATTTTCTGAATATTTACAGGCAATCCAATATGTACTGTAGATGAGTTTGTTTCTTCATCTGAACAGATTTGGAGAAATTTAGCATTAGCTTAAATGCTCGCCCATGGATTTATCTGCAGTGAATGCGTGCCGTCAGAATGAGAGTCCAAACAGCTGATAAAAACATCATAATAATCGACTCCAGTTCATCAATTAATGCTGCTTCTGGCCAAATATTGTAATCCATAATAATGCATCCTCCAATGAAAAAGTCCAACCCCTGTTTTCCTCTCACATGAAATGCCACCAACATATTTGTTTCTAACTGTTTTGGGCTGTTTTCGCATGCAAACGGTGATTAATCGGTGCATATTTCTCTCCTGATTCAGAGTAGACTTTTCACAGGAGAAAATAATATTATGCATCAAGGACCCATCTTTTAGCTGAATTTTCAGAAAATATTCATTTTTGCATGAACAATTCCTTTATGTATGGTCTATATAATTAATTAATAACATTTGCATTGTATGTTTTTGTCTTGGCAAAAGGATATTTTTGATTAATATTAAATAAAAATGTAATGTTCAAACCAAACCATAAATACAGTTTGAGGAAAAACTAATACATTTGGATTTAACAAATTAGATTTTTTTTTTTTTTTAAAGTTGGTCCAAAGTCATTGTTTTCAGTGCACACATTGTGTTATATGTGTTATTATGCAGCTCTTGTCAGTGAAGCTCACTCCTCACAGCGGTGTGTGTCTGAGAGGTGTGAGGAGGGATGCTGTAAGCGTGCTGCGTTTCAGCTCTACCTCTCCTCCTCCTTCATCTCCTCTCATCAGCACCTCCCACTCATCCTGTGCCACTTCACTGGCTCCCGATCCATTCACTCCCCACCGCACTGAACAGATAGGAGCAATACATTCACTTTTGCTCATGTAGAACTGTAACCGCTTTTCATTTTTGGATGCTCATCAGATGCTTCATTAGGTTTTTTGAAAGGCTTCATTCTCAATATGCCAAAAATGTAAAACAATACGCTTGTTTGGGCTGCCCTCTGAAGGAAACCACATAGCGTGACGTGACAACCGTTCCTTCATCCGAGACAAAAAACAATTTAGCTGCATCATACTGTAGATAAGATGACTCGGCCAATGCCATATGTGACCCTGGACCAAAAAACCAGTCATAGGTAGCACAGGTATATTTGTAGCAATAGTCAACAATACATTGTATGGGTCAAAATGATTGATTTTTCTTTTATGCCAAAAATGATTAGGATATTAAATAAAGATCATGTTCCATGAAAATATTTTGTAAATTTCCTACCGTAAATATATCAAAACTTAATTTTTGATTAGTAATATGCATTGCTAAGGTCTTCATTTGGACAATTTTAAAGGTGATTTTCTCAATATTTTGATTTTGATTTTTTTTTTTTTTTTTTTTTTTTGCACCCTCAGATTCCAGATTTTCAAATAGTTGTATCACGACCAAATATTGTCCTATCCTATCAAACCTTATTTATTCAGCTTTCAGATGATGTCAAAATTTAAATTGAAAAAAAAAAAAGACCTTTATGACTAGTTTTGTGGTCCAGGGTTACATATTATGAATTTTTTTTTTTTTTTTTTTTTGAGTGTAAACACATTTTTAAGATAATTTGTAAAGTAGTATTTTTTTTTTTTTAAATATGAATCATTCATTCATAAGTATTACGTTTTTGGTGAGCCACACCACATGACATGTTACAGTTTGAACTTGGCTTCCCTTGTCATAAAAATATCAAATCATCTTAAGATGCTTATTGACCTTGACATACAATCATGAGGGTCTTCAGGGGTCCATACAGTATCATTTCCTGTTATTTTGTTATTTTCCCCTGAAAAATTCTGCATGTTTTTTTTGCACCACATGTTGCTTGGTCACACTGATTTGTGGGACATTTTTATTTTTTTCAAATAAAGCACCGAAGCAGGTTGTGTTCAATATTATTTAAAGAAATAATCATAGAAAACATGCAAAGGTACTTTATTTTCACTGAAATATATTTTTCTTCGTAATGGCATCAGGACAGTAATACCACCCTGACATTTTTTGACTTCATGTACCAAAAGACAAAAACAAACCTAAATGATTTTTAATACAGAAATGATCAAAATGCTAGATGATGTGTATTTAGGTCTTCTCACGAATGAATTGCATTTTTAACGTATACTATTTGAGTCAATTTATAGATCCAGACAAAAAAATGAGTGCCGCTTTGTTGACCCGACTGTTGTGTTATCATTGCATCTAAATCTGTGTGTTTTTGCTGGATAATGGTCTTTTTGCACTGTAGCGCTCAGCGAGCAGGCCACTCTCCCTGATGGATTGCATCTCCTGGCTTGCTTATTTCTCCCCCTCTCAGGAAGTCGGGTCTCTTTCTCCAGGGCAATTTCCACTTTAAATCTCAATCATATTCAAATGGTAGAGTGGCACAACATAGGGCAACTGGTTTTTTTTATTTATTTTTTATTAAACCCCCAACCAAGTTGATGAGGTTTTTCAGGTTTTTTTAAATGAAACTGTGCGATTAATCTAGGCAACCAATGAATAGCTAATGCTCATGGTGGGCAGTCAATTATCTGTGGATAGAGGCAGGAGGAGGCCATTCCTGGTCATTTATAATTAAATTTTAGTTAAGAGTCAGTTTGAGCACTCCGTATCTTTGGAGGAGCTTTTGATTCAACAGCTGAAGCTTGACTTACACGCATCATTTACCGCCGTTGTTCAGTGCTAACAATCTTTTAAAGCTGCAATAAATTAGCTTCTCTAGTGAAATCCACCTGTACAATGAAAAAAGGAAATGCTGAGGCCCATTCCGGTTAAAGAAATCCATATCCAGCCTTGAGGTGCTCTGATACTTTGTGCGTTACACAGAAGCTCGGATCTTCAGAGAACTGGTGGTGTTATGGAGGGTGAAGGCGGATCTTAGGGCAGACGCTGCCCAGGGGCTCATAGATTTTGGATGGTTTATGATCCAAGTTGACTCGCGGCATTTCCCCTGGTGTGTCCTTAGAATGGCTCTAATCCTTAAAACACTCCATTGTGCTTGACAGAAAGGTAGGATGCAGGATCTCAGTGGGGACTGGAAGCTTAAGGGATGTGCTTGTTGAGCCAACCCCAGGCAGGGCATCATGTAGAGACCGCCACGGAGGTTCATGGTGCTGAACTCCTACTCGAGGGTCCTCGGAGCCAGCTGCCGGCTGGTAGCAGTTTCCAGGAGCCCATTCATCAATGCAGAGCCTCTGAATCGCAGCCAGATATTCACCATGGGTCTTTGGAAAAACCTGACTCTAGCTATATTTATGCAAAATGTACCTTTACATACAGTTAACTGCAGTTTGCAGAAGAAATGGCAGCTTGTGGCAATGAAAGTCCAACAACTCTTATTTATTTTCACACCAATTATCATTGCAGGGACCGATTGTCAATTAATAAAGACTCATTTTTACGTAGTTCCTTCCACAATACTGTTAAAATCTCAAAACACTTACCATAGTGCATGGTTTGTAAACTAATTCATTTTGACATTTACATCATATAACTGGCTCCATATGTATGGCTTTTCTGACATTAACTTGCTTGATAGCTCACCTGGTACAGCTTGTGATCTGGTACAAATGCCATGAAATACAAGTCCTGACAAAAGAGTTCAAAGACTTCACGAAGCAAGCTAAAATGGCATGGTTGCTTCAGCAACTCACTTTTGCTTTTGTTAACACTGTTGATTAGGTTTAGGGTATGTCCACTTAATCTTTAATATTTGGCCTTTTTTTTTTTTTTGTTTACGACAAATTTTTTGAAGATGTGGACATCAAAATGCGTAAACTCAAGAGAGACGGTTTGAGCTTTTATTTTGAAATCGCGATGAACAGTTAGCATATTAAGAAAGATATTGATGTATTCTTCTGTGTTTGTGTAGGTTTATAAACAATTTACCTTCCAAATCGGATGAAATGGCGCACATTGTGTTCCCAGTTGAACGTAATAATAAACCCAAACTCACAGCAATATGCATAGATGCATGCTCGCATGTAAATGATAACAGTTCATATGGAGCAGCATTTACTGTGAACGGAGCCACTCTGAGATGCATGTATCCTACATGAATGTAAATAATTAAATCGTATATAGTAAACCTGCATCACGTATATTTATTTAATTGACGATAGCATTATGCTTTATTATGATTTTAAAAGGGGTTTGATGGATCATGCAGCCTTGGAAAATGGTCTAATAATGAAGAAATGTCTCTACAGGCACGTATTTTTTTCAATGAGCCTGGGTTGGAAATGTAAAAAAAGCAGAAAAATGTTTGATACAGTAGTTGGTGACAATAGGTGGATACATGGTGTTGTTTAAAGGACTGTTTAAAAAAATCAAATTTATGGGGGTCCTATGATTTCAGAAGGAAAAGGAAACAGGGTGAATTAAGGACAATTGTTATTTTTTTTAAATGCAGTGAATGAATTGCAGGGGATCTATTTTATTGGAATGGCTTGTGAAATGATTCTTTCCTTATGGATGGGAAACTTGTTTTCTCAGCATGGATAAATTGGGCGAATTAATGTCTTAGGCTAAGCTTGTTATGTTAATTGAGGCCATGGGGGTTGTTTTTAGTGAATGGAAGTTATTAGGGTGCTGATTTATGAATAGGAGGATTCATAGGTGTTTTTTGTTTTGTGAATGGGGACAGAAGAGCCCCGGAAATGTGCACGTTTGAGGCAGAGGCACGGTGTGATCGGCTGACACGCTACACAAGAACATAGTGTTCTTCAACCTCTAAAGCAGTTCAGGGCCTCCAAACAGAAGGCAGAAGGAGAGTGGGAAAATGTGAGTGAGAGAGAGAAAGTGAGCAAAAATGCTGCATAGAGCGCTGTGTGGAAAGGCCAGCTCACAGATTTCTCATTTCAGCTCTCAGGTTATCCAGAATGAATTGAGAAAAATGATTCACACTGAGAGTTTTTTTTTTTCTGTAATGTTGTTCTTGTTTATTTGTTCAGATGTGGCTGCTGTTTCAAACATCTCTGCTTCCTGCCTTCATCAGTGAAATAAATTACAAGATAATGAGAAAGAGGCTGCCATCGAGGACTTGCTATTTCTGACAGTGAATGTTGTGGCGTTTTTGAGCCACAATGAAGGCAAGTGGATTGGTTATTATTTAAGACCAATATCAACATACGGAAGATTTCTGATTTTCAGGGCTCTACAAGAAATGTCCGTGTGTCATTTTTCAGCTGTTTATTCAAAATGAATTCTCTACAAATATAAAAGCTATGCGTTTGTTAACGTACACACAAATGCTGTATCCGAAAACACATACTAAGCAGGTACTACATTGATGAAGAACTTACTGCGCAAACATTAAAAAGTATGTTCTGTATAATTTGTGTGTGTAGTATATGTATGAAATCCAGATGTATTACAACCGACAATTTTGCTTTATCAACATGTGACCTACGAAGTTGCTTACCATTCATGACTCCCATCCTGTGGCCTCATGGGATTGTAAAATGTCCATCAAGTACATACTTAGAAGAAATAATACATTAACTTTTCTTTCAAATACTTTTTATTCAGAAATACTACTCTTTTATTATACAGTTTTTCTGCTTTTTTGTTGTTTTTTAGGTATAGGGAAGTACTTTTAACCAAATTCTAATGTTGTATTGCATGTATTCTTCATATAAAAGGCAATCCCATAATCTACTGGGATGAGCTCAATGAAATAAATTCAAGATGGCAGAGAGGCAAGAGGAATATAGAACAAGTGATATTTTTATATTCAAATATTATAACTGTAATTATAATATTTGAATACTGAAAATAAAAGAATAAATTACAATATTCAGTTTTTTATTTATTTAAATTTTACTAATGTATGTGTGCCGTCTATATTTATTAGGGGTGTCCCCGACTAGGGATTTTCATAGTCGAATCGGGATTTTCGAATCATGCCGATAGTCGACTGATAGTCGAATCATATGTTTGGGGGCGGGGCAAAATACATTACCAAGAGTCAAGTCAGACATTCAGCATTCAACAGTCATAAATACTGACGTTAACACACACGGAAAATAGTCTAACAGACGCCTCGTAGATACAAACGGGGTAAAAAAGGTTTTGATTAAAAGATAGTTAACTTTAAACGTCAGCGAAACCCTAAGAATTCACAACATTTTTTACAATAGTGCTCTCATTATAACGTTATATGACAGTAGTTATTAATTTCTGCATTTCTGTTTTGAGCTGCGCGCGCTGAAGATGACCAGTAGATTGACGCATATGATAGCAGGTTTTTAATCAATGGGATTTAACTCATTTATCTCATATAGAATATGCTTCGTTATTTATACAACATAACGTTAATATCATGACTTATAGGCTATCTGCACAAAATGCCCCGATTGCGTGAACGTATCTGCGCGGCTCTGAATGAACTCCTTTTGTGGACGCGTTCTTCACGCAACAAAGTGCCGAAACACAGCAACTAAACTCTAAAAATTCACAGTGTTTTATTATAATAGTGTTCTCATTATTATGTTGTGTGTATATGACAGTCCCAGTCATAGTCATTAATATTATGCATTGTTGTTTGTACCGCTCGCGCTGTGCGCTGAAAAGATAATCACCATAGTAATGAAGCGCTTTACTGCAGCTTAACTCAACCAAATGCATCTTATACGAGATAAATACTGTATACGATATATAAACTGGCTGAAATGTTTTGAAATCACTTGTACCCTACCTGATCGAAACACATCCAGTCTTTTACTCTGCCTGTGTCAGTTTGAGTCTTGCTAAAGATTTAAATCGATGCCGCCAAGATGCTTCTGTCTGTCACGCATGGAAAGTGAATCTTAAATCTAATCTAAACCTTTTTCTTCAATGCGGAAGTAAGCCTATGGGTGAGACTTCCGGTTCATTAGCCGTTATAGATAAATAACGAGAAGAATAACAACGTGCAGTAAACAGTACAGTGTTTGCACTACAAAACCAGTGTGTTCATAATTAAGATAACACATTAAAATAATATCGTAAGACACACAAATTTTCAAGCAGCAAAACGAACTGTTTTGTACAGCTAAAAATAGTTGGATGCGGATGAGACCTGAAGCTAGACCCATAGAATTTGTGAATGGCCACGCCCATTTTTACGGCAAGAAAAAGGTGGATAGGGGTGGTTGGATTTATTCAGGCACATTAAAATATTTATTTAAAGCTTCTTTCTTTTCAGATTCTTATTTACAACATTATCATAATAGGCTGTATATTAACTTATTCGGAGAAAACTGGTAGTTTTATGTGAAATCAGACATTGAGCACCCCCATATAGCCAAAATGGCATGATCATGTGAGATTGGGAGTCGAATCAGGTTCCTCCTATCGAAGCATCGAATCGTTGACTATTCGTGGTCACCCCTAATATTTATCCTTGTTTGGTAGTTGCATAATGTGTCCAATTATTTCAATATCAGGATTTTAGAGTAAAACTTGTATTCATTCTTACTAGAAAGTAATTTTTTCTCAGTAATGTTTTGATTTAGATTTATTATGTTTTTAATAACCTTTTGGCTGTATTAGTTCATTTCAAATGGTCCTCTGATGTGACAAATTAATTTTTAAATGTACTGTAGAAATATTTAATGTAGTCTTTTAAATAATAAAAGTCATTAAAGCTGCATGTATAACAATTATGAAATAATTAGCATGTTCTGTTTAAAATTGTTTTATATGGAGTACAGCATGTCATACTGTAGGTCAACATCTCTATCAGAGTATTGCATCACTCCTCTCATGCCACCTGTATTAAAATCCTGAGTTAAGACTCCCACGCAATACATGTGAGGAATGCTTTGTACAGGGCCCAGAGGTGCCTACATAGGCAGCAAGTCAACTCACTGGGTTTTGGAACAGAGCAAATCGACTTCTCTCGAACATATGCATTGTGCTGTGTTAAAAAGAAAGAATTTTGAAAAGGTGGGAATAAAGCCAAATGAGAACTGCATTTTGTGTATTGCAGAAATGTGAAGTCTTTGAGATGAAGCCCCTGGAGTGCACTTACCAGTCTTTCTCAAAGACCTCTGTCAGGGCCTAACAGTGCTGTATTTGGGAAAAAAATATGCTGGGAGCACTTTTGCTATTTTATCATTTAGCTGACACTTTTATCCAAAGAGCACTTATTACAGGGACCATCCCCCTGGAGAAGCCTGGGGTTAAGTGTCTTGCCTAAAGGTGCAATTATGATAATTCATGAATTGCTCCTTGTGAGATTCAAACCTACAACCTTCTATTTATCAGCCTACAATAGATCTGCAACATTCTGGCTGCTTAGTTTACGTACTAAGTCTCTGGTTTAAACAGTTTACCAATCGGTGGAGAGCTTTGTGCAATGTTTTAATACTTTTTGTGACATGCCATGGACATGTAGATTCCTATGAAATCGGTTTTATTTTTTCCCCGAAATTCAGTCCCCCCCCCCAAATTCTATTTTTTGTTTAATTTTTTTTACTCCTTTTCAATAGTTTTATAAAATGTTAGCAATAAAAAAGCATGTCTAAATAATTGAAATCATGAAACGTTCATGAACATAAACCATGAAACAATTTAACAACAATTTATTAAAAGTTTAACAAAAATGAATTTTTAGGAATTTTTCTCAAATTCCATTTTAAATTTTTTTTCCCAAATTGTGTGTTTTCCTTTTTTAATTTTTCTGGATTCCATTTTAATATTTTAATTAAATGTTAGTAATTAAAAGGCATGTTTAATCAACTAAATTAATTTAAAAACAGCTTAATGATATATTATTGTGATTATTCCTTAAAAATAAAGTTTTATTTTTTTATAATTTTAGCATTGGTATTACATTGAGTAAAATTATATTACATATATTACGTTACATTACATTACAACATTAATATATTTCTGTAACAATTTCTTCAAGTTAAACCATTTTTTTTGACAGGTTGTTGTGAAACCTTTGAGATTCTGTGTGAATATGAAGATGAAAAAATTTTTCTCAAATTTTTAGTTTTCACCATTGATCCACACAGAGACACACAAAACATGCAGACTTCATATTAAAACTTTTTTTGCAGTTTAATATTTGTGGACAATAGTCCATATCACATTCTGATTTAAGTGTATGGATCTACTTTTGAATTTTTCATCCAAAATTTGCAAAATTCTGTGACGTGCCTATTATACAGTAATTGTTTATGGGATTCCACGATTCCGTCCACTTTTTCCACATCACGGAAATCACAGGCACTAGATGTGTTGTACAAACCCTACAGAATGGAATCATTTGCTTTTCTTAATTTTGTTGAGGCGTAATAGCCTTCATGTTGTTTAATGCTGATGAGAGAATTAGGGGATACAGCTTGTTTTCTCTTAGTCCGCTGAGATTGAAGGTGAAAATCAGGTAAAGGAGGAAGATAAGGTAGCTATTGTCTTGTGGATAAGATTACTTTGAACTGCACTCTTGAAGTAGAGATCTCAGAGGTGAACTAGATTAAACTCACTGCTTTATGGTGATACAGCATCTCTGTTAAGCGCTATTAACACACTCATGGTATCTAAATAGTGTCGTAATGTTTTTGTGCAGTGCAGCGTGGGCTTTGTTGTTGTGATGAGGATCTGAGCCTGTGTGGAAGGTTGATGGATGACGTGGTCGTTTGTCAGCTAAAGTGCTTTCGATAGCGTCGGTCATCACGGTGCATGCGAAGCATTTTACGAGCTGTGTTTACAGCCGTGCAGTAAAGGGGAGCACATTCTCACAGCCAGTGCGGTGCAGGGAATGCAGCCATGAGCTCAGCCATAATGATCACGAGCTGTCAATGCATATGGCCCCAGATCCAGCCAGTGTGTGTGAATGCAGTCCATCTCCTGTCTGGTGCATTCTGTTGTCCATTTGTTTGGTTTTTTTTGGGAAATGAGGAACAGGCGAGCAGAGCGATAGTTCACCCAAAAATGAAAATGATGTCATCATTTCTTCATGCTCATGTTGTTCCAGACTTTCATTCATCTTTGAAACACAAATCAAGATATTTTTAATGAACCCTGAGAGGTTTCTGTCCCTTCATTGAAAGCCCAGGTAACCAAAACTTAGGAGGTCCAAAAAGTCTCTTGTGAAGAGATATGTTCTATGTATGTGTGATGATCATTGTTTATGTAAGGGATAATCAACGGCTAGCCATGTATTAAAGGATTTTAATGCACGGCTAGCCGTTGATTATCCCGCTTATTCCATGGTCAATTAGTCATTTGCCAAGTTATAGACAAGTTAAAACTTGTATTGCTCTTTGCAGAGCAATATTTGACCGAATGGGTAAAAATGAGTTATTTTCGTCAGTTACGGCTCGTTAGCGCTATCATTCTGCCCGCTTCAAATCATACACAGAGATGAAATAGTGCGGAAAGACCACATTTATTTGAATGAATTATTGCATGTATTTCAATTAATTATCGATCGATCGATCGAGAGGGAGAGAGAGAGAGAGATGACAGTTGTGTGTGCCTGCTTGCTGCGTCTGCGCGTCTCTCTACAAAACAATTAACGTTACTTCAAAAACAACGATTTTATCACCTCGTTGCTGGGGAATATAATGTAGCGATCTACAATCAGCACAATCTCTGTGTGTGTGTGTGTGCCCACGAGTGATGCGTGTTGGTTAGTGTGCATCAATTAAAGCAGCGCATTAATACGGAACAGTGATTTAAACTGACTTGGAACTACCTGTGCATTAAACGGTTACACTGCATACCTGCCAGCCAATCAGAATCCAGTATTCAGAGACCATGGAATAAATGTGTATAACCCATAAATTAAAACTGTTAGTCATAGAAAGTGATTCTTTCTCTTCACAAGTTAAACTGTTTGATTCGTATGGGTTGTTTTTTTGTGCTACCTTTATGACCCTTTAGGATCTTCTAAGTTTTGGTTACCTGGATTATCAGTAGATATACAGAAACTTCTCAAGTTTCGTGAGAAATATTTTCATTTGTGTTTTGATGAAAACAAAGGTCTTATGGATTTGTAATGACATGAGAGTGAGTAAATGATGATTCTTTCCATTTTTATAAAATGGAAAAAATACACAATTTGTAGCTACTATTGCCACACAAAATCATTTACATGACTACATTGTCAGCTCATCAATATTAATCATAATCGGGTTAGGACCGTGCATGTAAACATGCTCAAGGCTATAATCTTTAGACTGGATTTAAAGAAATGCATACAAGATGCATTGTTTTGTTTTAAAGGAATAGTTCACCCAAAAATAAGATGAGAATTGCCATTATTTACACAACCACATGTCATTCCAAGCTGTATGAATTTGTTTCTTCTGTGGAACACAAAAGGTGGTTTATTTATTAATTAATTTAATTTTTATGTATTTTTTTTTGTGAATGTCTTCATCTTTCCTAGCAAGCTGTTGACTGCTGCAAAGGGGATCATTGTTTCAGTGAACTGAACTAGTATGATTAATGTACAAATCATTCAGACCGTTTTTGTGAAATGGATCAGGCAGCAGTTTATTAAAAAGTAATTGTAATTGTGTAAGTATACATTTTATGCTGTACACCATGAGCTTGTAATCATTTAATTGTAAATAAACTGAACTGAACTTCACTTAAACATCTCTGAGTGTCTCTGAAAATAAAGTGTTCACAGCATATTTAAAAAACCAGTCAGGGACACTAGAGATTTATGTAAATTTATATAGAGAGCCGTTATAGTAATGTACTCAGTAGTATTTTAGAATTGCCCGGGGGTCTGTAAGCAACAGCGAAGCGCGAGTCCTTTCCTTTGTGGATGATATATCGTTGAGTGTTTTTGGCTCTCTTTGATGAATTCAGGGCTGCGTGTGCACTTCCCACGTCTCCTACTGTACAATGCAACCTGTGGAAGCGGCAGTAAATTGCTGCTTTTGCACAACATTAGCACAGTGGGTTCCCAAATGACAAGCTCAGGCTATGATTACTCCAGGTTAATTTGAAGTGACTCAAAAACAGTAATATGCTGTTGTGGAATGTGCTTGGATGCTCATTCGTGCGTTCCAACTCCCCAACCCCTCTTCTCCCGCCAACCTTTCACATAGCACACAACACTCACACTTTCATACTGTCCCTTGTCTGTCAAAACTGGAGGATTGCCAGCATGTTTGTTCAGGCCAAACACGTACACACACCCCAGTAATCAATATTTCTCTCTCTCCCTCTATTCCTCCATATTTCATCCCTCTTTCTTATTCTCCACTCCCTCCATTTTCCCTCCTCCCCATCTCTGTCCTCATCTTAGTCATTAGGACTATATTTACCTCTTCCAGCCAAACAGAATTCCAATGTCTGCCCGTCTCTCTCTTTCTCTCTCTCTGTCTCCATCCCTCCCATATTCTGCTCATTGCTTCGTCGTCTTTGGCCTCTTAATTCGTTCTCTCATTCATCTGAAGGACTCGTCAGGGTCAACAGACCAACAGGCTTAGAGACGGATAAATAGAACAGAGAGAGAAAGAGAATGCAACAAAAAGAGAACAAACCCAGAAAGCGGTGACAGAATTGGGAGAGAGGGAATATTATGTCAGAGAGCCTGGTGATTCCAAGCAATTGCATTAGCACCTGAAGTCATGAAACAGAGAGGAGCAGGCAGGAGGAGGCTGCCACAAAAGTAAATTGAAAATGATTTGCTTGTATTGTGTGTGTGTGTGTGTGTGTGTGTGTGTGTGTGTGTAACTGAGATAGAAAGGAGCGTAAGACAGCATGGAGGTACTTTCTTACATCAGCTGCGCTAACCTCTAACTCTCCAAATCATTTTATTGGTGCGTGTGTTCAGTCGTGTTGGTATGTGAGTGTGGTTATGAAGAATTTGTGTGGGTGTTTATATTTTAATCTTTGTTATTATTCATTCACCTTACAATAAGCACCATCCACTTCTTGACTCTGTTTTTATTAGTGCGCACACACACATCTTAGAAGCTGTATTAGTGAGAGCCTTTTGTATACGCTGTGGTTTCGTGCTAAGATAATGATATTTGGGTCAATGACATGACTTTTTTTTGTGTAGATCTTAAAATGTGTTCATTACTAATACATTAAAATACAGTAATTCATTACATGCAATGAATTGAATACATGTCAACTTTAATTTTCTAAAGATAATTTTGATTGCTTTTTGAAATATAGAAAAATGTCAGGGTGATACAACAGTCGTGATGTCATAATGAAGAAAAAATTAAATATTAAATATTGAATTTCATTAAAGAATGTATAAAATACTGAAAGTATTTTGGCATAATCTTTTATTATTATTTCTCACAAAGAAGCTGCTTACTAAATTTGAAAACATTTGCAGTACAACAAACACACAAGAAAGAACCATTTTAAAACCAATTTTTGAGTTGCTGATTTCATATGAATGTGTACGATTTAATTTTTGAAAAAATGTAAGACAAAATTTGAAGTTTCACCTCTAATCTCACCCCTAAATCTAACCCTCGTTGGTATGCAAGCTAATCACACAATACATGTGAATAGTATCTTACAGAATTCATATGAAATTTGCCACCAGTTCACTAAAACACCTGGACACCTGCATAATTGGCCATTTTAAACATAAAAATTGTTTACTTTTTTTTAATCATTGAAAATAATGACTAAGATGTGTACACTTTGTTTTTTTTGTTTGTTTGTTTGTTTGTTTGCAATACTGATTACACCACTTGAATTTTTCACAAACCATATGAAACGAACATGAATCAAAAGAGTACATTTCTAAGAACTTGTGTTTAAAGTAGATTCATAATGCAGAATATTTTTCCTTTTCTTTATCAAGGGCACTCTTTTTTTTTTTGGACTCATTTAATATGCAAAAGAGCCCTCATACAAACCTGTTGCCATTATTACATTTGAAGGAAAACATGAATTGGCTTATTTGAGCCTTTCAAACAGTGAAGACTACTTTCAATGTCTTCACAAGATGGTTTCAGACCCTCACAAGAACAGATAAACTTGTACACACAAGCACACATGCAGTTTCTTTCTGTCTCTCTGTCAATTATCCTCCTGTGTTGCTCCATTTCACCCTGTGGCCTGAATAAAGCCCATTTCATTTTCTTGCCTCTTTTGTCAGTTCTCTTACTTTCTTGCCATCTCTCTTGCTCTACTTTGCTTTCTTTTTCTCATTCTGGCACCTACTCTTTCTTTATGTATCTCTCAAGTGTTTTTTTTAAGTGTATGCAATATATTGCTCTTTTGATTTTGTTTTAATTGGAGTTTACCCTTTTGCTTTTTCTTTCTGGTTTCACTCAGGCTTTCTTCGTACCCTCTCGTTTGGCCTCCTCGTTTTTTGCCATGGTCACAGTACCCACACTCTCTCTGCTATTGGCCCTGGTAGAATGGGTGGGTCAGACTAGCTCCTCCCCTCATCTCTTGCTCCGGCCCCGAGAGCGTGAACGGGACCCGGTGGCATCAATGCACTTCAACATCGCAGTGATCCACGCGGGCTCAACGGTTCAACAAGGGGAAGCAGGGGCTGCAGCAGCTGCGGGTAGGGTGCCATACCCGGGCTTCGGACGTGTGCACAGCAGCTTCGGTGAGAGCGTCGTCACCCAGTGGGGATCCGCAAACGTAATCTGGCTCCAGGTCAGTCCGATAGAGGTCATGCAAATTAAATTGAATTGATTGCTTACAGGGTCGAAACAATTGTGATTTTTAAATTTAGAGTAGCCTGAATACCTGAACGCTTTGTTGATTGTGAACTGAAGTGCAAATACAAAAGTAGAGTGAAAATACGGGAACTTAAGCATGAGTATTCATTCATAAATACAGAAGTTAATGTGGTGTGAATGTGAACACGAATGTGTAGTGAATGTGAATTACCTACAGGTGAATGACAGCAGCCCCAGGACGCTGCTCTCTCAGCTGTGTGACTTGTTGGCAGCCAGACCCCTTCAGGGACTAGTGTATGAAGATGAGAGACCCCTCCCGCTGGCCTCTGGCCCCCTGGCCCCCATGCTGGAGTTCGTTTCGGCCCAGACCGGCCTCCCCATCGTTGCTGTGGGAGGGGGAGCGGGTCTGGGCAGGGTACCACAGGTAGGATTGTTAGAGAATTTATGTGTGGTCACATTTACAGTTATTCACAATTTCACAAATGAAACCCCATAATTTCATGCGATTGTGAGCTTTGAGAAGTTTCCCATTAAGATCTCACTTATGTTCAAGTTGGTCATGCAAATTTGCCGCATTGATCAACTGAAACCAGCTTCATACATCGCTACACTATTGACAATGGACTGCTAATGTTTTTGTTTTTTTTAAAGATTTATTTTTGGCATTTTGCCTTTATTAGGATAGGACAGTATTTTAGACAGGACGTGAGGTGGGAAAGGTCCATGAGCCGGGACTCGAACTCAGGACACCCAAAGCGCAATGGTGCTGTATGTTGGCGTGCTGCCCACGAGGCTATTACCATACCTTTAGAGTTTGATTTCACTCACTTACTGTAACTGCATTCAAATTGGAAATCAACTAGTAATTATTCACAATGATTCCTTAATCTAAGTTAAATTAATTTGGCTGAACCTCTGAGCACTTTTCATTGATCTACCTTTATACCGCGGATATTTCCCAATACAGACTGGTGCCAACTAACAGAATGATTTTAAATACAGAACCAAAGTCTACAGACAGAAACTTGTCATGTTTGAAGAATTTCCTGTAACCCTGTGAGGTTTAAACTAGTGTCAGCAGTTTGACTCCACTAAGTCAAATTCCTCTTAAAAGTGATTGTACCCAGCCAGTACGATTGATTTTGATTCTGAAGTATATGAATAGTGTTTTTTTCCTGATTAACTGTACTGTCTATGCCATTTAATAGGACAATAAAACTAGGCCACTGAGGATTTCTTAGTCCTGTCTGAACAGTCTCAGACGCACTTTAGCGCCACTGAATTATTTGACAGTGTTGTTGTTTCTGAAAAGGAAAAAAAAAAACAATGTTGTATGAGTTTCTTTGGACTTTGGAAATTCCTCACAAACATCTCTCTCTGCAAGCTCTTGGTGTTAATGAGCTCTAACACTTGCTAGATAGTGTTTGGCTTGCTGCAGTGCTATAAGGGCATTGTTTGTTAATGGTACCGCCTGAGGAGGACCGTTAAACGGATAGAGATAGGGCTGCCGTCGTCTCTGTCGGGGCCTGATCGGGGCGCACCGATAACTGTTGGAAGGGATGGCATTACTAACATCCATTTGGATAAATAGCAAGGGCAAGGGTCATGCATTACCGCTGCAGGCCATATGGTCTGCTCTTTTTTTTCCCCTCTTGTGTTCACTGAAGTGCTTCAGTCTGGGTTTTGCAATTTCAGTTGGTAGTCTCGACATTTATAACATGTTCTCTTAGCGCAGTGTGAAAACTACAAAGGTAAAAAGACATTTTCATTCAGAAATGTTTTGTTTTTTATTAGTATTATTTACTCTGGAGACACGATATTGAATCCTTTTGATGTTGTCGTATTGAATCCTACACTCTCTCGGACCCACGCATACACTCAATGCCATCGCAAATTAAATTTAAAGCTGTGCGACGTACTCCGGTGACGATTAGAGTCACTGAAGTACCTCCCTCATGTTCCTACAGCGGCTGCATATCTCAGAAACTCTTTTAGAAGAAATTGAATTCCTATGATGCTTTATGGAGGCAATAAATAGTCTTCAATCACAGGAAACGTAGTTATTTTTCCCCCTTAATTGCACTGCAGAAGACAAGCCCTGTCTGCTGTTATGATTAGTGAATGTCACATTAGAAACAGTTCAGAAGAAATGTAGTTCCCATGATGCCTTATGCAAGGAATGAATCAGCTGTCTTTAGTCTTGGGAATTGTAGTCGTTTACCTTCTTAATTACTCTGCAGGAGACCGGCTCAATCTTCCTGCAGTTCAGCTCTTCCACCGCACTCCAATTGGAGGTGATCTTTGAGGTGCTGGAGGAGTATGATTGGACGGCCTTCTCGGTGGTGTCCACACGTCACCATGGCTACCAGGACTTCCTGTCAATAGTCGAAGGTTTGACCGACGGGTCATTCATCGGCTGGGAGAAGAAGAGCGTAGTGATGTTGAATTTAACCGATGATCCGGGAGGAGCGCGTGCACGGCGGCTGCTGAAAGAGAATGAAGCACAGGTAGAGAGGGAAGGTCATTGCGTTTCTGTCTCGCTTATTCGCTCATTTAATCATTCATTTACTCTGACATCACTTCCTGTCCTTAACCATTTATTTGACTTTTTCTTTCGGCTGTCGTCTCTACCGTCTTTCTCTGACCTCTCGCTGTCCTTTCTCCATTCTCCTCTCATTCTCATTCCCTTTCCCATTTCTACCTATATTTGTGTAATGCGTGCGTGTGTGTATGTGTATCACAGGTTGTCCTCTGTCTCCCCCTGGCTCCAGGCTGTTATTGTTCTGTGTATGTGTGTGTTAGAGGGTGTTATTGTGCCTTGTGGGTCTCAGTACACTGATGTCAGTGTTAATATAACACAGAGCCTGTGGCGGTGCAGCCCAATGCCGTATGCATTAGATTCAGTCTGCAGTGCTTCTGCTCAATTACACACACTCACATACACACAAACCCAAATAAATATTGCACACGTACATAAAGTATGCATTTATTTACACACAGAAAGTTGCATAGTAGAACATACAGAATAGAGTGCAAATGCATTCTTAGATTACACTGGGCGGTATGACAGTGGTAGAAATATCTCAGTTAGTAGAGATTTCTATACTGTTTATATATCTGCAGTGTATCTGCTGTGCGATGTAAAAAATAAATAAATAAATAAAAAAAATCCACCACTAAGCAAAAAGTTACAGTCTACTCTTCACACTGTGTTGCAGAGTTGTTTTCAGTGTAGACAACTTTGGTGATCATAATGGGATCGAGTTAGTTTTGACATTTATTTCAGCGAATATTGCTGATTGTGTGTTGTACTGATGCCAGACTTATTTATTTCTTAAGAATGATCTTACCTTTTGGTTTGTGGTCTTCTGAAGATCTCGATATAAATTTATAGTAAAATAATATGCATGCACAGTATTAGGTTACCATTTGCGTTATCGGTTAAAATTGACTTTTTAAATATTTTATTAAAAATGTATTATCATATTGTGGTAATGTTATCAATATTGTCGATATTGGATATATATTGACGTATTTTGGATATTTTTTTTTGTATTCTAATTTCTTTATATTTAGTTTCTTTAATTTCTTTATATTTTTATACTTATATTTAGATTATCTCTATAATCTGAAGAACACTACAAGTTAACCTTTAAATAATAATTTTATTAAAATCCAATTTTATATTAATTACTGTTTTAAATTAAAATGTTTTTTAATTATTTTTATTTAAAATGGTTGTTATCAGTCACCTGTTTTCACACTTTTCTAATGAGCACTTGAACTTAATATTTAAAAACACAATAGTAATTCATCTTAACCATTTTATTAATATTGTAATGATTATTATTTATTTAAATAATGCATGTAATGTTAAGAAACCTCCATTTAATTTTAAATAAATTGATTTGAGTTTTTTGTTTTATTTATTATTATATATTACGAAAAATAATGTAGGAATTTTATTATCAGCTACTGAATTTATTGGTTATCAGCTATAACATAAAATACTTATTGGCATATTGGCGTGATACATTATCAGTCAGAATATTAATATTGGTGCATTGCTAAAAATGACTGCATTTGGTACAAGTGGTAAGTAATGCACAGTGTAGTACCCACAAGCACTTCAGCTGTGTATATATTCACAATGCATTATGGCCTTATTGCTAAACATTATCAAGTGGCATTCTTCTACTGAATGATATAGTACCTGACAATAAGCCCTTTCACACATACAGACTTTTGCGGAAAATTACCGGTAAATTGCCGTAAAGAGATCATGTGTGAACAGGACCTTTTCAAAAATACCAGTAAATTCGTTCCGGCAATTTACCGGTATGAGAAGTTGTAACATTACCAGTAAATTGCAGGAATTCTGCAATGTGTGAACGGAGAAGGAAAATTACCGGTATGAGCACGTATGCGTTCAGAACGCGGTGACGTAAGACGTCTACTCCGGGCCTATCCAGAGCCGTTGAAATTCAAAATTCAACAGCTCTGGGCCAATCATAACATTCTGATGCAGATGACGCATTGACTCCGCGCTGTGTTTGAAGTCATGCGATGTCTCTGGGCCAAAAGAAGCATCGTGAACGTGAACATTTGGCACAAAAATGAAAACATAAACAAAAACACTGATCGCGTTTACACCTTCATGTTTACAAACACAAACACCGTGAGGCGCAGCCGTTTAGAGGTCATTTCCGTTTTATGATGTAACAGAATTTACCGGTAATTTAAAACCGATGTGTGAATGGTGCTTTACCGGAAAAATGACGGAATGCTGTTGCCTGTGTGAACAGCGCAGTTTTACCGGTAAAGTCGTTCTGGTAATTTTACGGCAATTTACTGGTATTACTATGTGAAAGGGGCTAATATTGCTATGTAGCAAAAATATCTGCTATGGGAGCTGTATTTTGTGAATTTTAGCACGACTGGGATGCGGTGTTAACCAATCAAAAAGCCAGGACCAGTATTAATCATACCACGATTTTCAATGTACAGCCCACCCCTACTGTAGACACAGACAGGATATACTGTATAGTCTACATAAAAACAGTTTAGATACTAGTTGGATTTTCTATCTATTTATTCTATCATTCTTTTGTTCTTTTCCCAGTTCTCTAGCCCTCTTCTCCTGTTCTCTCTCTTTTACAGTCTATCTCTCTTGGGTTTTTCTCTCTCATGCATTGTAAAGGTGAAATCTTTAGTCCCTCTCTCAGTTTCTGCTTTTTTACTGTTCTTTCCTTTCCTTCCTTCCTTTCTCTCTCTCTCCCTCCCAGATGTGCTAGTTTCCTTTCTTTCCTTTTTCTTTCTCTCCTTCTCTTTCCATCCATCCAGTATCCGTCTTTCTTCATTAAGGCATGTCCCAGCACCATTACTTCAAAGCTGTTCCTCTCCTTAAAACCTGTCTGTTACTGTTTGCCTGGAATAAATCCTAATACATTAGGGCTGTAACTAATAACTGTTTTTATAATCAATTCAATTTTGGTTAGTTCTTTGATTGATTAATCAGATATCTTAACCAATACTGTTCTTCTATCAATATGCACATGAAAGTATGCCATATTCTATGCTATACAAATTCCATGCAAAAAGTAGTTAAATAATGTAAATTGAACACGTCTTACAATCTAAATGCAGCAGAATAAATAACATCGACATACAGTAGACAGTAGAATGTGTGGCTCTGCAGGAACATGCATATTCTGCCCTCTGAACATGGTACATACTGTAGCACATCAATCTACAGTAATCAGTTTATTAGTTCCCATAATGAAGCCTTAATTTTTCAGTAATCCCTTTAATGTTAGTTTTCATATATCATTAATTACAGTGCATATAGGATTTCAAGTTTCAATCCAAATTCACTGATCCAAGTGATTGCACTCCCTTTCTGTTGTGCTCCATTTAATAGACATGAATGCTCTGTGAAATATCTGAAATGTAATAACAAGAGTGACATTTTAATAGCTCTTTTGATATTGGGACTGTTTTTAAAATGGAAATACTCTCATTATAAGAATTTAACAGTAAAATGTCATTACATTACAGTTTTTCAGTTACTGAAGGACTTATTTTCACGATCAGTTATTAGTGATTTTATAAATGAATGTATATAGCCAATACCTCTCCTGTCCTCTCTTCCATTTCCTCTTTTCATTCCGCTCATGGTCTCTTCCTCCCTTTTGACCTCTGTGTTCTATTTTGCACTCTCTTTTGTTTCCTCTCTTGCTCCTGCTCTCTGGTTTTCATCTTGGTCCCCTCTGTCCTCTTTGCCCCCACTCCCACTCTAGGTGCGGTTGTTGTACTGCTCTCAGGAGGAAGCAGAACAGGTGTTCCTCGCTGCTTGGGCAGCTGGTCAGGCCAGCGCCTCTCACATATGGTTCGCGGTGGGTCCGGCTTTGTCCGAGCTGGGCCTGACCGGACTACCCAATCGGCTGTTTGCGGTCAGACCACAGGGCTGGAGGGACGAGCCCCGCAGACGTATCGCCCGTGGGGTGTCCATTCTTACCCATGGAGCTGTCGCATTGCGTAAGGACTACGGAGCCACTGGAGGGCCGCACTTTGTCACTAACTGTCAGACGGATGGCAACAGAACACAGAGGATCCGTGGTAGAATGAAGTAAGAAACACTTCTTTCTTCCGATACAAGATGTGACTTGTTTGTTTTGCACAGACAGATGTAACATGTCTCACACTGAGCAGCACAACACTTTCGCCTATATTATAGTGACCATGAACATTCGCAAAGCATTTAACTAGTGTAATGTTCTGTATTACGTGAAATTGAATATTTATTGGGACATGATGTAGGGTGGGATTTGATTTCATCAAATGAGATTTCAATGGGCAGAGAAAGAAGGCTGTAACATAGTTTTTTGTCCTTTTCAGTTTTTTTTTTTTTTTTTTTATAATTTTGCCTGTGCTATTGCCAGCTGCATAAATTTTGGCACAGGTGTGTATTTTTATTGGAATTTTGTACTAGATACAAAAAATTGCACTAGATACACTATTTTGCACTAGATACAAAAAATAGTTCCTCTCAGGACCTTTTGGAAAAAATGTCCCCATTGAAACCCATTAAAACTGCTATTTTTAATCACAGTGTTTGTTTAACTGTAAAATGATGCAATTTTTGTTAATAGGCTTTCACTCTGTTGACAAGGCTTCAAAATTAAATGTTTTACTATTTTTTACCAGATGGTGCCATTTTTTTCGAGTTTGGTCTATAAAGCAAATACTCGCTTTATTCCTGTTTTCTGCTTCTGCATATTATAGATTGGATAAATAATACAGCTATAATTGTGTGGGTGTGCTGGTATGGATGTCAGAGTGTGGTTTGTATGTGTGTCATAAAAAAAAATTGTGTGTGTGTGTTCTTGTAATATTTGAGAGAGACAAACTACTGCAAATCACAAATCCAACCACTGTGTGTACCAGTGGAGTTTTTCTGGCATCTAATGGGGAAAATTTGGTTCTGCGCCCAAACAAAATCTTACTGAAAGCTCATTTTTTGAGATATCAACCTCAAATTTGGAATACAACTTCTTCTTTAAAGTGAGACCAAACTTAAGTCTGTGCTTCCAAGCTTCACATTTTTATGACTGTTTTTTAACATGGATTTTTCAGTAAATTGTTACGAACTGCAAATTAGACCCCTACTCAAAGAGAAAATAAATTGGTCTGTAACAATTAACAGGGATCCATCTAGGAAAGATCCCTGGGGTCCCCGCTCTCATTCTCAGTTTCTCAACCACAAGACAGTTATTTAAGTGTAAGTAAACATAAGTTTATTAAATAAAGATGAACAAAGGAGCATCATAAACTTCAGGAAGGGAAAATTGCCAAAGTAAATTACAATAAACAAAACTACTACTATACATAAACTAACCTAGAAATCAAATGACAAATAAAATACAAGTTCTTACCTCCCTGCTAACATAAAGAAGAGAAAACAAACAAAACAAACAGGCACCCACCTCCCTACCAAGCTCCACTGAAACAAGGTCCAGGACGTAAGCAACCGAACGTAACAAACATACAATTACTAGTTAGACTACAAAACTGTTACTTAATTCAATGGTTGACAACAAATGTCGCCAACACACGTTACACAGTGGAAACAGCAATGAGAGGAAATAGGGGATGCCCAGGGAACTCCATAGGCCTTGAGAGCAGAACGTAACTGAAAAAAGACAAAATATGATGATGCTGGTAAACAAAACTTAGTTCTTAGTTCTTGAAGTGGGCAGAGTCCCTAGTTTTCATATAAGTCACTGCATGTGTTTCTGTCCAATGTAGACCAAGAGGGCTGGACAAATGGCTGATTTCAACATAAGAAATTAAAGCCAAGATTCTGTCTAAGTGAAGAGAAACAAAAGCAATACCATACTGCCAGTGACATGTAAACATTAGTATGTATCCTAGATACCAGTCCACCTAGATGCATAGTCCTTTTAAAAGAAAAGCAGAATAAATAAAAGTATTGATGTCCGTTGAAGGGCATAGAAAAAACAAAACAAAACAAGGAACGACAAACAACAAACAACTGTGTTTAAAAACCAAAGCAGCGTTAATTTTCCCTCGTTGAGCTGAGAGGATGGAGACAGTAGCCGTTGCCTTCCCGCTGCTTTGTAGTGCTGCAGAATACGTCTTCAGTGACAGTGCAGCAACAAAATCCTCTGCCTTTTGAGGAGAGTCGAACATCATCTGCTCACCTTTTTGTCGTAGTTTAATTACCGCCGGATAGGTGAGGAAGGGCTGGAGACCAAGTGCTGTCATCTTGTTCAAGACTGGATTAAAGCTCTTTCTCTCGGTAGTTGTGGCTGGACTAAAGTCGGGAAAAAATAGTAGCGTGACATTGTCCTGCGTATATATTTCACCGGATATGCCTGCCGAGCACCCTTCAGGATCACCGATCTGTCATAGCACCTTAGTACACGGAAGATGAGAGTATGCGGCCGATCAGAGTTTTTCCTTCCGTCATACACGCAATGGGCCCGGTCAATCTCGATGTCAAAGCCTTTCAGGGAAGGGATCCACTTGGAAATATTAGCTCTGAGGAAGCCAGCTGCATCGGAGCCCTTCACCTCCTCTGGCAACCCCACCAGTCGTATGTTATTTCTCCTGCTCCTATCTTCAATGTTCGTCATTTTTTCGGTGAGTTGCTCCAGCTGATTTCTTAAGTTTGTGACTGTCCTCCTATCCTCACGTGCAGCTGCTTGAACGGAATCAACCCGGTCACGTGTCTGTTTCGCCGCGATGGCTAGCTTTTCAACTTCTGCTTTTAGCTCTTTTACAGAATCGTTGGTCGTTTGTATATCCAAATGTAAATCACGAAGTGCTGGGGTCAGTACAGAGTCTATCGTTTCTCTTACAGTCGAAGCCACTACCGAATCGAGAGTACTTTGTTGCTCCTTAAGCGCTAGCTTGATACCGTTAGCTATAGCAGCGTCGAGATCCTCTCTGGAGATGGTGGAATCTTTTAATTTTTTCTTTATTGGCGATTGTTCACTCTCTCTTTTCCGGCTGTCCTTGACTGCTGGGGTACTCATAGTGAGCTAAATAAAGAGTGGTTCAAAATTTACTGACAGGATATATACAATTTCTGACAAAGTGAGCAGAGCGAAGGACTATGCGTGCATTGCCGTCAAAGGGTCACGTCATTCCTGCACTAGTTATTTTTAAAGAAATCAGTACTTATATTCAAAAGGATGCATTAAATTGATCAAACATTACATTAAAAACAAAAAATATTATATCAAAGAAATACTACTGATCTTTAAAAAAAATACTGTTCACCAAAGAATCCTGAAATAATATATCAGAGTTTTCACAAAAAAATGTTAAACAAATCAACTGTTTTCAACATTGATTATAATAAAAAAATCTTGAGAAGCAAATCAACATATTAGAAAAGTCATATGACACTGAAGACTGCTGAAAATTCTGCTTTGCCATTACAGGAATAAATTACTGTTTAAAATATAATAAAACAGAAAATGACTGTTTTAAATTCTAATAATATATTTAGAATATTACTGTTTTTATTTTGATCAGATAAATGCTACATTTTTTAAAAACAAATATTATTGTACAATATTACAAAATGTAATTATATTAGAGAATATATTATTAATATTTTGATGAAGATTATAAAATCCAACATTTTTGTGCACTAATGTACTGTAAACTATATTTATATGTATATATGTTTATATGTATATAGTGACATTTATTTAAAAAGTTCATTTTAACTTCATGTTAACTATGGACTAGCATAGTAGTTGTAGCTACCATACAAGGAATGGATTTAGATATTCTTATAGGAGCAAATTAAATAATTAACTAAATAATTAAATCATCTTTTTTCATGGTATTGCAGCATGAAAATCTGCATCTTAATCACTAACCACTCACAAACTAGTTTTTAACAGGTGCAGTCAGAGTATTTAAATTAAGTAATTAGCATTCATTTTCACACAAACACGCCTCCTTTATTAGGCTCATTGTACTGTATATTGCACTTTATTCGCAATGAAATGAAAGCAGGTGACAAATTAATCGGAAAGGGATGCTGGTGTGCACTTTCTAGTGATCATGACAGCAGTAAATCAGCCGATTCTTATCAAATGATAGAGAAGTGTGTTATAACCGGGCATTTATCCAGATTCACATGTAGTAAAGTGCATTTTTAAGAGATTATTTAGGTGTCTGGATGTCTATGGTGGGACTATGCTGCACAGGTTCACAGGTTTTGTGAATGTGCATTCGTGAAATTGCCTGCCTAATTCATTTAGTGAATCAAGTGCTAAACCAGCATATGCAAATAAATGCTGCTTTCAGCGTAGTTTAAAAGTGTTATTATACTGATCTTGAATATCTCTAAAAAGCCCTCTATTTATGTTCACCCTGAGAACTGTGTTTAAAGCTCATCTCATTTGGCATTAACCTTCAACTTTTCTGCTTTGTTGCATTTATAGTAAGTCTATTTATCCGTAATGACACACTCTAATGAGAGTGAAAGCGCTGCACCTTTGGGGCATGAAAGTCCTTTACTCCCCCACCATAGGGACTGCAGGGGGAGGCGTTCAACATGCCCCTGTATTTAAGAAGACAACATGGGTGGGAGGGGATAAACAATAGCAGCATGCTTGACGCTGTGTCTGCCCTGAAAGCATGCAATGCAGCAAAACTAGAAAAGGCCCATTATAATCAACAAGCATGTGCCAGTTTCATTTATTATAATTGGAAGATTATCCACTTTATTTTTAACACAAGAGCAGGCCAAGCCATTTTTAACTTCCGTTATCAACTGCTCCTAGTTATGTTCAGTGATTTAGTCCATTATGCTGCTCTGAGTTGTAAACTGGTTTTGTTATCATATTATTTTAGTGTAACCATAAACAATGCTTATATTGCAAAATAATTTTTTGATTTATTCCACTTTGTTATCATTAGTTATACACCTGTGGTGGATAATCAATTGGAAATCTCACAGATTCACAGGAAATATTGTACTTCCACATTGAAAAATTAGGTGGATCATTTCTGAGAGGCTTTTTGACTAAATTGCCTTTTAATTTAGTTAGTATTTTGTTATGAAATGTTCTTTAATTTTAGTTGAATTTGATAGAAATGGCATCTCGGGCCAGTTGTTCAAAAGAAATCTGGTTGGATTTTGGCCATCGGATTGGATCAAATCTTGAAAATGGGTTGTTCAAAAGAAGAAAAAAGAATTTGGATTAGATCACAAAATCCAATCTTGGTTTTGATCTGGATTAAATTCTCGGTTTGTGTTGTTCAAAACGTTTTAGTGAGATTTAAAATACTTTTGTTCCAAAAAAAACGGAATTATTCTAATGCCAGCAGAAGGGTGGATTTCAGGAACAAAAATGTAATAAGACTTTAAAACTGGTCCAAAAAATACAACATTTGTAACATATCCCCAAATCCCCAAACAGCTGTCAATATCAAACAAATTTTTTTTATATTTAATTTAGTTTTTTTTTTTTTAAATCAAACTACATAGGCGCAATCATCAGCAGTCAGAAGTAGTTATTTGTGTAAATGCAATGCAAAACTAGAATGCGAAACATTGGCACCCCCCCACATCTCTTTTTTCTTTTTTTCTTCTCTCCATCACCATGTCCCTTTAGGGGCTCCGTAGAGCACTAGTAATCCAGATTTGGAAATCTGAAAAAGTGATGGAAATCTGGATCAGGGTGATCCAATCCAATTTTTTTTCATATCCCTGCATTATTGACTGTGATGAGATTCTTTGAACAATCAGCATTATTTTTGTCTCATATTTTGTTTTAATTCAAATCACTGCATTTTAATAAAAAAAAAAAAAAAAAAAAAAAAAAAGCTTAATGAACAGTTTCATCAATAATTTTGACGAGAAGGGCACTGACTGGCTGCCAATGATGAAACTAGAATTTTCGGAACAACAGCTTGAACTTTAAAAAAAAAAATGTGTTAACCATCTTTAACAGCATATTTTACACATTGTAGGGAGAAATTACTGAGCAGAAACTCTCAACGTAACACCATCAGTGTGACTCACACTCATTACACATCAGAAGAGATTGATGGGGAAAAGAGATTCACCTGTTTAGTGCTGCTGATGTAATTACGGTTTGCTAAATAGGCTTCTACATAATGGTTTTGCATGTATTTATCAAAGAGATCTTTGTAGGAACTTTGTGAGGAATATTCACAAAAGCCTCATAAGAACAGAGCGGGGGAAACTTTGCTCCTTCAAACTTGTTCACCCAGTCAAATTTTTAAATGTGCACTCTTCATTTTGCCAAAAGCATATTGGATTTAAGATAAAAAGATTCATTTGAAGCACTCACAAAGAATGTCACATTTAGGCACCGTTCTGGGTATTTTACTGGTTTAGATTAAGTGCTCGAAATAGAGTGACTGCCTGCTTTGATTCCATTGCTGAAGGAAATAAAATGGTTACCTTCACCACAGTCTCGCAATCTGACCTAATTAGGATGTTTGTGAAGTGCTCCGTGCGAGATTTCCTCTTTGACGTGTCCTCGGAGTCTTTTATACTAATTCTTTCTGGGTCTCTTCCATCTCAACAGACTGTTTTTGCTCTGTTCTCTCCGCTCTGCAGGTATTTCAGTAACATCACTCTCGGTGGGCGGGACTATTCGTTCAATAACGAGGGCTACCTGGCCAATCCCTTTCTGGATGTCATCTCCTACACGCCTGGGAGTGGCTGGGAAGACGTAAGAACTAATCAGAATTCTATTTCTGTTCGTTCTTGTGTAACCGCTGTTATGGATTGGTAATGTCCAGGATGAAAAGCAGCATTGCAGTAGCCATGCTGAGCACTGCAGTAGCAATGCGCTGGAATGGATTTTGAAAGAAGATCACATATCATTCGGGGTGTCTGTTTATGACACGGGCGGCTTTTTGTGCGCTGTTAATTACGCATATGAACAATCGCAGTACGCATTGGAATTTAAAGGTAACGACAGCCCATTGCTTTAATAAAATGTGCGATTTACTTCATCATGACTATCGTAATGATGTACTTGCTGTCTAAGAGCTGCAAGTCTAATGTTCCAGTTTGTAGCGGTAAGACATATAGATTGAAAGCAGTTTTAAAATGATATACAACTTGACACTACACTAATTTCGAAAACCATTTCCCATGACAGTCCACAGCAGAAAAACCCATTACAATTAACTCTGAACAATGCATCACATTGTGCAGCAGAGAGAGTGTTTTGGTGTTGACGGTGCACTTCTGCTGTACCGCACAGAACCGTTAAAACCTCAATGATATAAACATGTAATTAGGGTTTCAAGAGGACGTACATAATGTACAATTAGCTCATGTTTACTTTTGGTCCTGTTATCTATGCATATCCATTGATAACCACAGTATGTTATTAAGATTAGCAAGGTTTTCCTACATTATTAGCTTGCGACTTTATTATTGTTATGCGAAGAACAATAACCGGAAAATAATTAATTGTGAAATGTTTTTAGAGAGCCGATTTGATTTCCTCTTTTCCCTCTCCCCTTCGTTCGCTAGTTATGTTTGTGTTAAGTATGTCTGAGCGGAGAAGGAATAAATAAATAAATGAATAAAAAGTCCCTTAAATTTATTGGCTTCTCGTATATCAGCATATCGTAGGTGCCACATGGGACGTTGTGGCTCTACATTTCTCCCCGCAGAGCACTGCTGTCGTGAGGCAAAATAACTGATCCCAAACCCAGCTGAGTAAATATAGCCGGGGAGAATGTCATATACATGAAGGTGCCACTCAAACTAGTGCCTTAAAACAGAATTATTAATATTTAGATGCCACAAAGACAAGCGTAGAGACTGAAAATTGTAATCCCTGGCAGTGCTTGTGTTCTCCACCTCTACAATCTGTTAACAGAGAAAATGACAGCGGATTATGTACTTGGGAGAAATTCTAATTCCTTCGGGCAAAATTCACTGGCATTGAGCCATAAGATCAAAAAAGTTTCGATATAGAGTGGGGGATATTTTCTGCTGATCCCCGTAGCTATTTATGTGCATTATATACTGTACACAACATAGCTTAAAATCAATGCTTTTTCATGAATTGGACCAATGATTGCAGTTCAAGCGGCAGCACGTTCTGTCGAGCGACAGGCTCGCGTTAACTGGAGAGGATGCACGGGGATGGTGTTGCCCTGGGCGTCTTGAAAGGTCGAGTGTTGATCGTTTGTTCTGTCAATGTTCTTGTGTAGGCTTTGTTTAGGTGCCAGCGAATGAGTTCCTCCTCGCTGTCTGTTCTACATTTAGTCCATTCTGAATCAGGCCAGTCTTTCATTTCCTTAAACTCTTTCTTTTCTCCTGTATGAAAGGGATCGTTCAACCAAAAATAGAATTCTGTCATAATTTACTCTCATATCGTTCCAAACCCAAATGATTTTCTTTCTTCAGTCGATCATAAAAAGAGATGCTAGACAGTACGTTAATGATGCTCTTTTCTACAGAATGAAAGTGAATGGTGGCTACTGGGGCTGTCAAGCTGCAAAAATAAAAACACTATAGAAGTGTCATAATAGAGGTCCATATGACTCGTGCTATATACAAAGTCTTCATAAGTCTTATGTTAGCTCAACACGTTTTCATTAGAAAATGTAACTATGCAATTGACAATTTTGAATGCATTTGGGATTTATGGTGTGATTTGTATGAAAATGGATAAAAACATTCTTTAAAAGATTGTAAGATTCTTAATTGTACAAAAATGGATTAATGAGATAATAAATTCATACTACTTAGCCACCGATTCGCCAAAATATAAAATAGTTACAATTTCCTATGAGATTGTGTTGGATAGCTTTGTGTGTGGGACAGACTGAAATATAAGTGTACTGAAAATCTTCCCACTCTGATCTCTCAGATTCTATTTCTTTCTTTATTTTCTTTCTATTTCATATTATAATTTGGCATTACATTTGCTTATTAGACATACTGTAAGAGCACCACTCACTATTGATCAGTTTAAAATCTGGAGTGACAAGTGTTCTTGCGCCACATTTGAATAAACATATATGAGAGTTGTGGCAAATGAGAATATTATTGAAAAAAACTGCTAGATCTTATTCTGTTCAAGACACAAAGGTATTATATGGCTGAGCATGGACCCACTGGGGACCTCAGCACAATTCCAAGAGGGTCGTAAAATGGCCAAAAATAATTTAAAATAAGACAAAATGTGTTTTAAGCAATGTAAAAAAGACATAGACTGACATATTTCTTATTATAATTTGTTACCTCTACAACTGTCTTAATTTAAAAAGAATCAGGGTTTTCACAGTGTTGATGAAGTGGTGGAAATTGAAATGGAAATTATTTTTAAAAGTCTTGGAAATTTCTACAATAAATATACATTTTTCTAGTTAGGTAAATCTTAAAAATATTTCATATATTAAAAATTGTTGAGAAATTGCTGTTTGTATGTAATAAATAAAAATCATGTAATATTGTGCAAAAATGACAAAATTTTGTTATTATTATTTAAAATGATTTTATTCATTTATTTATTTTAAAATTATTACTACTAGTGTAAATAAAAAAGTTTGAAAACTACAGGTTTGAAATGACATGAGTAAATCTTGAGAGGTTTTATTTTTCTATTTTTTTTTTTTTGGTAATGTAATGGCACACTCTATAAAAGACAGTGGCATTTTGTTGTTTTTGAAATCTGTGCACGGAATAACTCCTAAAAACCCATCAAACGGTGCAACAGTCTGTTAAGGGTTGCATGGTGCTGGTTCTGGCTTTGGTGTCTGCGTCTCATTTGCAGATATGTTCTGGAGAAAAGTGCTGTTAGAGACATCTGGGTGCTTTTGTACTTCAGAGTCACAGAGTCTTTGTCATTCACATAAAATATTTAATGGGGCGCCATAATGTACATTTAAAAGGCTTCCATGCTGACTATAGGAGGTTTTCAATTTCCATTTGTTTTAGGAGGTTGCTCTATTAAAGCACGACGCTCGCCGTCTTTGTCTTCACTCTGTTTTGTCTCTGGTTCTTGTAAATGCGTTCTGTCTAACACGGAGTAGACAATGGACGTGGATGACTCAACTTCCAGAAGCGTGTTGTGCACAAGGCACTTCATGTGACGGCTTCCACATGCGGCATTTATAGCATTTTAACAAACTAACTGCTACAGCGCTTTTGATCCCATTTGTCCACGCTGTTCTCATAAATCGATACATATCAGGGGGGGAGACGTTTAAAAAATGAAATGCCAAGCACATTTCTCCAAACCCTCTTTGTACCTGTCAGGATGTGTCCATGTGTGTTTATGCCGTGTAAATCTGCTAGTGGATTTGTGAGGATCGCGCTGGGGTAAAAGCGGCTCGTTTTATCCTCCTCTCACAGGGACGTTCACAGGGACGGGGGTGTCATGGCAGCATGTTTGTGTTTCACCCTGTGAAAGTATTATCTGTTCCCGGGGGAGACGGTGTTTGATCAGGCCCCTGCTCTACCTCTGCCTGCATGAGGCTCTGCCCCCTCAGCTTGGGCCCAGATCTCAGCTACTCCGGCTCTTTGTTATGCACTGCAGGATCTCTGGTTCTCCACACATGCTCCGACACTCCTATTTCGGTCGTTTTGTCGGCCCACATTCCGACGTCGAAAAGAGTTAAGACGTCTGGCTGCCGCTGACATGGATCGGCCCTGAGAACTCGGTGCTTTTTGGAGGTGGAAGAGAGTAGGAAAGATTTGGGGGGGAAGGAGAAAGATCAGAGAAGAGAGAGGGAAAAGAGAAACCCAACAGCACGTTCAAACACATTAAAGAGTATTATAAGGACATGACACTAAACACTGTGCATCATTAGCATTTCTATCCCTCAAGCAGCTGCAAAAAGCCACTCGGATCCTACATAGTCCTACCTTGCCTGGCTGTGCTACTTTGTGACACGCCATGCATATTTTATGAAGCTGTTCAGACATCCTTAATACAAGACAGTGTCACCTGTTGAGATGTGTGGCTGGATCTCTTTCCGTGGCGGATTCTGGGCTGACGCTGTCTGTCAGATGCAGACACGAGCCAGCAAACTCAACATTCCCTTCCTGTTCCCTTCCCTCCCGTCAGTGCCGCTCAGAGAAAATGGAACTTGGGTTAACAGACTGTGAAGGCATGTTCACACCAAGAACGATTACTATAAAGATAACTATATCGATAATAATGGGTGCCTGTATATTAGCGTCCACACCAATGCGTAATAAAGGTGCAGTTAAATTCTGCAAATGTTTGCAGGCATTTCAATAGGAATCCATGTGATTGGGGATTTTCCCATTGGTTCTAGTTGGTCAAGCGGAGTTGCCGCATAAATCAACAGCTGCTTGGTTTGAAAGTTACTTCTTTGTCAGTTGTGCTTCATACAGCACATCACTACACAAGAGGAGAGGCAATGGATAATGTGACTGAACCTTAAAAGGATAGTTCACCCAAAAATGAAAAGTCTGTCATTAATTACTCACCTTCATGTTGTTCCAAACCTGTAAGACCTTTCCATCTTCGGAACACAAATTAAGATATTTTTGATGAAATCTGAGAGCTTTCTGACCCTGCATAGACAGCAATGCAACTGACACGTTCAAGGCCAAGAAAGATAGCAAGGACATCATTAAAATAGTCCATGTGACATCAATGGTTCAACTGTGATTTTTTTAAGCTACGAAAATACTTATTGTGCGCAAAGAGAACAAAAGTAAGAAGTTTATTTCACTTCCGTGTCAGTCTCCACGGTGCATTTATGAGAGCACCATGACACACGCATGTGATGCTGCTGACACAGGAGCTGGCATTCTGACTTAGAACCCGGATGCGCTGCACATTATTTACAAGCAGAGGGATGCACACCCATGTGCCGTGGTACTGTCGTGAACGCGCATCGAATTCCAAAGAAATTGTTGAATAAAGTCTTTATTTTTGGGGGGGTTTTTGCGCACAAAAAGTATTCTCCTAGCTTCATAACATTACGATTGAACCACTGATGTCACATGGGCTATTTTAACAATGTCCTTACTACCTTTCTTGGCCTTAAATGTGTCAGTTGTGTTGCTGTCTATGCAGGGTCAGAAAACCCTCTGATTTCTTTAAAAATATTTCGAAGCGGCTTATGGATTTGGAATGACATGAGGGTAATTAATGACAGAATTTTTGACATTTTTGGGTGAATTATCCCTTTAAGGAAACTGTACATAAGTTTTTTTTTTTATCCTGTAATATCAGTTTCAAAATTCTTCTGATGGTACATTCCCTGACTTTGTTTTGGGATTATGTAAGTTTGTTGAGCAGTATGAAATTCTGCAAAAATGGCAGATTCTTTTATGGCATGTACCATTTAAATACTAATCTATACACTTTAGGTAATAATACATAATTTTAAGGTAGTAATATACACCCTTTAAGGATGAATAAGGTACAAAATTATACCTTTTGAAAAGGTACCACCTTAGTTTGTACCTTTTTTTTCTGAGAGTGTAGGGGCTCCAAAGAACTTGCAAAAATACGCAAAACTAAATACGTATGCTTTAAAGGGATGGTTCAGCCAAAAAATAAAATCGTGTCATCATTTACTCACCTTCAAGTTGTTCCAAACCTGTATGAGTTTCTTTCCTCTGTTAAGGCCAAAAGAAGGTATTTTGAAGAATGTTGGTAACCCAACAGTTGACTGTATGTTGACAGAATTTTTTTTTTGCTTATCATCATTCTTCAAAATACCTTCTTTCATGTACGACAGAAGAAAGAAACTCATACACATTTGGAACAAGCGGAGGGCAAGTAAATGATGACAATTTTCATTTTTCTTCCAATTATCCCTTAACGTTCTGTTTAACATGTGGTTATGTTTTGTCTTCTGGTGCTTTAAATGCTTGTGCTTTTAAAGCAGGATAGATTCTGATTGGCTGTCAATATGTTTATTATTCATTACCTGGAAAAAAATTGTTCTAAAAAATTGTTATCAATTTAGTTGTGATATGGATGTCCCTATTCTTATAAAATTAACATTACAGTTATCACCCTTGGTGTGAACGGACATTTAAGGAGGGAGAAAGAAAGAAAGAAAGCTGACAAATGGACAGTCAGACTGACCCAAGCAGACAGATTGATGAACAGAAAACGAGACAGGGACCAGGTGAGCCGATGTCACAGAATCGGCTTTTTGTAATTTCCAGTGATCTGCCCCGGATGCGTTTGATTCCAAGCCTTTGTAATGCCACAGCCTCAGTTACTGAGCAGTTCAAAGTAGGATAACTAGCTCAATGAGACCAGCTCTTGCAGGAATCCACATGCTGACTGTTGCCATTTCCTGCTCGATTCCTTTCAATTAGATGCCTCTGCCCTGATCCTGTGCTAATATGCAAAGTCTTCTAGCTGCCAGCTGCTGACTGATATCTCAGAGTCATATGCGTGCACATACACAGCGTATGAGAGGTATATTTATTCTCCATGTACCGCTGAGACTTGTAACATTTTTTTAAGAGCTGAACATCTTTTGCTGTATCTGGATAGCTCTCGAGGGCTGCTTTGGTGCTGATAGCTGCCACTCTCTGCTGGTGTGTAGGGGAGAGTCCTACGGCTCAGTGCTGCCTAGCAAACTTTGAGTGTTGGGACTGGGATAAGACGGTAATATGTGAAGTGTGTGCTGCTTACAAACTGCTGAGAGGTTGTTGTGTCCTATAGGAATAGTTCTGAAAATGGAAATTCTGTCATTTATTTACTCACCCTTATGTCATTCAAAACTGTATTTTATTTTTTGATGAATGAATCTTCATATTTGTCCATGCAATGACAGTTCACTGACTGTCAAGGTTTCAAAATGAAATAAAAACATTCTAAACGCATTTTTAAATAGAAGCACATATGACCTTTCCACAGGTTTGACGTTTTGGCTTAGATATCTGATGTCATGACCTTGTGCCATTTGTTTATGAGGCTTCAATTTCATTCTATTTTTATGGTGTTTTTGTATTGCTTTTTAGCCATTTTGGAGCTTGACAAACCCTGGTCACTGTGATCTGTCATATGAAAAGATCTCTCTGAAGATAGAGATAATTCTTCTTTTGTGGTTTATGGAAATAATGACAGATTTTTTCATTTTTGGGTGAAATGTGAAACTGAACTGATGCTTTGTATTGCAGCTCTTCTTTTATTGCTGTCTCCTTATGATGAATTGCTTGTGTTATAGCATTTCTCGTTTGTGTTTTGCTTTGGATAAAAGTCCAAATTAGTTTTACATCAACTTTTCTCTGAACTGCATTTTGTGTTTAAGAGGAATAAGAAAATGTATTATTGTAATTCTTCTCCTTCTCTTACTCCTTCTCCTTCTGCTTCTTCTCCTTTTTCTTTTTCTTCTTCTTTTATTAATTAATATGAATTAGCAAGGATCAATGCTAAGGATTTTTTCTACTGGCCCTATTGGGCCAGTGGTACAAATTTTTACTTGCCCCGCCAACATTTTCACTGGCCCTGCCACAAAAAAATAAAATAGTCACTGTTATCATTGTTTTTGATCTATGTTATCTTGTATTCTAATAAATAAGCTTATATGACTCCAATATTTTAGATATCAATTAAATTTTACAATTCTCTATTCCAATTTCAATACCACAGCAAAAATCACTAGCCCAAAATAAACAAATATAAAGTTTAAACATTATTAAAGACAAGTGACAGCCAGTAAATTAGAACAAATGAACATATTATTAAAAAGTATTAGCACAAATAAACATAGGCCTATAGCACAAAGATAGAAATGATATGATGCTTTAGGTTTTTATGTTTGTAGATGTTCAGGTACAGAAATTGAAAAATCACATATAAAATAACATTTGAATATTCTTCACTCTGTGTTGCACCTTGATTTTTTCATAGCCATTTGAAATTTTAATCATGGATTAATCCACAAAAAAACAAAAATAACATGTGCAATGTTTGATTTATATTAGACTGTATAATTTCAAAATCTGAAGCAAGAACAGAATGACCCAACTTTAGCTTTGTGAAATTATGCTAACGTTACATAAAACATCGGCACTAAACAGAAACAGCAGACGGGCTGAGTGAGATGCAGTTTCACTCTCTGACAGCAGGTGGCGCTCTTGGAACAGTGATACAGCGTTTCCTTGGTTACCACTGTTAAGCACAGCAGTGCTGCGTATATTAACACGAATTTAATATGCATTATACGGAGACAAAATGAAAAGAAAACGCCATTTCTGAAAACAGTCAGTTCCCCTCAGAAACACATTCATATAAAATTCAATATTTGGATTTTCTTCCTATATTTCACGCATCTTGAACAGAGGTCTTCTTCTGCCTGCTAGTGCTACAGTATTTTCTCCTTTTTGTGTCCGTCTTCATCGTCTCTGGCCTCTGTTAACGGCTGTTTACAGACTAATTATAATAATAACGTAACGTTTCCAATCAAATGACATTTGGGAAAAGGATTGAAGTGCAGTTTGTGTGCAAGCACGGAACAGAAGATACTCTAAAATAAAACAAAAAATGTCCGGTCGATAAGTGAATCTGTACTCCAGTGTATAAATTTAATATTGATTATCATTGTTAGTTACTTGCCAAGAGGGGTATTTTGACACTTTTGTATGCATTTGCCCGTTCAGGCGGCTTGTGCGTGTCAGAGACACGGCTGTCTGTGTGCACTGAAAGGACTTGTCTTTCGTGCCCAATTGCTTTTTAATCGCTTGAATTTTTAAATTAACAAGAATTAAAAACGCATGCAAATGATCAAATTTTGTGACGGCGCTGTAGTGGCCCGATCGAGCAAGTGACAAATCCGTCTACTGTCCCGAGCGTCCTTCACGCTGGCCCCGGGCCATCGGGCAGTCTTTATTGTCGAGCCCTGATTAGTGCTGTCAATCAATTAAAAAAATAACCAATTAATCACACATTTTTCTGAAATGAATCACAACTAATCCCACCTAACATTACCGTTTTTAAATATACTTTTATATTGCAATAATTTCACATTCAAACTTCAAATTAATGTAGAAACAATATGAAGACAGTATGTTTTTAATATTTGTTAAATTAAAAATATTGTTGACTGAAGGTATCACTGATACCCATCGACCTACAATACTATCGATGTCTCTAGGATTTTTTTTTACTAATATTTAAAGCGGCAGTCCGCAACTTTTTTTGGTTAAAAATTATCCTTAATTTAGACCGATTCACAACGGTAAGCTTGTTGTTATAATTCGAGTGGTACTGGTAGAAATTCACGGGAAATTCGAGCACACTGCCGCATCATTACGTCACGTCTGTAAATCGCATGTGAGGATGCTGCAGGTGGCGGATCGTTTATAGCCTTTTCTCACAGCTAATTAAACTTATCATTTTGAAGGCGGATTATAATCCAGAAAGGATTATATTTATGAAACACATGTGACTGAAATTAAATTATATTCCAGTTTTAAATGTGCTTCTGTTTACAGATAGCCTAGGATTACATAAGATTTGTATTTCAAAGACAACCAGTTCGAAGGAAGAATAATTTTCTTTTTGGGTTAAGAGAATTTCTTAATATGAAATTCGAATGGAAATATACAGAAATTGAATAAAGTTATCAAACACTAAATTCTAAATTAAATATAGATTAATAAATTAAATATAGATCCTTAAAGCTACAAAAGTTCTTGGTTTCCTTTTTTTTTTTTCTTTTGTTCTTTGATTAACAGACACCACAGCAGCTGGGTTATTAGGTTATTTGGCTGCTATGACTTTAAGAGCTGCCGCTGCTGAACATGATGCGGATCTGACACGCATGCTTGTAGTTTCATGCTCGCTTTAATATGAAATGTTACAGGCCACAGCACACCTTATTTGGAGTACAATCGAAAAGCACACGCTACGAGAACAGTATAATGGCTGACAGGACAGGAAAATTTGTTTTTACTGACATATCTGATAACATCTCATCTGACCGCAGTTCACTGTTGTTCTTCTGAAGCTCCCTCGTCACCTGTACCCTTTCCGCGCTCGTTTAACTCACGCCTGGTGCTGAGGTGACGTTCGAGTGTGCGTCTCAAAAGTCTCCTGTTGATGTGGTCATAAAGACTTTCTGCGTTTAAATAAATGCAACGTGAGTGGGATGGCCAACCCTAGCTACGCCCCTGCGTTAGCAGCGGTAAATATTTTTAACGCCTTTAAACTGGAAAAATTAATCGCCTGCGTTAATGCGCTAATTTTGACAACACTAATATTAATACATGTAGATTATACTTTGTATAAGAACCTATACAAAGTATAATGTTGTATTAATGTTTATATTATGATTATTAGTAGAAGCATTAATACTATTAATAGTAAGTTTTTATACAAAGTATAATCTACTTGTATATAAAAGCATGTTTTTTTGTTTTGGTTTATTTTCTGTGAAGTAATCTGATTCATACAGTTCTGCAGGTCTTAGTCTTCTGTATATGGATTATGAGCTCAGTTATACTGTCATAGCCTATCTTGACACATTTTACCCCTTCCCTGTTTTTTCTCAGGCTCGTAACCTTTTCCTCTGTGGCCCGTCACTTAGCTAAAAATCTGTCTTTTTTTCTCTGAAAAGAAAAATCCACTCATTCCCCAGTGAATAAAAAGGGCACAGGACTGTTTTTAGAGAGCCCTCAGCTATAAGCTCACAGAGGAACATAGAGGAGATAGTCTTTCATTTTTCACTATCCTTCCTCACTTTACAGGCTTAACCTGAGAAAAGGGAAGCCATTCCTGTCTGTAATCCAGCCTCAATGACTCTATTAGAATAGACCGTTTTAAATAGCTAAAACCGCTGAAAAGACCTTTGACTTCCATGTATTATTGATTTATGAATTGGATTCATAATGAGAAGTAGTCATGTTTAAACAGCTTTTGTCACGGTCATTATAAGCACAGCCTATTAAAATGATATATCCATTTATTGGCCACATTTCTGCAACTGCAAAGACACGAATGACCTCTGACCCTCGTCCATGTACTGTCTGTGTGGTCTTAGGTAGGATGGTGGGAGAATGGGGTGTTACGTCTGAGGTACCCTGCTTGGTCTCGATATGGTCCCTTCCTGCAGCCGCCCGATGATGCTCAGCACCTGAGGGTCGTGACCCTGGAGGAGCGGCCCTTCGTTATCGTGGAGCTTGCAGACCCTGCCTCTGGAACCTGCATTAGAGACTCTGTGCCATGCAGACGGCCTCTCAATGCCAGGTTAGTACTGATCTGACCGACTCGTCTGCCATTTATCATGGCTTTCATGTATGGGGGAAAAGGAACATTGTTGTAAAATTGTTCCAATTGTGTCCCAAGAAACCAAAGTTAAATTAGAAACTTGTATGTTTCAGTGGACAGGTTAGGAACTAGATTTTCTTCAATTCATGGGTCTATGACCTTTCAGTGAGACAGGTATTGCAGTGTCATTCCACATTTTGACAAATCTTCTGTCAGAGATCTAATGCAGATGTTAGAGGAGAAATGCAGTTATGCATCTATTACAGCTAAATTTATATTAGTAATGCACACCCTCAGATGCCAATACTATAATCTTTATATTCACTAATTTAGCTTGTTAATTGTTCGGACAAAAGAGTAGTTTTTATGTCATAAATGTTTTACATTTGGAGCCAAATTTTAATCATTTCAAATTTACTTTGATATTGTTATTAAACCAACATTTTGACTATCAAGCTCTTTTAAGATATTAAAATACATTATGACTTATCAATTTATTTTGATATTGTATTCTACAGACTGTATTCCTAGCATTATTTTTATTATTTATTTTATTTGTATTATTGGCAGCTTGTTTTATTTTATTTTCTCACAACTACTATAATTATTAAACCAACATTTTGAAATAAATTAAAATATGTTATGACTTACCAATTTATTTTGATATTGTATTCTACAGAGTGCATTGTATTTATTTTATTTGTATTACTGGCAGCTTATTTTATTTATTATTATTATTATTATTTACTGTTTTATCTTATTTTATTTTATTTTATTTTATTTTATTTACTAACAGCTTAAATGCTATAATTATTAAACCAACATTTTGACCATCAACCTTTAAGATATTAAAAGATATTATCACTTGAGAAGGCTGATAGCAAAACATTGGTTTAATAATAAAGATGTCTTCATAACTTGCACTTCAATATTTAGGTGTGCATTTTAAGTTGTATTTGTTAATTGACAACCAATATATTGCATGACAGTGAAGTACTTAGAAATTGTAATTTGAGGTTGTAAGCATGGCCTGTTTTTATTTGCTCCAAAGAATTCCGTTCGGAAGCTTTGGTCATCTTTCTCCGGTCATTTGTCACATTCTTTCAATTTAGTCTTTATCTCTGTGTCTCTCACTTTTTTTCCCCCCAACATATCACTATGAAGTTCCGGGGGCTATACTCACCTGCCTTAGCTTTGCAATCGATCACTCGTTTCCTCTCTCTCTCTTTCTCTCGCTTCCCCTCTCATTTTGACTTTGCCTTGTGGCGATCTCTATTCATACTTAGCCATCATGTTGCTTGTCAATCTGCTTGAGCTCTTGCGGTGTACACGTGTCTCTGCGGATGCTGTTTCACTGCTTCTACACCAGTCATATGGATGCCCGTGTTTCGTCTCATTATATCGTTTTTAGGTTATATCATAGAAAATGTATCAAGACAGTATACTACTGAAAACCTTGCCCTTCCCATTCTTCTGTCTTTCCTTATTTCACATTCCCTCTGTAACTCTGAGTCCTTCTTGCACTGTTTTCTTTCTTCTGGGGTATACTGTAAATGTCTGTGTGTGTGCATGCGCACCACACTCATTTTGTAAAATAAATATTGTAAAATATTAGTACAAATTAAAATAAAGGTTTTCTATTCTATTCTACATAATTCTATTCTATTATATTTAGTGATGTCAGTCGATTAAAAAAAATAATTAATCGCACATTTTTTTCTGAAATTAATAGTGATTAATCCCACCTAACATTAGTTTTTAAATATACTTTTACAGTATATTGCAATAATTTCACATTCAATCTTCAAATTAATGTAGAAACAACAGAAAGTCTATTTTAAATATTTGTTTAATGCTACCTTTTTTATGACTGAAGACAATTATCACTGATACCACCTAATGTCTGTGATTTTTTTTTTTTTTTTTCCTAATTATAACCATTGACTATAGCCATTCAGCATTACAGTATAATTGAGAGCTATCAATTTAACATTTAATGAGACTTTTAAAAAAAATCTAATTTCAGTGAACTTAAAACAATCTTCTCATAAACCCATTATAATAAATGTAAATCTGTGCCCTTCAGCAAGTAGAAAATATAATTTAATAAAGTTATCAAACACTAAATTCAAAATTAAATCGAGACAAAGCTTAAAACTACAGAAGTTACTGATTTCTTATTTTTTATTTTGTTCTTTGATTAACAGACACCACAGCAGCTGGGTTATTATGATATTTTGACTGCTTTAAAAGCTGCCGCTGCTGAACTTGACGCAGATCTGACACTGCTTTACATGTGACTCATAAATAATAAATATTTACATGCACAGTTTTAAGGCAGATTTAATCTCCTTTTTTGAGGTGAACTAATGACATAACTATGACATTGCATGCTCGTAGTTTCTTTTGTGCTTTGAAATGAAATGATACAGACAACAACGTACGTTGCCATATTTGTGCGTGCAATTGAAGAGCACACGCTACGACCACAGTATAACAACTGACTGGACAGGAAGATTCTTATTTACTGTCTTATTTCCTCACAACATCTCATCTGACCACAGTTCATTGTTGTACTACTGAAGCTCCTTGTGCGTGTCTGAAAAGTCTCCCATTTGATGTGGTCGTAAAGACGTTCTGCGTGTCTAAATAAACACAATTCTTTAGCAGTTGTGAGTGGGGCGGCCAAACCTAGCTCTGCACCTGTGTTAAATGCGTTAAATATTTTTAACACATTAAACTGAAAAAATTAATCACCTGTGTTAATGCGCTAATTTTGACACTACTAATTATATTATATTTAGGGCTGTGAAGTGATAACAATTTTTTTTTTATCTAATTAATTACATGATGTGGTAATTAATTAATCGCAAATTTGGCTGAGAAATTACTCCCAAAAGATCATTTAAAGTCAAATACAAAGAGTAGCTTCTGCAAGAAATATTTTATTTGATTCAACATAAAATTTATTACACATACTCTTTTGGACTATTGGGGTTTAATTTTTTATATTATTATTACTATGGTAATATCAAATTATTTCTTTAATGAAATGATACTCTAAATAAGAAACGGTGTGTGACATCAAATTACCGCGAGAGCTATAGAGAGCAGATGGCTTCTTATGCTTTTGAATCGCTCTCGCGGTACTTTTAATGTCACACACCGATCGATCTGTGCAGCGCCGCTTCAAATCCAACAAGCCTAATGGTTCACGCAGTTCATTCAAAACGTGGATTAAAAAATGAAATGCAGCTGGGTATTGATCAGAGACGAACAGTTCTGCTTTGTCTTTATATTTTCGTTGGCAAAATTGACAACATTGTTTTTAAAATAACAATATTAACTTATTTATTGAACTCTTGTATAAAATCAGTGTCACATTTGCGCTGGTGTGATATTTCACTTATTGCTCGTGTGATGTTGCTTAACTATAACATGATGTAAATTTTTGCCCCATTTCTTGAGTTTTAAGGACATTCTGACTACATTCTATAGGCTTCATCATGCAGTGAGTTGTTGCCCTCCATTATATTTGTCATCAATCAACTGAAATGTCAGATGACCCAGCAAGTGTGTTAAATGCGTTAATAATTTTAACATGTTATTTTTCACCGTAATTAATTAATCTAATTAATGCGTTAAATGGGCAGCCCTGATTATATTATATTGTTATATTATATTATTGATTATTATCGACACATGACTGAGTACTTTCTCTCTGATTGCAGTGCACTTCAGGAAGGGGTGGCACCCATGAAACAGTGCTGCAAAGGATTCTGCATCGACATCCTTAAGCGATTGGCCAGAATTGTCGGCTTCACCTATGACCTCTACTTGGTGACCAATGGGAAACATGGGAAAAAGATTGATGGAGTTTGGAACGGGATGGTGGGAGAGGTGAGGGAAGCTTTTTGTGTCTTTCAACAACTTTAAACTGGCCGAGCTTGTTGTATTCCCATCAGTGCCTCTCCTTATTCACTGCACTGATGAGCAAGTGCCCTGGATGCACTGTCAGCGATATCACTGAGAAGACTTTACTTGCATATGTAAATACAGGCATTAGGTGGAGAGAGAACTACAGATTAAAGGCAAGGCTGCTATTCCCTTTAGTGTCGGTAGTCATGATGATCAAACACTGTGATTATGGGATAGTTAAGGTCATGGTGCAGTGTTTTTGAAGAAGTTGCATTAAGGAATCAATGTGAGCTTATAACATATGTCTATGTTCTTTGGATGTATGCGGATGTGTGACACTATGTGGTTGCCAGTGTGTCTTATCCAGGGGTTTCAACACTAAGGCAGGGGTTTGCAAACCTTTTCATACCAAGGACCTCCAAAAATGATGATTCCCTTGAGAAGGGACCCCTTTCCTAAAATGTAAAAGCAGCTATACTGTATTTTCATGCATAAAAATCCATTTGGAGGAAGATAGTAAGTGTAATATTATCAAAGATTAAATAAGACAAAAATAGATAAAAAATCTTAAAATATCTGAAAAACATTTATAAGCAATAATTACATGTATTTTAATTATGTTTAAAATGAAAGTAACTAAAAATAAAATTGTGTATCTTTTTTTGTACCATCAAGAAGCATAAATATTGTTCCAAAGCAGCTTAGACACCATACTGCCATAAAACCATCAGCGAGCAAGGTAAAGGTCACAATAGGCAGGAAATATTCCTTAGAAAGTTACAAGAAGAAATATTTGTTTACCACAGACATATGCAGATTTGCTTTTCATTTCTAACTGTTAAAAATGATAGCTCTCAATATAGTTAAATAATTGTTATTATTTAATAAATAAATAAAATATATGTAATAATATTACAATAAGTGTGTTAAAAATGATTACATTAACAATGTTTAACTAATACTAATGTAAGTTACCATTTTAAATTTGACAACTCTAAAAATTACACTAGTGTTCAAAGATCTGTACAATTTGTCTATTTATTTGATCAAAAATACAATAAAAACTGTACAATTGTGAAATAACTTTTCTATTTTAAAATGTGATTTATGCCTGTAATGGTGAAGCTAAAATTTATAGCAACCGGTCTTCAGTGTTACATGATCCTTCCTAGTGTTGAAAACAGTTGTGCTGCTTAATACATGACACATTGGCTGCGTCCGAAATCGCATACTACTTGTGTAGGTACTACATTTGAATTCGAACGTACTACTCGACCGTTAAAAAAGTACGTTCTGTATAGTATGAATGAGGGTAGTATGAATGGAATTCGGACGTACTACATCCGCCATGTTGATGTCACGTGTCATGCGTCTTCACAACAGCGCGAAAATTTAAAGAGCCCACTTCACTGCGCGAACATCGTTAATGATTTAAATTCTTACCGTTTAACCAACCGTCTATTTAAAGAAAGCAGCATTAACAAGCTGATGTACTACATTGAGGTTAAAGTAACTCCATCTGATCGGTAATGATTAGAGATCTTTTTACACCCAATTCACAAAATCGTTTCATCTGTTTGTTAAACCCTCAACAAGTCAGTCGTTTACTTGGATGATGTTAAACAAGTACAAGTTAACCACAATGAACATCAACAATGTTTTTCCCTGAGGTACTTTACACTTGAAGACAGCCGCGTCGCGGCTTTCCGCCATTTTTCGAATATGACGCCGCCTCTCCCGCGGCCTTATGGGATAGTAAAGTGTCCATCGTATGCCTACTACAGAATTCGGAAGGAAGTAGTAGGTCATCCGGGTACTTCTCGCCTACTATTTTTCAAATACTATGAATTCGGACATACTACTCGCCTCACATACTGTTTTTCGCATACTATATAATAGGGAAGTATGCGATTTCGGACGCACCAATTGTCTTCGGGATGAATAGAAAGGTCAAAAGAATAGCATTTATTTGAAACTAATTTTTTAGTAACAATGTAAAAATCTTTCCTGTCACTTTTGATCAACTTTAATGAAATACTTGCTGAATGGAAGTGTTAATTGCTGCTTCTTTTTGAGTGGTAGTGTGTGGGTTATATGGTAGTGTGTGTTCTCTTATTTCATTTTATTAATTGTAGCATTTTGTAATGTAGTAATTTTAATGTTCTTAATGAAAGTTAAGGGGTTGCTGAAGATATCAAGGCTTTTTTTTTTCTTTGAGGGTCTGAGTGCAGGAGGTTGAAACCCCCTGCTCTTTGTAAAGAGTTTGAAAGTGTAATTCCAGCATGGTGCGTGATGTAACAGAGAAGTCACTTGTTGCCCTGTTTGATGACTGAATTCCCACCCATATCTGCCCGCCTCCAGGACTACTGAAACACTCTGAACCCTTTTAACACAGCGCCAGGGGATTCGGCTAATGGGTCACACGCACAAACACAGAGGTATCCAAGACAGAGGCCTGAAGCCAGCCAAAAACGAGTTGCGAATGCATGTGAGTGCGAATGACAGACAGGAGGGTTGTTGTTTTGAGAGCAAGACCCTGCTGTGGCGCTCACACCCTGGAGTGACGCCTGTTCGAGACAGTTGCTAGGGAATGGAAACAGCTCTTTTCACTGTCTCATTTCCATTCTTCTGCTCTTAATATTTCTCACGGTATCTTATGCGTTTTTTTTCCCTTCTCTCTGCTCCTCGTTTTTCAGCATATCTCTTTTTCTTTGACCATGTCGTTTTCTTTTTCTCAGTCTTTTCCTTTCCCTCTCTCTCTCTCTCGCTCGCTTTTGGTCTCTTCACTGCATATTTTGATGCTCAGCCAATCAGCTGTCAGCACGGCCCCTGTAGGCGCAGTGCTAAGGGTTATTTTCTCAGGCTGCGAGTGTGTGTGTGCGTGAACGGCTTTGATCTTCTATCTACGACAGGTCCACATTTCCCCTGTGCGGCATGCCGGCCTGCAGCAGGACCGGGGCTGCGGCGCGCTCACGAGAAAACAACTTCATCGATGTTCTTTCCACAGTCTCTGCAGACCAAGAAACGCGCAGGCTCACTTTCAACAAGGATGCAAAAGCTCTCGCTGCAAACTGGAAATTATACTACCTAAACAATCCCTTCTCCCACACACACACACACACACACACACACACACACACACAGGCAGGTGCGCGTCTTTTCGGAATCAATGCAGCATTCAAGCTGTCAGAGGAGATTTGGGAAAGCTTGTAACCTGCATGACTTTAGGCAGTGACTCAACTCTGCACCGTCACCATAAATCCCGTTCCTCTGCATCACAAGCTTTTCACACCATTCAGGAATATAAAACAGAATGCAAAGTGAGAAAAGAGCCACACTGGAAAGTAAAGATGTTAATGTTGTCCCTCCTTTTTGGTATTCCCAGGCATGCTTTCTCTCTGTATGGGGTATACTGTCTCGAGATGGATAACCTGCCTCCTGTAGCATCTATGTGTGCAGGCTTCTTACTACACTATCTGCCCGACCAATTTATGGATACTGGAATGCAGCCAGTACGTGGATTGAATATTAATTAGGGATGGAGGTTCTCTGAATTTGCAGATAGACCACCTGTTACTCACCACATATGGCTCCTGTGTTCAGGCAAAATGCTGATTTCTTGCTGAGGACTCACCTCCATATCACCAGTTCTTTGACTAGGTTTGGTGCACAGTGAATGCTTTGATCAGTAAAGTGTAGAGGAATTCCGTTAGGGCCGTAGTCTAGCGGTTGAGCCGTGGTGCTCATGCGGGCGTCACGAGTTTGATTCATCTTCGTGTCAATTCCCGAGCTCGTTCCACTCTTTTCTCCCTTCCAGTGGCTTTGCTGCTGCTTCTCCCCGTCACGTAAAAAAAAGTGCACCTTTATTTTCTAGGGGGCCTGGGGGTAGGGTTCAAAGAACCAAAGTGTTCAATTCTGGTGACTTTTGTAGCAGCAGTTTTACATTTTTTTGGAGCACTATTGTGTGGCATTAATGTAACTACGGGTTACAGATGATCACTAGCTCAGTTTCTTATTTGCATAATTCTAACCTATAAATATTTGTACCCTATCTGTGACCCAGAAAATGGAAACTAAATAAATACTGTAGTTTACTTTTTAAATATTAGCAGTGTAGAACCGATCAATCCTTCTACATTTATTCACAGCATGTTGAGTGACCTTTGGCTTCCTCAACTTCAATATAGGAATACAACTCGTGATTATTATATTAATTAATTACTCATCTGATTATTTTTTTTTCGGTCACATAAAAAAATCCTGTATTTTAATGAAAAAACATGTTATTCCAAAAATTTAATGTTGTATAAAAACAAATGTAACTGTATAAAGGGCTGTGCTGTATATAATGTGCTGAAAAAAGGTTCAAAATATACACTAGCCTTCAAAAGTTTAAGTTCAGAAAGATTTGTTTATGTTTTCACTAATCACTTAGGCTACATTTATTTGATCAAAAATGCAGTACAGCAAAATATTGTGAAATATTATTTATTTTTTATTAATAAAATTTACAGTTTTAAATAATACAGTTTTAAAGAACTGTTTTGTCTTCAGTGTCACATGATCCAGAAATCGTTGCAATATGCTGATTTGGTTCTCAAGAAACATTTATTATGTTCAAGAAACACTTATCTGCCAAATGAATAAATGTATTATCTATGTTAAAAACAGCTGAGCTGCTTGATATTTTTCTAGAACCTATGGTTCTATGATGATTATAAAATTCAAAAGAACTGCATTTATTTGAAATGTTTTTTTGTAACAGTGTAAAAGTATTTAATGTTCCTTTTTGATCAATTTAATGCATCCTTGCTTAATAAAATAAATAATTCTTTTAAAAGACAAAAACTTACTGACCCAAACTTTTGAATGGTAGTGTACAATACATATATAAAAAAGCAGTTTGAAGTAGCATGACTGCTGCTTAAATAACTAAATTGTATATAATAAACATTATATTACCAGTTAACACTTGTTTTGTGTATAAGTAGAATCATCTGTAATAATGCACATTCTCTCCTCTGAACATAGCATAATAATTCAATTTATTTTTCAGAAAAAGAAAGGCCACAAAGCACTAAATTATGCTGCACTTCATATTAAACACTTCAAAGATGGTTGAGCATATAGTTTCATGTGCTCAAAGTGCATATGCCATTGAATGTGCTTTTAAGGGTTTTGTTTTTATGTGTAATAAAACTGTGACAGTTCTTGTAGAAATATCATTACTGGGGTTTTTTTTTATTATTACATTTAATGCATTTTACATTCATTTACATCTAAATTTAATGTCCAACAACTAATATTCACTTGCATTCATTTTTAGTTTATATTATTAATTATAAGATAAGAACAACAAACTTCAAAAACACATTCAGTGGCACAAGCATTTTTTAAGTGTTTAATATAAAGTGCTCCATGTTTTCGACAACGTAGGTCGTGCACTTTTAATGTAGCAGCTTTCTTTGTGGCCTTCTTGATCCATAATGCATTTTTCATGTCAGAGCTGTGGCACAGAGGGTAGTTGCTCCAGACATATGCAGTCCTGTTGCGCTCATGGGGACCTGGGTTCGAGTCATGTCCCAGTGCTGGTGCCTCTCTCTCTTCCTGTACTTCCTTGTTGCTTCATCACTCTCCTATTAAATATAGGGATTGCAATAGTTACTTGTTCAGACATTAGCATATTTTAGCTTGGTAGCTAGCTACCTTTCAGTCTCTCATTCCCCTGCAAGTCACAGTGGCCACATGATCTCAGGGCAAATCTAGAAGATCTAAAGTAAGGAAATGTACACCTCAACTAGCCAATGATGTTTTGGATGTGAGTGATCAAATCCATTGAGTAGTCTAGCATGTTTCTTAGGTCGGTATATGGTAATTTCCCTTGTCAAACAAAGATTAATCAGTAAAAGTTTACTGGGGCACAGCAGAATTTTACTAGGTCTAATGCTCCTGTAAAATGAGTCCCTATAAATCCTGTAAATAAAACTTTCCTGCTACTAATAAAAGTGGCAAAAGGGCAAAAATACAATCTTCCACTTCCTCCTGTTCACCAGGTTGTGTACAAGCGGGCAGACATGGCGATCGGCTCTCTCACTATCAACGAGGAGAGGTCAGAGGTCGTGGACTTCTCTGTGCCCTTCGTGGAGACAGGCATCAGCGTCATGGTCTCTCGCAGTAACGGAACCGTCTCTCCCTCTGCTTTTCTTGGTGAGGTTGAGTCTCGTGCGAGCCATAATGCTTCATCATATTTGACTTTAATCAGTCTCTGCTGCATGTGATTATGATGTATGACTTTCTAGGTACTGGTGCGTATCATTTCAGAACTCATCAATCAGACTTACAGTTCCCTTTCAAAACAAACTATTTATCACACTTCAGTGAGAAGCACTAAATCAACATTTTTCAAACAGACTCAATGCTGTACATTTATTTTATTTTAATTTATAATTTATTTTATATTTTATTTGACTTCAGAGCATGGCACTAGCTACGTCAAATTCAAGAGTTCGATTCCTAGAGACTGCACGAACAGATAAAAATATATACTGTACATTTGAAGTCTCTTTGGATAATCGCTAGTAAAAGTCGCTTGAAGTGTCAATTGTGCCAAATGTCAAGTTTTGTTTTGTTTTTAAAGTTGCGTTTTTAATACAGGTGTCTGCCAATTGGAAATGTTTTGTTTTATTTTGTTTTGTTTTGAGCATAGCACTAGCAAAGTCAAGGACATGGGACCAATTTCCAGATAAAAAATATATACAGCACTTTTAAGTCGCTCTGAATACAATTTTTTTGCCAAATGTCTATTTTATATTATATTTTATTTTATTTTATTTTATTTTACTTTATTTTATTTTAAAGATCATAGCACTAGCAATAATTAATAACACTGATCCATGAACAGATAAAAACATATACCTTAAAATGCAGTTAAAGTTGTTTTAATACAGGTGTCTGCCAAATCTAAATGTGTTTTGCTTTGTTTTTTGTTTTGCATGTCATTAGCAAGATCATTATGGAAGCATATGTGTAGCAAAATTCAATTTGAAATGTAATATGCAAAATGGAAATGTATTTCTGTATTTAAATTGACATTTTCCCATTCATATTTGCAACATTTAGTGCAAAATGAAAATTCAATTATATAATTTAAATTTGCCATTTTCTACACTAGTTTTAATATGCAAATTAAACATTTTAAAGCTTTATAAGTTGTTATAAGTTTATAAGTTATAAATATGTTTAACATGTCCAAGCAAAAACTGTAGCAAAATTATCATTTAAATGCTGTTTTTCCTAAATGCATTTAGACTTAGGGGTAGGACAGTTGGGATTGCATTTTCATCGTGATGCCGTATGATAATTGTAGCAAAATGCAATGAGAGTTTCAAAATACATTCTGAGCCAAAGCTGCAGCCAAAGGGTAGCAAAATGGTGATTTAAATTTTTATTTTTATTTTTATTATTTTACTTTTATTTTTCTTAAATGCACTGACACTTGCATATATGACATTTCAATTGCATTTTCATTAAATACCCTGCGATGAATATAGTTTAAGTCATTGTGGATTTGAAAATGCATTCCGAGCCGAGCACGCCCCCTACCTGTCAATCATTACATCAAGGCGGAGCTTGGCAACAGGACGCACGATAGGTCCATATTCCCCATTAACCAAACGCTTTTCACCTGCCTCTACATCTCTCACTGTTTACACTCGGATTGATGCACATAAGCAAACAGACAGTGCTATTCTACACTTATTTACTACCTTACCTTATATTTTATTACACTCTTATTTTTAATCCGTAAAATAGCACATGTTCCATGGCACCTGAACAGGGACGTGCAGAGAGTTCCTCAGGGGCAGGGGCTTTGGGGGTTTAAGCCCCTGCCCTTTTTTCAAAATTATTCAAAAGTGCCCCTCTCAGACAAACATCAATGATATTGTGGTCAATAAAACAAAATGCATTTGAATTCTAATTAACATGACAATGTGTACAAAACAGTAACTAATCGCTCAAAAATCTGAAAATTCCTATTTATTTTTACATTTTTGTCAAATCTGAGGTGTTGCTATGGGTTGCGTGCGTTTTGCTTGACTGACTGATATTCCACAGTCTGTTCAGAAACCATAGGCTCTCAAGCCATATATGGTTCTTTCAGTGAGTGGGTCGACGGAAGGAAAAAATAAACCAAACAATATTTTAAACTTTTTTCTTTTTCATCAATAATCAAAGCTAGTGTGTCGATTTAATGAAAAATCCATATATTGTATATTTTAGAATATTAGGCTACATAATTGATCAATGCCCATTTGTCATGTAGGCCAGTGGTTCCCAACCTTTTTTTCATGGGCCCCCCCTATATACACACATGGTAATCTGAGCCCCCCCAACCCCCCGTATTATATTTATACACGCCCATATATATGCAATACTAATCTTTTTTGTGAAATATTACAATTTAAAAGAATGCTTTTCTTTTTTAATATACTTTAAAATATCATTTATTTCTGTGATTCAAAGCTGAATTTTCAGCATCATTACACCAGTCTTCAATGGATGGTCCTTCAGAAATCATTCTAATATGCTGATTTATTTTAATTTAACAAATCCTTGCTGAATAAAAACTAATTTCTTAAAAAAATAAATAAATACTGACCGCAAGCTTTTGAACGGAAGTGTATATTGTTACAAAAGTTATATTTTAAATAAATGCTGTTCTTATTTAACTTTTTATTCATCAAAGAATCCTGAAAAAAGTATGACTGGCTTCCAACATTGCTAATAAATCAGCATAGCATAAAATGTATTTTAAAGTATATTAAAATTTTGATCAAATAAATGCAGGCTTGATGACCATAAGTGACTTATTGCAAGAATATAAAATAGTAATGTATCCAAATTTTTGACCTATAATTTTTTTTTTTTTTTTACATTGCCCCTTTTTTTCCTTTTTTTTTTTTTTTTATACGTTTGAGCCCCTGCCCCTGAGGAACTCTCTGCATGTCTGCACAGGTGCCACGGAACACATGCTATTTTACGGATTAAAAATAAAAGAGAAATAAAATATAAGGTAAGGTAGTAAATAAGTGTAGAATAGCACTGTCTGTTTGCTTATGTGCATCAATCCGAGTGTAAACAGTGAGAGATGTAGAGGCAGGTGAAAAGCGTTTGGTTAATGGTGAATATTGACCTATCGTGTGTCCTGTTGCCAAGCTCCGCCTTGATGTAATGATTGACAGGTAGGGGGGCATGCTCGGCTCGGAATGCACTTAATTGACTTTAACTATATTCATCGCAGGGAATTTAATGAAAATGCAATTGAAACGTCGTATATGCAAGTGTCAGTGCGTTTAAAAAAAATAAAAGACATTTAAATCACCATTTTGCTACCCTTTTGCTGCAGCTTTGGCTCAGAATGCATTTTGAAACTCTCATTGCATTTTGCTACAGTTATCACGCGGTATCACGATGAAAATGCAATCCCAACTGTCCTACCCCTAAGTCTAAATGCATTTAGGAAAAACAGCATTTAAATCATAATTTTGCTACAGTTTTTGCTTGGACATGTTAAACATATTTATAACTTATAAACTTATAACAACTTATAAAGCTTTAAAATATGTTTAATTTGCATATTAAAACTAGTGTAGAAAATGGCAAATTTAAATGATATAATTGAATTATCATTTTCATTTTGCACTAAATGTTGCAAATATGAATGGGAAAATGTCAATTTAAATACAGAAATACATTGCCATTTTACAAATAGCATTGCCATTTTGCATATTACATTTCAAATTGAATTTAGCTACACATATGCTTACATAGATCATGAGTTCAGTTCCCAGAAAATGCATGAACATATTAAAAATGTATTATTTTCACAAATATAACACTGTTTTAAATTCCTAATTAAGTTAAAAAGCTAATTTAATTTAACATCATTTAGTTATTTCCAAAGGTCACCTCCAGTTCTAATGGTCGCTATACCCCTGGGGTTTATTCCACAAAGCAAGGTTAACTTACCATCTGCTAAACCCTGAACTCTCGGTTGATTAACCCAAACCTTGCTTACTTGGGGTATGTTGGTTCCAAAAACGTGTCCTGAAGTACGTTCATTCAACCCAGAGTAAGTTCCTGTTAACACGCAAGACATTCTCAACAGAGCGATGAATCGACGAGTCACTATGGTAACGGATGCTAAGAAAAAGCACGGTGTACTACTTCTTTCTTGTTCTTTTGTTCAAAGGACATTTACATACTTGATTCATATCACCACCTAACTGATGGTTGTGCAATAATTTTTCTTTTTTTCTATTTAATCCTTGAGAACAAGAATTATATTGTTTGTTTGACGCTAATAATGTAATAAATCATATCAGATATGTATTTTTATTATAGAAATAAATTATAGAAAATGACGATACATGATGTGTGAGATGATAATATAAAATGAAATAAATATATAATATAATAAATTAAACATTACCTAAACATTACATAACATTTATACAGATAACTATTTTATATACCAATAAAATAAATATTGTAACCATATTAGAATAATATATTACCTTATATATTACTTTGTTAGTGCTTTATAATTAACATATCATACAACTATATATATTAGGGGTGTAACGATTCATCGATATGGATCGATACATCGATACGATGTCTGACGATACGATGCATCGATGCCACGCGTAAAATATCGATATCTGTAGTATAAATAGGCACCTTTATTTTGGCACTGTCCACATTTTCACATAATGTCTGTCTATGCATTACCGCCAACTCGTGCATTCTCGTTCAAACTCACGTAAAAGGACTCAGTATAAGGACTGTCCGAAGGCACAAGGCGAGCATAAAAGATGCACGGCATTATTGGCGGAACAGTCGAGCGCTGTGTGAAAAGTTTTCTGCACACACATCTGAAGTGCACGCACACAGACAGCCACTTATATACCGTGCGAATACTAAATTGAGCTCTCTTCAGCTTTTTTGTGTGCATGGATGAGTAAATACAGACAAAATTGCATCAAAATGCGCGTTTTGGCGAATATCCTAGTAAACAGTCGGTTAGGCATATGTCTTAACGTAAACAGTTGAGAAAGAAAACGCACGCGTGTCAGTATATTAAATCCGTGCTTTCTTTCTAATAATTGCTAATAATAAATCTAATGCTGTCAAGTGCTCACTGCTCCTGACTAAATAACCTTTGTAACATCAAAAATGATTAATCTATATTTAATTTATACAGTGGAGACTATGCAGTTATTTTATATTTGATTATTACATTTCTGTAGCTTGCCTGACAATTTCTTTTAGACTGAGCTGAAAAACCTGAAAAGCACTGTTTATTGAACTTGTGTCTTTGGTATAATTTGGTTATCTGTGGAATCTGTAGATTTTTAGTACTGAGCCCATAGTAGCAGCCTGAATTGTTTTTCCAATTGTTTATATTCTTTATTAAAAAAAAGTGTATATAGACCTAGTTTTTTATTGTGAATGTCCCAATTGATGTACAGGATGTGAAAATCTCAGATAAATGTTCATGTTATATATTTTGGTTGCATTTGTGAGTTAATAAAAATGTAGATTGTTGTTTAAAATAGGTATATAATATCGAAATATCGATTGACATACTCCTGTATCGAATCGAATCGAATCGTATTCATATCGTAGAATTTTTTTGAGGTATCGGCAAATATTGTATCGCTGGGGCTGAGAATCGATATCGTATCATATCGTGACGAACCGTCTAATCTACACCCCTAATATATATATATATATATATTAGCTAGACAATATCACGTTCATTATCGTAATCATAATTGCGTTCACAAATCGCCTTCGATTATGAATGTGGTTTAGCGTAGCTTGTCAGTGAACTACGGCTCTGTGTATTAACTCTTTCCCCGCCAGCGTTTTTAAAAAAAGTTGCCAGCCACCGCCAGCATTTTTGATGATTTTCACCTATATTTGACGGCCCTTAGAATATTTTCTGCTATGAATATAAGAACATATTATATATCAAAATAAAGACCCAAGTCTCTGCTTTTAAACAAAAAAAAAAAAAATTTATTCTATCTTCATGTGTTCATGTTTTATCACCATTTGAATACAGGTGGGTACCATCAAAAATACAACATTTTGGAAAATACATTTTTATCAAAGTAGTGCATTTTCATGCAAAATACATTCAGATGTCATATTCTTTCACCTGTAAATAATTATATGAATAATTTAAATTGCATTCAATAAACAGAACAAACAGACACACACACACACACAAACATATACAAACATATGATTATACACACACACACACACACACACAGGCTACATGCATGCATATGCATACATATACTGTACATGCACGCACACACACACACACACACACACACACACACACACACACACATACATACATACATACATACATACACACACACATACACATATAGATAGATAGATAGATAGATAGATAGAGCCCACAAACACACACACACACACACCCCTCTATTCAGATCGACACATGTTTCTGTGTCTGTAAATGCATCTCTCTCACTGACTACATCGTCCCGATCAGATTCAAAATGGTCAAAGCATGATCTACATAGGCTATGATCTATATATGATCTACATTTTCTCTGATCCTTCCATTTATGCCGATCGTCTTCTATTCGCACCCTAAAGACCCGGAAGTCCCGTAACTCATTCAGGACATGCGCTAGGGCTTTCCTTACCATAATACACCTAGAACACGGATTGCCGTAAAAACTCGTCACTGGCGGGGAAGCGTTGTCTCTTAATTGACGAGATATCTCGTCAATGGCGTTGAAAGAGTTAACTGCCGCTCCATCTGAAAGCAGGTGATGGCGATTTACTGCTAATCACGAAACCGGCTTTACTGACGAGATGCGCATAATAATTGAATACGATTAATTGCACAGCCCTAATATATATATATATATATATATCACATAACTATATTGTAATAGCATATAATATTGTGTGCAATCTGTCACGCCCACTGGACTCTGGTCAGTAGGTCACGCATGCACTGATAGTGCTGAAGTAAGCTAACCCTGATACAGAACCTACTCTGGAGCAGGTTATGTTCAGAGAGTAAGCTGCTATGGCTACTTAAATACTCTGAAAGTAACCTCCATTTTTGGAACCGAAAGCTGAGATTATCCTCTTACTTACCTTAAACATACAGACGGGTGTGTCACATAACCTGCTTTCTGGAATACCCCCCTGGTATTAATTTCTGCTCTGTTGTGTACAAACCAAGTAAACTAAAAAAACAATACAACTAATGGTTTTTATTTCTCTCTGTCCTCTCCTCTTTCTCTGTGCCCTTTCTCAGAGCCGTACAGCCCTGCTGTGTGGGTGATGATGTTTGTAATGTGCCTGACCGTGGTGGCAGTGACGGTTTTCATCTTTGAGTTCTTCAGTCCAGTGGGGTACAACCGTAGCCTTCAGAGTGGCAAGAGTGAGTCCAATTTGCTCTTAGTCCTGCATTTAACCTTTTAATAAGGTCAAACTTTAGTAGTCTCAAGCGTTATTTTAACGGACATAAATGTGCACAGTTGCTTGTCACTGAGTTTATTCAGGAATCCTAATGGCTGAGTTCACCTCTGTTCTTTATTGGCCTGGACGTGGGTTTGATATTTGTGGTGCAGGCAGTTTCGCAGACACTCATGTATAATAAAGGACTGCAGACTTGTGCTCTGTATTCCTCTCCTTCCTCTGTTCTCTTCTTCATCCTCTGGCACCAGCACCCCTTTCTCACCTCATCATCTGCATAGAAGTTTAGGAAGCCTTTTTTTTTATATCAGTTTAGCAGTGTTGATACTTTTTAGTTTGTTTGGAGCTGATGAATAATTAAAGTACCTTTAAAATTCAAGTCAGTGTTAAAAGTCTTTCTTTCTCTGTTTCATTTGCTCTCCTCTGTCAGAGGCCGGAGGTTCTAAGTTCACAATAGGGAAGTCAATCTGGCTTCTTTGGGCTCTGGTTTTTAATAACTCCGTTCCAGTGGAGAACCCCAAAGGAACCACTAGCAAGATCATGGTTCTTGTCTGGGCTTTCTTTGCTGTCATCTTCCTGGCTAGCTACACTGCCAACCTGGCTGCCTTCATGATCCAAGAGGAATACATTGACACTGTGTCTGGCCTCAGCGATAAAAAGGTAAGGGAATAGGGGTTTCAGGGCTTCTGTAGGTTCAGAGAAAACTTGTTTATCAGTACATGTACATGGGGAAACAGTATAAAGTTTTCATAATTGTGGTGATGTGTTGAAATGGATTTAGGTATAAATATTCTTGACCTCTTCAATATATAAGACTATAGAGGATAGATTGGGACTGGAAAAATTTGAGATTGACAGTAGTTTAAATTGGCCACTAAGTTGATGAACAGCATGAAGAAGTGTTTTCTCTCTATTTGTCTTTTGAAGTGCTGGATACTATTAGGTTGCATTTAAAATGTAATTAAGTATGTATCTGTGAGATGTGCAATAATTTGGCATCCTAGCATGGAAATGTTCCTTTGACCTTCGCTCTCAGTGTTGACCTTGAGGAATCTGGGGGGATTCTTAAAGAAAAAGAAAACACTGTTTTGCTGTCATGCCAAATGAATGTACTTAAGTACACCAAATGAAATGTATTTGTGTTCCATTGTGTTTGTGTCATTTTCAGAAAAGAAGCTACATCAAATCTGGATACTTGAAGCCATTTAACTTTTGTTGATTCTTTTTTCTAAGTGCCTCATGTTCATTTTGTAATCCCTTTTTAAATGAAAATAGTTTCCCCCATCTGCTTCACTATTGTTCTCTTTTGTTAAAAGCAGAATGAACACAATGTGCATGTCAGCACTGCTGCTTTGTATATTGTTCTGTGTTTATGATGTATTATACTTGGTTTTGACAGCTGCAGTAGCTCTAGACTTGTTTCTAACATACATTCACTGTCACATGTCATTCATGTTGAAGCTTACAGTATTTTTTCATCGTGCTCTATTGTTAGTCCTCTAATTACTTTGAAAAAACAAATGCAACATCAATTTCAATCACTGTTTCATACTGTGTTCCCCTCTCTCAGTTTCAGCACCCCACAGAGCAGTACCCCCCTCTGAAATTTGGAACGGTCCCTAACGGAAGCACAGAGAAAAACATCCGCAGTAACTATCCAGACATGCACCAGTACATGATCAAATACAACCAGAAGAGTGTGGAGGATGCCATCTCCCACCTCAAGACTGGGTCTGTGCTGGCTTTCTTACTCTTACTGACTTCCTGTTTTGTTTCTCATGCAGTTTTGAATTTTGTTTTTTGTATTATGCTTTTCAGTTTTAATGGTGCATAGATAGTTCTTACTTATTTTGCAATTTTGAAAATTATTGCATAGTTTTTCAGCATTTAAAATCACCAACTTCCTTGGCTTTTATCAGCTAAGCAACAATATGAAAAATAAAATAAAATTTTTAAATAATTCTGTTTAGATTTGGTTTACATTGGTTGTAAAGCACATTTATAGTTCAAGTGTTGTCAAGTGTATGTTTTTTGTTTTGCCACTAAAGCTATATAATATATATATATAATCCTTGAGTCAAGACAAAAAAATGTCTATCCCACATTTAATTTCTTTTGGCCCAGTTTTCTCAAAAATCTACAACTCCAAAATGTTAGATTTTCATAAAATGAAAAGGTGAAGGCTGTAAGGTATTAAAATTGCTGTCTCTCTAACTTCTAATTGTCTTGAAAAAACTGACCATCTGAAAAACATTTTATATCTTGAAAAAAAAAGTAATTAAACAAGTTCCAGCAGTGCTTAAACCCTAATAACTGCTGCTTGCTTCTATATTTTCAGTTTAGCATTCATTCCTCTGCCAGCTCATTTATACAGTTTTTCAGTTAACAGAAACACTTGTTTATTTAGTTTCTGTCTCTGTAATAGTTTTCATAACAACAATAATAACCTTGTTTTCAACATGTTATCTAACATCTATCGCTCTTCCTCTCTCTTCCTTACACCTCCCAGCCCCATGTTGCTCTGACAAACAGGAGTTCCTTTACGATGTGTTTGCACTATTTTCCCTCCTCCAACACTTCCTGTCTCAACCCTGTACACCTCACACAGTCTTCCCCTGTTTATCATGAGTTGTTAATCCACACCGTGGTTTTCCTGGGCCTGTCACTTCCTTATCCATTTTTAGCAAAAGTGATAATATAATGCCGACACACTACAGATTTGCTCTCTGCTCTCTTTCTGTCTGTCAGCCTACTCCATCTCACGCTCTGTCTCTTCTGACTCCTACTCTTCCTGTCTGTGTTTGCAGTAAACTGGATGCCTTAATCTATGATGCAGCTGTATTAAACTACATGGCTCGTAAAGATGAAGGCTGTAAAGTAATGACCATCGGCTCAGGGAAAGTATTCGCCACAACTGGTTATGGCATCGCCCTGATCAAGAACTCCCGCTGGAAACGGCCATTGGACCTGGCCTTACTGCAGCTGGTGGGCGACGGTGAGAGTCTGAAGGTTATGCAGTATCAAAGTGCTAAAATTAGGGGAATGTATATTAGTGCATTTATGCTGTTGGGTTGGAGAAGATAAAAGCCTTTGGGAGATTAAAGTCTTTTTTATGCATATTTAACAAGACTTCATTCATTAGCCTGTACTGCTAGCTTCAAGCCATCTTCCCAGCCATCTTGGTGTAATCCAGTTTCCTTGACATGATGCAATATGTATCTTTGTTGTCTAGCAGGTGACATTTTTCTTTGTGCTAGCAGGCTGCTTACTGATTTAAAGGAGATGATAGCAACCTACTGATGCATAAAAGAGATGGGCATGTATCAAAGATTCAGTCTTGGGAATGACAGAAGTGGTGTGCGGGAGAGACAAATAGAGAGAGAAAGACTGTGTTGTGTTCCAAAACCCATTGAGCTGCCTAAGAGGCAGGGTTTTAAAGCATCAAGCTGTGTCAACTGTGCTGTTTTTTTTTTGTTGTTGTTGTGGTTTGTTTGTTTTTTTAGAGAAATCTAATTATTTGAATAGGGATCTAGGTGATCAGGAATTTCGTGTGAGGTTGAAAAATTCACCCATGCAGATTTCCCAGCTGGTTGAAGTTGTTCAAGCCACCATCACATGTACCTTTATAAGAAAGAACATTTTAGAATGCACTGCCACAAGCTTAGTGAAAAAAAGAATTTCAAAATGGTGCACAAGGCAGGAGAAATGTTCATATAAATCCCCTTATTCATCTTTCATTGCTGAAAAGTATCAATAAAATTACTTAAAGGGATAGTTCACCCCACAATGAAAATTCCCTCACGTCGTTCCACATCCACCACAAGACCTTCGTTCATCTTCGGAATACAAATTAAGATATTTTTGATGAAAACCGAGAGCTTTCTGACCCTGCATAGACAGCAATGCAACTGAAACATTCAAAAAAAGTCTATGCAACATCAGTGGTTCAACCCTAATTTTCTGAAGCTTCGAGGATACTTTTTGTGTGCAAAGAAAACAAAAATAAAGACTACTCAACAATTTCCTCTCATCTGTGTCTTTGACGCACGTTCACGATAGTAGACTGTTATTTTTGTTTAAGTGTTATTTTTGATTTCTTTGCGCACAAAAAGTATTCTCGTAGCTTAATAACATTATGGTTCAACCACTGATGTCACATGGACTATTTTAACAATGTCCTTCTGTGCCTTGAACGTGTCAGTTACATTGCTGTCTATGCAGGGTCAGAAAGCTCTCGGTTTTCATTAAAAATATCTTAATTTGTGTTCCGAAGATGAACGAAAGTCTTACAGGTTTGAAACGACATGAGGGTGAGGTCATTTTTGGGTGAACTATCCCTTTAAAATGTATCATTTTATCATTGTGTGTTTTGTATTGTTATTCTTGTTAGAGCATCACATCATTGGCTTAGAAACATGCTAACAGCAAACTATTGTGAGTTGTTTCTCCTGTGCTGTTTGTATGGTGTGCACAAAGCGTTCTATGACAGTTGGGATATTGTCTTTGAAGGCAGTTGCCTGTGTAGGCAGCAGCTCACTAGGTTTTGGAACTGAGCTATTGTGTGCTATGAGTGAGATGTGTGTATTGAGTGACTGTCCATTCTCACACTCCTTAGAGGATTAGCTGTTACGGATTTGCGATGTCAGAGTGGAACGCATCTGATTCAAATGTGCTTGTCCAAGTACTAATTCTTTAATTGTCATTTATACACCCTCCTCCTTGCCTTCTCCCAACACACACATACACAAACACATATACGCACTAGCTATCTCACAGTGTTTTGTTTCAACTGGATGGTTTATTTGATTGCTGTTTAAATCCTCTTTGGCTTTTGGTGTGTGAGAGAGAGAGAGAGAGAGAGAGACAGAAAGAATGTGTGTGTACGCCAGGTTTCCACAGTGAGATCGTCACACTGGTGCCAGGTTCCATTAGCTAACACCACCGTTTAACAGCTGAGAAGCTTTACATGTGAAATGAACAGTGACTTTTTTTTTTATACATCTGGTTGGTGGTTGTTGAGGCGTGGGTGATTTATCTGATGTTATTTTCTGAATTCTGGCCTTTTTTTACCTTTAAAGTGTTAAAAAGCATTGTGAGGTTTTGGGGGGATAATGAGCTACTATTATCAAAATATTTTAGTCTCGTTTAACAGATTTCTGCTATTATAGACCATTTCAATGCAGTGATGTGATTGACCCTGCTTGTCATGAAACTGTTTTAAAATGTTAACAGGAGGCGATTCAGTAACTAACGTTAACACGGCTATCATAACATGTTCTTATAAAAAAGTGGACCTTTATGGATTCAAAAGCAGAAATGTGATAGGACCATTGCATTAGATCGTTATTGTTTACATCCCTCAAAGTGGTCTATAATTGGCAGCACAACACGTAATCACTCTCTCTTTTTTTCAGGTTGTTTGATTGGACAATCATGAAAGACCATGTCAGTGTTTTTGTTTGAGTGGGCAATAGATTGCAAAAATGTTTGCTTCTTTTCTGCATTAGCATATTTGTGGAAGGCATATCAACATAACTTAAAATGTGCTATTCTTAACTGATAAAATTGTGCCAATCCAGTCAATTAGCTCTGAAGCTTAACCGTGTGAGAAGTTACTACAGAGGTATTGAGTCGTTTTGTTTTTTTCTGTTGTTGGACAACCAACAACTACAATTTTACTTTTATGTTTCTATAGAGCCACAGGAAACCACTTGTCCATCTACAGCCTTTTCATGTCTTTTAAACACCGCAGGTAACCTTATTGGTCAGTGCCACGCAAAAGCACTTCTTACCTGCTAAAAGCCTCTGTTATTTTATCTCAGGGCCAGCAGCTTTCTTTGCAGTGGTAGTCTCGAATAGAAGTCCTTTCACCTACTAACAATTCAGAGGACTTATTAAAGTGGTCAGAGATGGCGTGGCACTTCTGATCTGTTTATAAAAGTGTTGACCTTTAAGGCTGATCCAAGAGCAGTGTTTGCTTTAGCGTGATAGTGGTTTGGGTCAGGGCGGGATCAGAGGGGGCTGTACAGGGAACGGTGTTGGAGGTCATGCAGATGGCACAGGCTGGCTGTCTGCCTGAGCTTAAAGACCTTGCTAAAGCATTAACTGTTAAAATGTGCCTACTTAACCGTGCCAGCCCTGAGCTCCGTTGCCAAACAGAAGCTGTTATGGCAAAACCAAAGGTGTGAAAATATGTGTACGAATGTTAGAATTTGTACTGTACGTGTGGGTGTGTATTTGTAAAGCTGTGCAAGTGTGTGAACGGTGTCTGTGTGTCAGCATATACTGTAGCTGTGTGTGTATGTATGTTCCCAGTATGACACACCTGCTGAGTTTGGCTGTGGTCAGTGAAGTGGTTTGCCAGAGCCACTGGCAGGAGTCAGGAGGAGGTGAATGGACAGTGTCAACAGAGTGAGGCAGTGCTCGGATCCGAGCCGGGCTCGTGCTGTTATCAGTTCAAGTCCCATGTGGAATTCAGCCTGCGCTTCTTCGTCCTGCTTGACTGCATTTTCTTTTGTGAAATGCTTTCTGTGATGTGTCTGCGGCATCTCATCTGCATTGTGATTAATGCCCGCAGGTTGCGCTTGCTGGATAGTTTGTTTTGGTAGCATAAGAGACAGATGCCATAATTCAATCTTTGTAAGAACAACGCAACTGTCATTTACAGTGTGATGGGTGATGATGTGCTTTTATTATGTTACACAGCACTGTTTTGAGATGGCCCAAGCTGAGATAACGTGGTGCTGTTGGCCAGTCCTCATCAAAGCAGTAAATGCTGCAGTACATGCCTCTGTCTAGTAAGGTTTGGGGTAATTCACAAGCTCGTCTTTCTGTAGATAGAAGGTGAGATTCTGATTTTCTCTTGAGTTTACAGCAGGCCTGACCATCTTCCGGCACAATTAAATGATTATGATCTCACCCTTTCACCGTTCTGTCTCCCTGTCTGTCCTCTTGTTTTTCCGCCCTCTGCCTATCACTCTGTTGCTCCTTCTATCTTATTTCATTTTCCCTTTTCTGTTCTATCTTTCACACCCTCATGCACACACTGAGACCAACATAAACAATGCACATATACTGTTGTTTCCCCCTGTTGCAATCTGTCTTCATCCTACTTTTTATGTTAACTTCCCCCTCTCTGAATAGAATAGAATAGCTTCTGCTATTTGTCATAATGACAAAGTCACTCTCTTCTTCTTTTCCACCAGCTTTTTACTTATTTCTCCACATTCTCTCATTTCCCATGATACAATGCAGCATTGAAAAGACAAAGAACTTTGCTCACCTTCCTTTTTTGTCTTAGCATTTACCCTCTGAGGAAAAGAGGATATGGTTAGATCATTACACAGGACCTAGCCTTTGCTAGCCTACAGGTCTTTTGCTCTCTTCCTCTTTCTTTCACTCTTTCAGGATTAACAGTCTGCTCCTTTTGATCAGCTTCTAAACAGACCTTCACAGTAATGTTTATTTTACCCAATGGGACCTGTTCAGTAGACCTCTGACCTGAAATGTTTTCAATATAATACTTTAAAGATCTCAAAATAGCACCTGACTTAATATAGGTTTACACACGTTTAGGATTAGCATCTGTTTCCTGCCACAACAGGCATGTGGGAGAGGCAAGTCACTACCATACTGCATTCATACATGTTTTATTGACACATCTGTGCCAAGTAGTTGTATCACTTATTAACAGAGAAAGCGAATAATGCTAATGCCTTGTCTTTCTCTTCCCTTTCCACTCAGATGAGATTGAGATGCTAGAGCGTCTCTGGCTCTCAGGGATCTGTCATAATGATAAAATTGAGGTGATGAGCTCCAAACTAGACATAGACAACATGGCTGGTGTCTTCTACATGCTGCTGGTGGCCATGGGCCTAAGTCTGCTGGTCTTCGCCTGGGAACACCTGGTTTACTGGAGGCTACGGCACTGCATGAGCAAAATGGGCCAGTCCGGCAAACTGGATTTCCTACTCGCCTTCAGCAGGGTGAGAGAGAGTGTGAAGTGAGACAGTGACTGATTATTGGTCACTAGAAATTTATTTGGGAGCGTTTGGGTAAATTGAGAAGGACTGTGACATGAACTATGCCTGTGGTATTACAGATGAGATGAGAGTGATGCGTATGTATATTACACTATTATATCTTTGTTGTTTGTACTCTTAGGGAATGTATAGCTGCTGCAGTTTTGAAGATGAAACTGCACAAGGTGGGGTTAAAGTCACAGTTCCTGGCCACCATCACACTGCCATGGTTCCTGCTTCTTCCTCACATGTGGTCACTTCAGCTGTATCCACTCCAGCCATTGCCATGGTGCAGCAACAGCAGCAGCAGCAACCACAACAGCCTCAACCTCCTCAGTCTTACAAAACACCTCTTCCTGGATCCCCTCCCACAATTGTTCATTCTGGAGCAGCCTTGGGTCCCACAAATACTCAACTTGTAGGAGCTCCACTACCATGCACTACTTTCTTACCCCGGCCAGATCGCAGATTGGCGGTTGTGGACCGCTGGAGACTACCCAAAACTGCTAGCGCCACAACCTCCATGGGTGTGAGAGGAGCTCTAGCAGAAACAGGACCCCTGCCTCAAAAGGTGGCACCTACCTGGGCAGGTGGTGGAGGTGCAGGTAGTGGTCTAGATGGATATAAGCGCTACTATGGACCTATTGATCCAGAGGGACTTGGGCCATGTGTGGACCAACAGACAGGCTCTCAAACTCCCAAAACTGTCCCCAGAGCGCACCAACAACCCCCACCGACTAGTGTGGCTTTCTACCAGGAGAAGGGCATGGACCATGGCATGGGGAAGAAGGTGGGAGTGGGTACTGGTGGAGGGGGTCAGGGTAGAGGGGTTAAATCTCTGGGGACTCCCAGGCTTCCTCCTAAAAGCCAGGCCCCAGCCCCGCTGACACCTAACCCCCCGCTGCAGCACCCCTCTCCCCCTCTCCCTTCATCCTTCTGGAGGAAACGGCGACCAAAAAAGCCCAAAGAACATGGTGGCCCATTGTACGAGAACATCCTGCCACTGGGCCGGAGAGGTGGAGGCAGGGAAGCGAGTCGAAGACCGAGACCCTCTCCTCCTCTCCCCATCCCGGTGCCAGTCACGCTTTCCCCAAGCTACACTCCTCCATCCCCCTCTCCCTCACTCCCCTACACCTCCACATCATCCTCCTCATCCACCACCAGCTCCTCAACCACATCCTCAGCCACATCCTCACGCTCCACCTCTCCTTCATCCACTTCCACAGCTTCATCTCGCAGCACCCGAGACAGAGAGGCTGAGGAAGAGGATGAGGAGGATTTGGATGAGCTGACCGAAGAGTCTAGTCTTCTGCAGGGCCACAACAGATCCAGGGACCGAGAGCGGTCCATACTTTCCCCTAGATCTCTCACTCATGGGCTTCCCCCTCCTATACCCCCACGCAAACCGTGGGGTGCCTTTGGAGACAGGGAGCATAAGAAAGACAGAGAGAGAGAAAGGGGTGGCAGTCAACTAGCACAGCTCCAGGAATGGTGGGCAGGATGGGCAGAGAGAGAGAGGGACAGGGAGAGAAGTGGCGGAGATCAGGCAGATACAGAAAGGAAAAGAGAGAGGAAACGTAGGAAAGAGAGGGAAAAGGAGAAAAAGAAAAAGAAGAAGAAAAACAAAAAACGAAAAAAGAGGGAGGAGCGTGAAAGGGAAAGAGAAAGAGAAAGGAAGCGTCGCAAAGTGAAAAAGAAGAAAAAAAAGGCAATGAAAACAAAAAAGAAGAAGAAGGTGTCATCCGGCAAGCGGTCAGAGCCAGAGGAGGGTGATGTTGAGGCAGAGAGAGATGGAGAGGGGGATGGGGATAGAGAGGGAGAGTACTCATCATTTTCCACTCAATATCGCAGTGCATTTGCGGACAAAGGCAGCCTTTCAGCTTGGGAGGGAGAGAGAGAAAGAGGGAGGAGAGATGGAGGTGAGGACGACAGGGACGAACGAGAGGATGAGAGTGGGGGAGGTAGAGGCAGAGAGAGAAGACCCAAAAGCTCCCATTCACGACACCGACCATCCAGTAAACGCTATCCCAACCTCAACAAACTCCCCTCTTCAGTTAAATTCTGGGTCAGTGGAGGCGAAGCAGGTGGCACGGAGGCCTCCGGACCCTCCCCTCCCTCCTCTTTGCATACACTCCTCTCCTCATCCAAGAGACGGAGGAGTAGTGGGGTAGAGAGAGAGGAAGAAGGGAGAGTAGGAGAACGCAGGCCACTGCTTCTCCACTATGAAAGGGGGCGAGTTAACACGAGAGAAGGCTTGTCCTTCCATGAGTGGGACTCTGAGGATGAGGAGGAAGAAAGGGAAGAAGAGGAGAGAGAGAGAGAACGAGAAAGAGAGAGAATAGAGGAGAGAGTGCGACGGGCAGGGAGAGGGGCAGTGTCAGAGTCTGAGCGGGATAGAATAAGAGCAGAGGAAAGCTTTTCCGATGAGGGGTCATCAGGAGAGTTTGGTCGTTTTGAGAGATACTGGGAAGGAACTGGAGTGGGTGGAGCTAGTGGAATTGGGGGTGGGGGCTGGTTTTTTGGAACATACCCTGCTCGAGAGAAAGGTGGAAGTATCAACAGTAGAGATGACTCTATTTTGGGTCGGGCAGAAGGATGGGGATTGGCAGGTGATTCTTGGGGTTCGGGTCCAGGGATTGGATGGGGATCTGGAGGAGGCAGTGGAGGGCTAGGTTCACAGTGGCCACCCCCTCCCACTTCCCTGCCACCACCACGACGCTACTGGTCAGTCGACAAACTACAGATGAAGGGTGAGAAGCGAAGCCGCAGTGGGTCAAAGAGCAAAGCTCAGAGGTCTCGGGATAGAATGCAGGACGCAGCATCATGTACGTGTACTCAGTATGGGCACGGTAGGCCCCACATACACCACAAACACAGCAGCACTCAGTCTCACAGCCAGGAGGATCTGCTTCCCCACTGCCACAGCTTCAGTGGAAGCTCTCGGCCCAAACCACCCCCTAAACCTGACAAATCCAAATCCGGAAGCCAGTCCAACCTAAGCTCCCAGCAAGCCCAGCTCTCCGAACACATACCCCAGCCATCACCCTCCCCACCTCAGCCACTCCTGCCCTCATTACCTGTACCTTCTGCTCCCAACTCCCTACCCATGCCCATTCCTCCACCTCCATCCTCTGCATCCATGTCCCCTCCACCTGTGCTCTCTCCCGGGGGTGCTTCCGGCTCCTCCCAGGCAGCCACCGCCAGCGCTAAGCTTCAGTACCAGAGACTTCGGTCTGTGCCCCAGCCAAGGCGATTTTACTCCCCACACCTGCCACTCAAAGCCAAGAGCTTGTGCTCACGTCGTGGTTCTGCCCATTTCTCCAGCCTAGAAAGTGAAGTATGACACGGGGCTTCGCTGCTGCGCGTGTGTGTGAGCTCTACTGTGAAGCGCAGCTGGAGTGTGATGCACATACATGTGCCGCACCAAGACGAGGAAAACGTCCACGACAGTGACCAGAGCAGCAAAGAAACAACAGTCAAAGCAGGGAATGGCTCAACAAATTCCGCCACGGTCACAATGGATACTCCAGCCGTGCTCCATCTTCGGTCTGAGCTGAGTATTACGATGTCCTCCGTGCTTCTCTCCTCCAATGAGAACAGTGGATAGCTAATGTCTGGGATTTTTCTGTGAGTAATGATGTCATGTTTACACATATACACTCCCTCAAACAAGGAAAAGACATTTTTGCATCGTGCACATTCGACATGTGACGACAGACATCAAATACTGCTGTGGCTCAAACTGACTATTCAGTTTATTTACAGATGACTCAGAATTAATCTATATTCAATCTGAATGCAGTCTTGGAGAGGCTCAGATGATCAGCATCAACCCACTGACTGAAAAAGTGTCTCCATGGCAACCTGATGCACATAGATACAGAAATGCCCTTTTTTCTTTTTGACACTTGCAACATTGATGTTTTGCCATCGCCCTTTGGCTTCCTCTTTCAAGGCCATGCTGGAAAATTATTAATTGAAATTTGACCTCAAAGTAAACAAGAGTAAACTATGTCACTCTTTCTGTATTTCTGAAGCTAATCAGAACTTACATGGAGCTATTTCACTCATCAAAACTTTGGTTGTCCTATCAAAACTCCAATGCCATGGTGTCACTTTGACATCAAATAGAGATGACATTATGTTCTAAAGAGACATACTTCAAAAGAAAAACAATAAGAACACAAACAAAAATGTAGCAATTTTTCCTGTATAATTTTTTCCCTTCAGGTTTTCTTTTCTTTTAATGCTGTTTATTGCTCTCACTGTGGTCGTATTTTAACAAAAGGGTAAACCAGCTGTGTCTGATGTTAAATAGTGGGAGATGCAAGGGCAATTTTTACTAAGTTATTTATTTGTTTTGATAGAAGAATTTTCAAATTGTCACAACTAGATCCACGGCACTGCCCAATACGATGGTCCTTTCTTTGCATACAAGCAATACTTGTCTTTCATCAAACGATGATGGGTTGCAATATTTATGATTGGCACTAGATGGCTACATAATATTAAAAACTGTACGTTAACGATTACAAATGGTGGACCATGAGTGGATCATGCCTGTTGTTTTGTTCCTTAATCACCACGTGTTAGAACTGGAACAGACAGCTTACAGTGTTTCTGGGATGGTAAACGGCATTGTTTAGAAGAGCTGAGGCTGTCATTGTCACTGATTGTGCATTTTCAAGTCAAGCCTACTTCCAGTGCAGAGTTGCATGTAATAAAGCACAAGTTGCTGACTCTTGTCAGTGCAAACATTAACATATGATAATGAGGAGTCAAGGACAAACACAATACTGATCGATTTTTAGCCAAAAGCATTCTACACCATTTATTTTGGCGAAAGAATTGATGTCAGTCATACAGAGATTCAGTTTCTGAATACCTATTTGACGTCAGGCACCGCTTATTTGCCCATGTTGTAGTTGAATGTAGCTTTGAAATGATTTAGCAAAAAGTAGATATGCGGTAGATTTTGTAGCATTCTGGATGCAGTTACACATCACAAGAAGTGACAATTACACTTTTATTATGGGGGGCATAGAGGGCTTGTACATGTCGTCACAGATCAACAGATTTGATTGCCCTTTATTTGATACACCTGTTCACGCGGAAATAAGTGATGTTTGTCTCCCTTTCATATCTTGTTCATTTAAACAAGACCACCTGGGGAAGGTTCGTCATCATTTGCAGTGAAATTTAGGGCTTTTCCACTTTTTAAAGACCCACGTGTCATCGCATGAGTCAAGAAATAACAAGCTCAGGTATTGAATTGCGTGTTGTGTAAACCGAATCACACACAGCCGCTTAATCCCCTCGGTCAGCATTTCTTCCAATGCCGGGAATACGGGTGCGTCAGCGGAAAGTCCACCGCACCCGGCATGGAAGCGCGGCAGGGGGCAGGGAGATGGATGTAGAATGATTGAATTAATATAGTGTGCCATGAGTACACTTGATCTGTCATTGACCCTTACTGAGTCAGAAGGCGCTAACACAGTATTCTGTGACTGCATGTACAGAACGGACTTATAATTCCCATGTAGCTTTTTTCTTGAGAACAAAAAGAAATATTATCTCTATATACTATGTTTTTGAGAATGTATCATGTTATACTGTGAATTGACTTAGATATTTTATTGCCCATTGTATTCAGTTTTCATTGCCATCATATCATTTATCTATACAAAATATATATGTACAAATAAATATATACATATATATATATACAGACAGGTATATATAATGAGTTAAGTTTGATATACTTGGAGGAAGTGGTAGATATAGTTTTAAATGTTTTAGCTTTGTAGCAATTCTAGACTCTGGAGACATTTTTGAATTTTGATTCCTCCTATATGACTGTGAAAACATTAGTGCCTGTGAAGAAAAAACAAGAAACAAGTCTAATATCCTTTCATTCATCCATCCATCCTTCTGTCCATCTTTTCATTATTTATGGCTAAGCAAATCTTCACAATTACTCTGATACTACCTAAATAGCTTTCAGATCATTTGTGTTTTATGCCCTTTGCTCATGTTGTGTTGCGTCCTTATCGCTGGTCTGTCCTTTTGACATTCTGCCATTCCTGCTTTCCATCTAGCCAGTTAATATTCCATCCATCAGTCCGACCATCCATCCATTCAATCACCTATCAGTCCATCAGTCTAACTGCTGATTTCTTCTGATTCTGTAGTTTTCTCATGATCTTTTTTCCACAGAACCATTGATTAGGCAACTTAAACAATGTACCTCTGGCATTTTGCTTTTTTAGATTTTTTTAATCTCTCTGTTTATCCCTCTGTATGTTCTCTCAGTTAGCAAAAAACAAAACCAGAAAAAAAAAACAGAGACCAGTAGCTACTGTGTTCCTGCTCCTATCAATTGATTATTGAAGATAATGATCAATTAAAGTTCTGATGTAATTGATAAACGACTGAAAATGTGACTGAAGAGTTGTACCTAATGACCATGACACTGTAGTGAGAGTCTGGGCTGTACTGTACACAACTCACTGTTACTGTGCTGACTAGATGGAGTAATGTGTGTAAACTAACTGTAAAATAATGTTGGCGTACTGACTCATGTTGGTTAGGAGGTACATATCATAGTAGGCAATAGATAAGTCATCCCATCGCCAAACAAACACTCACCAAAGGCTTAATCCCCTCCCCTCTTCTGTTTAGACTGGTGACCTGATTGTGAAATAGACAAAGTACAGGGTTGGATATTGTTGCTAGAATTGTCAGTGGTGGTCAATATTTGGCTGGGAAATTAAAGTCACATATTGTGTTAAGGGCTGGTCAGCTGCTATTTTAGATTCAGTGTGACTGTTTGTTTGCATGTTTGAGTGTCAGTACATGAGAGAAAAGCCGAGTTTTCTTTTCTACACTGCTGCAACCACACTGATGCATTATGTGTGTGCTATTTATTTCCTACACGGAATCTGTGCCCAAAATTCGGAAACAACATCCTTTAAAAAGTTACGCACATCTGATACATCTTGTATATTCATTTACACTATTGTTCAAGTTTGGAGTCAGTGAGATTTTCATACTTTTATTCAGTATTAATCAAAAGTGACAGTAAAGGCATTTATAATGAAGAAAATTCTATTTCAGACAAATGCTGCTGTTTTAAATGTTCAGTATTGGTAGTAATAAGAATTATTTCTTGAACACCAAATCAGCATACTGGAATGATTTCTGATGTGTCACTGAAGACTGGAGTAACGACTGCTGAAAATTTAGCTTTGCAATCGCAGTAATAAATTGTTTTAGAATAGAAAACAGTTATTAGGGGCCAAGCACCTATTGTATCTGTTAATTTTCTTCTTCCTCTTCTACTTGGGAAGTCTATGGCAGCCTATAGAACCGCTTGCGGGAAAGTTATGAAATTTTGGCACACAGATAGAGGACAGTCTCAATATTAACCATAGCAAATTTGGAATGTCTATCTCTAGCACCACCAACAGGCCAAATGGCTCTCATGTTTCTGCTAATAACTTTTGAACCATGAGTCTAAAAACCAAAAAATTGTCCCTCTGATTCCATGGCTCATGCCGAGTCGAATGCACTTCAAAATTTAAATTTCTATGGGTCAAGATTTTTCTGAGTATTCTGGCAAAAAGTTGTTAAAAGCTTTCTGATATACCAAACCATTTCTATAAAGCACGTTAACAAATTTGATGAAGTTTGTGCAAAAATGGACATGAGGCTGTATCTTCACAACATGAATTCTGACCAAACTTGGTATGTGTTATAACAAGCATGACTTGCAGATACATGAGTAGTTTCTGCATCTCCTACTGGTCAGAAAATATTTTACAAATTGACATTTCTGCTTATAACTGAAGAGTTCAGCTTCAACTCTAATCAAACACACCTGAATCAGCTAATCAAGGTGTTCATGACTACTAAAAATTACAAACACGTATTGAAGCATGGTTGGAATTTAAGTCTGCTGGAAGGTGGCTTTTCAGGAGCAGGGTTTGAGAACCCTCTTTACTGAGTATTTAAAGACAGCTCCTCAACTCATTTTACCTCTGTTGTACTTGGCCCCTTTTTACTGTATTTTTGATCAGATGAATGCAGGTTGGTGTTGGTTGAGCATTAAAAAACATTAAACCATTACATTTTTTACTGACCTCAGACGTTTGAACGGTAGTGTATTAAATGATAAGCTTTTAGCTACCAATAGGTATTTAGAACTTTTAATTTCACCTTTAAATTCAGTGCAAAAACTTAAAGTCCTCATATTCCATTTGTGCTTGCCAATGAGTGACATAATGAATTTAAGGGTCTGTACTCAGTGAGAGAACGGAAACAGATTATATGCAGGTTTGTACTGCACATACAGCTTTGTAAGTGTTTCATTATTTATGTGGTGATTGTGCATGTGAAGAGAGTGTGGTGCACATACATTATATATACACATCAATACAAGGTATCTGTCTCTCTTTTTCCTCCGTGCTCCTCTACCAGATTATTCAGCCATTTCCTCGCTATTCTCTCACTCATTGGGCTGCTATAATGCATAATTGACTCACTCAGGACAGACATACACACACACACTCGCTGCAGCTTCATGGATTTTGAATCCTGCAGGTGTTCTAGAACTTTCTCTTGCTCGCTCTCCCCCTCAGGAGCTTGGAGTAGGCTCAGAGTAGCTCCAGGTAGCTGTTGGCACCATGATATGAGGCATTACTTGACAGGCGGCTCTACGGATAAAAGTGCAGCTCTTCCCTCTTGATCACAGCTGAGCAGAGATCAGTGTGTGTGTGTGTGTGTGTGTGTGTGTGTGTGTGTGTGAGAGAGAGAGTGTGCGCGCGCGTGTGCGAGTGTGTGTGCGTGCATGTGTGTTTGTGTGAAAGCAGGTCAGCCCCTGTGATAGACCACTACATGCTTTACTTAGCCTACCCTTATTCCACGAGCTGCAGCTGTACACCAACAATAACGTCTGAGACTCAAGGCTGGAAACTCACTCTAGTGTTGCTTTCTCATGCAATGAAAGTGCTTTTGCATCTTACATGTTGTGAAACCCATATTTGAACAGGGTCCTCCATGTCACATCACATTCATAATCATGTAATCCCATCTCCCATTCAAAATGCAGAAGGAAAATAATGAAATAATTACTGCTTCACTTTGTCTTAACAGCTAAAATTTATTTTGTTTGAGCATTTTATTACTATTATTGTTTGGATCTGTTTTTAGCTTTCTCACTATTTTTTAAATGGATTGATATGGCATTGTGTAACCTGCACTGTAACTAAAGGCAATGTGAGTGTGTATGTGTGTGACGGGCATCAGGTGAGGATGTTTATTGCCTTTGTACTGTACAGTCCAGACAGAATTCCTCCACCAATCAGATTTTGTTTGGTTATGACATCATGTCCTGGGAAGGGGTTTGAAGGGGTCAGTGCTAAGAATTGCTTCATAAAGAATACTCTCTTTAAAATACTTATTGCCTTTTCTTATTTATCTTGTAACTGTATTTGCACGTGAACATGGGAAGGTTTGTTTACGTGTGCGTCTGTGCAGATGAGAATGAATGTCTTGCCTTCCACACATGCCTGCGGGGGGGGGGGGGGGGGGGGTAAAGTAAATTCTCTTGTATCTTGGTAAGAATTTTCTTCACTTTCTTGGTACGCATCTCTCTGAACCTCCCCCCTCTCTCTTCCTTTGAGCGATGTGATCTAAGCTTTGATCTTTGAAGACCAGACCTGACCTTATATAAGCCACCATCTCTGTACGCAGAGCCATGATGAGCTGTGATCTTCCTCTCCTTGTCAGTTAACATGACAAATACAAACTGCACACGGTCATGCACAGTATTAATAAAAGTCCTCTTTTATGATACAAAAGATATTAATAAGTTAAATGTGCAAGCCTACATGCTTAAAAGTGTCTTAAAACAATTTCTCTTTTCTAAAACTGAACTCAGTCTAGATAGATAGATGGGTACTTAGATTATCAATACTGTATAACATAAAATCTTACTGTCTTTGTAATTATTATTAGCTCTGTTCCAATGCAAGTTGCAACTTTATATGAAAATAAATAAATATTGCAAAAACAGTCGAGTAAAGTTGGAAAAACAAAACCATCAACTTCCATTTATTCAGGAATTTATTTACCTTAGGCAAGCTTATAAATATTTTTAAGCACATTTTGGAAATTTGATTTGCATCTTGGTGTTTCCATCCTGCATTTTTTATGCAATACTCCAAAATTCACGATAAAACTTGAATGAAAACCTGTTGCCTACTGATGTTTTTGTTTCTTTTCAGAATTTTAGTTTTTGACATTTTTATGACACTTCTGTTGCCTAATAAAGTCTAAAAATGATTAGTTAGGAAATTACATTAAAGTCACATTTAGTGAAATTTTGTTGAAATATTAAAGAAAAAAAGCTCAGTTTTTGATGTATAAAGCACAGCTCACTCAAATGTCACTTTTAAACCAACCAGCTTTTTGTTGGCAAATGTGCCAAAATTCATTCACCAAAATCTGCATGTGGAAATCTTTCACGAAATTCCACATTGCTTGGATTTCAATTGCAATGACTGGATTTCTTCTGCAAAAACATTTGCCAAACAACAGTGAATGTGATTGCACCTTTAGTGTCAACCCAACCAGGCTCAAATGAACCCCCACCCCCAAAAGATTTGTCAATAATTAGCTTTCCTCTGTGGAACATAAAAGAAGATATGTTTTTATCCAGAACAATGTAGGGTTACCAATATTCTTGAAAAATATCTTCTTTTGTGTGTCTCAAAAGCAAGAAACTCACACAGGTTTGGAACAGCATGAGAGTGAGTGAATAATGACAGAATTTTCATTTTTGGGTGAACTATACCTTTAAAAAAAACATTATTTGAAACACAAGCATATAATAACCTTTGATGTTGGAATGCAACCCTTATTCTCCTCGTCCTCGCTTCCGCGTGTGTATGTGTGCCCGCTGGGGCGAGAAAGAGATTGCCGGATATCTTGTGTTTTATGCATATGCTGTGTGAGCGAGATAGCTGGAGTGCACTATATCTAGTGTTATCGGTATGATGGCGGAGAGCTTTCAGCCTCGTCTTGGGAGTGTTTTCAGCGGCTGTAGATGATCCATCTCTGGGGTGTGCTGATGTCTGCGCATCGATCAACACTGAGACGTGTTTATGTCACTCAAAAGCCGCGCGGGTATGAAGAGTTCTGCCACGGCACAGCAGAATCCGAGTCCTCACTTATCCTCTCACTATAGCATCAATGCTCAGATTAACACCGCACGTGTGCGCGAGCGAGCGAAGAAAGTGTTAGTAGCTGGATTTGAAGCTGACACACACACGCTCATACATTCACGTTTGCACACATAACGTACTGCACATGATAGAAGCGGCAATGTTCTCTCTTTCATCATTAGCCCAGCGTGCCGCAGGGGGCACCAGCGCATCGACTTGATCTCTCAATAAAAAAATAAATAATAAAATAAAAAATAAAACAAGAACAGGGGAAAGACAGAGAGAGAGATAGAGAGCACCTTTTCATCTTTTCATCCACAAAGCAAATCCTGTCTGATCTCCTTTTTTTTCCCCCCACACGCGTTACTGCGCCGGGACCGAACGACAAATTACCCAGAATCCACAGGGGCATACTCCAACTTCACATGACATAGCGCTCGTCTCTCATCATTATTGACATTAGCGTTAATATCAATTTGTCTTGCAGGACTTCGCTGCTGCTTTTATAGATAAAACCATCGCTGCAGCTGCATACGGCGCAGAGGCGATTAAAGATGCTTGTTTTTGCCAGTTATTTTTGTCGGTTCAAAGGCCTTTGGATTCTCTGCAGCTGTTTGTGTCGTTCACCACGCACCTGAAACAAGCTCTGAGTTCTCCAATAGTAAAATCCTTTTAAAAATAAATTAAAAATGAAAAGTTAATAATAATAACAACAGCAGACGCATATGTTTATTTCAAACTAGATCATTATGAGATGCCACAGTTGAATACCTTTCTGTGGGAAAGCAGAAGCAATCCGCTGGTGCCTTTTGGTTTCCAGAAGCAATGTTTCTGAAATGTAATTTGTGTCTAATTTCATTTGAAAGTTGGAAAAGCAAGACCAGACACAAGCACATTTGGATGTTTTCATTTTGTTGTAATAGATTCATGTAATTGGTCAGATTCTGGTCGGAGAGAGAGAGGCAGAAAAAAAAGAAGGCTGGGGATTGTATAGATGCAGAATTTTTCCTCTTCATTAGTGCAATGTCAGGACTAATAAGCTGATGGCTTGTGGCCAGTATGAACTCTGTCTGCTTTGTACAGTAGAGAGAGAGAGAAAGATGCACTTTGATGTTCTAATCCTCTGGATCTACCTTTATCTTTCTGTAAACAAATATTTCATAAGTGTATATCATAAGCCGCTTATAAAGCTCTCAAAGCCACTAATGTGGTGTGGTTGAACAATGGTGTCAGAAAATAATTAAACAACAGCAACAACAAAAAAGCTGCATAATTTGTTATGCGTTTTATGGTTTCTGACCACATTGCTGCCAGTTACATAGCTTCCCTTTGAGAAATTTATCCTTGTTGTTTGGAAGAGATATTTATTTAGATCAGGGTTACCGTGATGGATGTGAATTTCCAAATGTTACGACACAACAGAGCAGCTTGTGGTTTAGAAGGCTGAAACGGATGGATCTTTACTCTTTTGACCTTCATTTATATGGATTCTTGAGGGGTATTGCATTCTGCAACTTGTTATACCTGAGTAGCTAATTGAGTAATTAAGCTAATTAGAGTGATTAGTTGGCCAGACAGTGCACTCAACTGGGATGGCCGAATTTCATCAGCGTCTGAGTTCCTAACAAATCCACCCTGCAGTTAAGATCAACGAGCCGGAAATAAAGCAAGCTGCTGATTTTGCTACAGTATGTGTGTGTTTGGCTTCTTGATGGGTGTCTAACTGCTTGTTTGGCTGTATGTGTCGGAATAGTTCACCAAAAATTGAAAATTAGCCGAAAACGTACTCAACCTCAGGCCATCCAAGATGTAGGGTTTGTTTTTTCATAAGAACAAATTTGAAGAGGTTTAGCATTACATTACTTGCTCACCAATGGATCCTCTGCAGTGAATGGGTGCCGTCAGAATGAGAGTTCAAACAGCTGATAAAAACATCACAATAATCCACATGACTCCAGTCTATCAGTTAATGTCTCATAAAAGGAAAAGCTGCATGTCTGTAAGAAACAAATTAAGTTGTTTTTACTTTAAGCCTAGCTTCTGTGTGTATTTCTCTCCTGTATCAGACACGGCAACTTTTTGCACCGGAGAAAGCAATATTATGGCTAGAGGACTCTTATTTTAAAGGGAGGTTAAAAACATTCTAATGGTGAATATGTTCAACATGCAGCTTTTTGCTTCACAAGATGTTAATTGATGGGTTATTGTGATGTTATTATCAGCTGTTTGGACTTTCATTCTGACAGCACCCATTCACTGCAGAGGATCCATTGGTGAGAAAATGATGTAAGGCTATATTTATTCAAATCTGCTGAAATCAGATGAAGAAACAAACTCTACATCTCAGATGAGTGAAAAATGAAAATGTTCATTTTTAAGTGAACTATTCCTTTAAAAATTAAGCAGAGTGGCTACTAATTTGAAATAGTCACATTGTATAAAGTATGTTTGAAATAATCAAGGCGGTCTCTAATTGCAATAGGTTTTTAAGCCAATCATTTGAGCCGTAAATGCCATGTGACTGATCAGCTGCAGAAAAAAATGACGTAATGACAATGCTGATTGACTGATGCCACAGTCCCAAGCTATTTACTAATGACTGTCCCGTCGGTACATGAGCTGTGACGCCAAAGGCAGCAGACAGGGATGAATATAAGCCCATTTCATGCTTTTAAGATCATTCCAAAGAAAATGGGCACTGACCAAATCTACTATAATATAATTAAATATTTACATAATACACTGCCATTTTTTAACGTCAATAAGGAGAGATGCTTTTTGGCAGGAGAATGTAGTTATAACATCTACTAGCAGGTCTAACTGGACCATGCCAAGCAGCAAATGTCTGACCCCTTGGAAATATATATCATATAAATATAATGGACATTAAGATTGTGAAATGAAATGTGTTGCTTTTAATCAGTATTTTTAATCAGACTCATTACAGACTGCAACAAAAGTGCTTCAGCCAGAATAAAGAATATGAAAAGTGCTCAGTTGCTTCAGAAAACAGAAAAAAAGAGAAACCTGTTGCTGGAGACAGGCTTATTGAAAATGCAAATTCATGCTCTGCCAGCAGGAGGCGCTTTTGGAACAGCAGAAACAGTGGTTTCCCCAGTAACGGCTGTATACAAAGCAGCGCTTCGCTTATGAACGCTACTTTATCAGATAAAAGGAAAATGCCTGAAGACAGTCGGTTGCCCTCAAAGATACATCCATATAAAACACCTGCGCCCGCATTTTGATTTTGAAATGTGCAGTGATCATGTTTATTCAACGAAGTCAACCGCCACAAATAAATAAATGTATGGGAAACACTGGTAATATATATTGAAATATCGGAAATGTGTTTAAAAATCATATCACCATTACTGAAAAAAACTGTGATATATATTGATATTGAATTATTGTCTAGCCCTAGTTTTAATCAAATGTAAATTAATGTCCCTGCTGTCACATTTTCTTGTGTAAACAAACATTACTTCACTATCAGAAAAAAAACAAAAAAACAATTGTATTTTATATTTTTAAATTAGTGTTTTTATATTTAAGTTTGTGTTTTTAAGCATTTTAAATTGATTCCAAAATAATAACTCAAGGCAGTAACAATTTAAAAATATGTTCAGCTGTTCTTTTTAAGTCAACTTTTAACTATTTTTTTTATTTTTCAGAGAAAAGGGGATTTAATTTCAATTTCACCAAGCTAATTACTCACCAAAAACTCCCACAGTTCATGTTTTCAGGGCCATTTCAAATCTTATTTTGTTGTAACAAAGTGGAACATCTCGAAGTGTGTTAGTTTTTAAAAGTAGTCTTTCCATTAACTCCATTATATTGTTCATTCAGACTGATTCACTGTGACTTCCACCGTCTGTTCTCAGTTTACCCCCCCCCCCCCCCCCCCACACACACACACACCAAAATCACCGCATGCTTTAGCGGGTCTGTTAAAACTCAATGGGCTCAGGGGAGGCAAGAGAGACAGACTTCCGCTGTAACTTTCCCTGCTGGTGTCGCTGTTGGACAGTGTTTCTTTAGAAAAACGAGCATATTTATACACTAAATATGATTGTATTTATACACTTTTTAAGCTATATTTTTTTTTTTATATTTGCATTGTTTTATTTTTGTACTACCATTTTGTTTAGTATCCATTATTTTGCAGAGGCACTGCCTCCCTTCCCTCCTTGGAGGAAACGTGTCTGATTAGTACATGTAGGTAAACCAGTCATAAGTCATTTACATATAAAAGTTTTAAAGGTATAGCATCAAAAATAGGCTACCTAATTATAATACTGAAAGGATGAAAAATGGTGTAAAACTAAATGACTGCTTTTGGTGTGAGAAACCTTGACTAGTGGAACTCAGGGAGAAAAAATAAATGAAATACTGCAAAAATCTCAAATATGGCCCATTTAATCTGTTTCCGAGAAAAGCGTACAGGTGCACGCATCAAATCAAGTGTATAAATGTACTTCTCAGATTTGAATCTGCACATTCATGAAAACCTTTCAGATGAGAATCACTACTGAAAGTCTGCAAAAGCTTTAAGGAAAATCCTGTAAAAAGGAAGCTATTAATATCCTCCTGCCATTCCTCAGACTCATTTAGACAGCCTCATCATCCTCATATCTGTCAAAAGTCACACAGGAGGTGTCAGTGACTCACTGATGATTTAATGAATGCAGTGCTTTTTCGGAAAATAGGCTGCCATGTTTCAGGTTAGTTTAACACTGCTTTTGTGCCTGAAGCAGAAGTGCCTGTGTTATCAATGCTCTCTGGATTTAAACTGCCTCAAACTTTATCAGCAAACGAAGAGGAAGAAATTAGCTCTGAAATTCTGGGGCTTATAGGAGTATTATGCAGTCAGAATCAAAAAGGCTCAGTCAGCAAAAAATTGAAATATTGGCAAATAAAATGCGAATATGTTAGGGTTATTTTATAATGATCCACACTGATGAATTCAGTTTTGCTGGTTTTGTGTGTGCTGAGGTATTTTACTGTTGGAATGCACTGTGACAGCATCTCTAACACAGATCTGTATGTGCAATTTTTCTATGTGTGTAACAGTCATTTTAACACAATTATGGCCCCCAAAGAGGTAATGAAGGATTTTATGGCTTTTCTAAAGGTGTTTTGAGTTGTGGATGTCTCCAACTCTGAACTACTTTCCCTCCGTCCCTAACAAGCCTCCAGATAGTCAGTGACTATTGCCTTTGTTCCATTTTATCACGGCCCCTCTGCTTTTTAGCAACTAATCAGCAACAAAACAGTCTCTCTCTCTCTTGTTCTATGTGAGAGAGGTGTGTTCCCAGAGTACTGCGGGCGTGGTAGAGTGCTTTATGGCGGTAATGTATTTCCACTCAGCATTGCCATAGTTCATTTTTACGAGCAGGAGTGGGGCATTGTAAAGCAGGCAGAGATAGCACTGTGAAATATTCCTCCCTGTGTTCACAGCATGACCACTGCTCTTGTAATTTCGGCTGCATTCTACCAAAATGAAACCATGAAGTGCACACACACAATGTAAGAGAAATCTGCTATTTTTAAACTAAATTTAGAAGTGATTCATTGAATTATTCACTCAATCGATTTGTTCAGAAAACACTTGCTGTGTTTGAAATTGCTTCTTATATTTTTTTTAGTGCACTATTTGAGGGAACAGCTATTTTTAGTGGTGTCCAAAACCATAATGAACATTATCAAGTGCACTAATTCAATCCCATAATGCACCTTAGTAACAAGTGTGCAACCCATGTAAAGTATTCAACAGCTGTCTGCTAGAGAATATATATGCACTGTGTGGGTCGCACAGAATGAATTCCTGCATCTTGCCAGAAGATGCCATTTACAGTTTTTTTTTTCAACACACTCAGTGTATAAATTTGCATAATCATTTTCATTCACTTCTTAAAGCGGACTATGTTAATGGATTGTAAAGGGAATAGGGAAAACACTACAGAATTTTTAAAAACTGAACAGATTTTGAAACACTACTGTAGGTAGCAAGTTACAGGGGAATTACTGGACAACATACACTATACGACTGAGACCTTGAGCTGTGTCACACACAGACCTTGAGCTTATTCCAAAAATAACAATGCAGAATGCTGAAATGTGCATTGTTGCTAGGAGATGCATGATAAATTAAAACAAAATGTAAAAAAAAAAAAAAACAGCTCAAAATCTTGAACATGTTTGATATATATTCAGGTTTTTGCCCATCAAAAATCCAAAAAATTTTTATTTTTTTTTTAAATCTGTGAACTCAAATCTATATTTGTTTGCAGTTATTTTCAATGGCAAAAAAAAAAAAAAATTATATATATATATATATATATATATATATATATGTAATTAGTATAATTAGTGAGAGTGCTGTTTCTGTGATTTTCTACAGTAAAACGCCTCTGAGGTGAGAAATCCGTGAGAAGTTTTGTGTCTTTCTTATTATGCGACATTGTTTGGATGTTTGTTCTAGCAAGGTGATGATAAAAAAAAGCTCCCCTTTAAAGATGACAGGTGTGAAAAGGCTAAACATGATGCATATCTGTGACTTGCCTCATGGCCACGTTTGTAACATGATACTGAAAGCCTGCCATTCTTTGGCACCGCATACCAACAGATATGCTGTTCACGTGTTTAGAGGTGAAAATGATTTTGTCCTCTTTTCCCATCACCTTTTCATTCTGTCTGCACAAATCATTTGTTGACTAGTTTGTCCTTTTATTCTTCATTTTTATAGAAGTCTTGTTACACTACAGAAGCCCAGTAATGCAAGGAATCATCTAGTATTAACCCACCCAAAAATGAAAATTCTGTCATCATTTACTCACCCTCATGTCCTTCCAAATCATTCTTGTGTAGAACACAAAAGACAAATTTTGTCACTTTTTTTTCTCGGCGACTGCAATAAATAGGGACTGGGGCTCCCTGCTGGAAAAAAAACAAACAAACAATAGAAACCCTCAAAGAATTTGTAATGGTTTAAACGGTTATAATGGGAATTGTATTGGTTTTAACAGAAACTGTAATCGCCCCTGTGGGTCTCTAGAGATAATTTGTTGCCTTCTATTCATGGCATGCTAAAACTACTAAATCCTAATGAAACACACCACTGGACAGGGTTGCCAGATCTATGTAACAAAACCCAATCAAAAATCGCCCAAAACAAGTCCAAACACCCTATCCCAATATTAAAACTCAACATATGCCATTCCCATACCTTAAATACATATTTTATACTGCAGTCGCTGTTATGCATTGTGCAAAATGACTAGTAGAAATCATAAACAGTATGTGCAATGTGTTTTATTATTAATAGAATGTAAAATATTTGAATACACACATTTTAGTGAATTATAATTTATGCAATATGTCAATCTTTAAATCGCATGGAGGAAAAAAAAGTAGCCCAGTTCCAATTAAAAACCACAAACTTGGCAACAGTGCTACTGGAAACCATTAGATAATGATTTTAATGCTTAACAGTTGATGGTTTGTAAGGTTTGCAATGGTAGTTGAACTTCTGTGATGGTTTCTTCAAACTTAAAGAAGGGCACACCATAGAAGTATCATAAAAGTGCTTCATATGACTTGTGCACTATATTCACAGTTTTCTGAAATAATATGCAAGCATTGTTTGAGGAACATGCTGTAATTTATTCACTGATAATGTTCTCCTCCAATAAGCTGATATATGGAAATTTGTTTCAGGCACTTGATAAATTCTGACTTACTTAGATTGCATCTCGCATTTCTGACTTTTTTCAAAGTTTGAATTGTGAGATAAAAAGTTGCAATTAATTTATTTAGAAACAAGCTTCCATAATTAGCTGCTGCGATCCTCAGTGAGATGAATCGGGTTGATCCGTGAATGAATCATTCAGGCTGCTTTTGTGAACTGGATCAACTGATTCATTGACAATATCGAACTCAAGAAAGATTTGGTCATATAACGCATTGTATACTAGAACAGGTCTTTCAGTCTAAAATTTTGGACGGTTCCACACACAAAGCTTATTAAATGGCTTTAGACGATTTGGAATAAAGGAAATGAGTTATATGGCTCACTTTTACGATACTTTTATGGTGCTTTTAACTTTTTTGAAGCTTTCATTCTAAATCCTTCTTTTGTATTCCACAGATTAAGGTCGTCACACAGATTTTGTACAACATGAGGATCAATAAATAATAAGTGAATTTTCATTTTAGGATGAACTTTCCCTTTAAATGCAAGAATTTCTCCACTCCACATAACAATATAGATGACTATAGATAAGTGCACAGGCCCTTCACTTTGTTAAGCCCATCTATATTCTGCATTATGATGCTATTACAGTGTGACCAGAGACATGAAGCTGGCATTGATTTATCACTGCAGACATTAGACACTGAAGCTCTGAAATCATTGCAGCAGCATGTGCCTCTATCTGAAATTAAGATATAAAACACGCTGACCTCCACACCCTCCCTCTCAATGACAGCGACACACACACACACACACACCCGTAAGTCTCCATACACATACCTGTCCAATGACACCGTTTTGCTCTCTAACAATCTTGCTAATTATAATTGTTAATTAATTTTCTCACAGTGTCCCCATCAGGAGACTAATAACCTACATTTTACATAATTAGACCTTCAACCTTTTACTCGCTCCCCTGTTCCCTCCCTCTTCCGCTCATCCTCTCCTCTCCTTCCCTTCACATCACCTCCTGGACTCTGTCTCACTCCTGTTCTCTGGATGTTAGTGGGTTAGTGTTATGTCCTAACACCGCTCCTTGCACCCTCGTCCCAATATAACAGCACTGTGGCCAGACCCCTCACTGTCGCCCTTCCCTCTGGTCTTCCTCCCTCTTTTAATGTCAGTGTCTGACGGCCATCTTGTCTGCCTCCTCTCTGTCTCACATACACTGTGACCTGGTTTCAGATGCAGCTGTGAGAGCTACAGATAGCCACCTGTGTGCAGGAGCATCATGCACCTATTTGTTTTCAGGGGGCACCAGGGGCACTTCTGACTCACTTTTGCTTTGGGCAAGATAAGACATGAAAACTTTTTGTATTTGTGTGGGATGTGTTAGTCTAGACTAGAGGTATATTTTTTTGCATAGTGTGCAAGGTGACCTATAGGTTCAGATCCTCTCACAATACTGTACTTTTTTTTCTTAAACTAGAAAACTTACAAGTGAATCCTTGAGCCATTTTTTATTTTATTTTTATATTTTAATTGATCTGCCTATCGTGTATTGTTTTTGGGTGACATGAACCTTGTCTATTTATTTCTTTTAAAATTAAAACGATTGTGCTTTACTTTTGTTGGGGGTCAGTAATATTTCTAAAATGTTATTGAAATAAGTCTATTATGTTCTTAAAGGCTGCATTTATTTGATCAAAAATTCAGTAAAACATTTTTATTGTGAATGTCAATACGATATTATTATAACATTGATATTATTACAATTTAAAATTGTATTTTCTATTTTATTTCAAAATTTAATTTATTCCTGTGATGGCAAAACTGAATTTTCAGCAGCATTACTCCAGTCTTCAATGACACATGATCCTTTAGAAATCATTCTAATTTTGTGCTCAAGAAACATTTCTTAACATTTTCATTGCTGAAAAAGTTGTGATGTGCAATATTAACAGAATATAACAGAATTTAGTTGATTGTGTGTGTGTGGGGGGGGGGTATGCTTTCTGAAGAAAAAGATTATTTTCATAAATAAATAAATCCATATATATACACACTCATACACACACACACACACACACACACACACATATATATACATATGTATGTATGTATATATATATATATATATATATATATATATATATATATATGTGTATGTATGTATTTATGTATGTATATATATATATATACACACCCAGCACTGGGTTGTATTTAACCCAGTATTTTGTATATGTGTATATATATAATATATATATATATATAATATATATATATATATATATATATATATATATATATATATATATATATATATATATATATATATATATATATATATATATATATATATATATATATATAACCATTACATTTTTATATGTATAATATATCTAGAATTTATGAGTGACATAAATGCAAACATTTTATATTAGAATTTCTAGTCATTTTCATTATTTATTTATTTGTGAACCTGGCTTATAAATCTGACTGGGTCCCATACTCAGTTTGAATGAACATGACTCTTCTGCCTGCATAAGGAGATTAATCACCATTACATGCTTTTTAATGCTTTATGTTACTCTTTTCAGGAATGCTGAACTTCCTGTCTCATTCTCAGTGGTTCACTGGAGCTGTGGATCAGGCCTCAGAGTCATATGAGCAACATGGCTGCCAAGACACCCGTCTGTCCAAACACTCTTATAGAGAGAGACTGGCAGTGTTACAGACTGAAGCTGATAATTGATCACTGATCAGATTTCTTTGCTTTCAACGCTTGTCTGCACTGAAGGAGCTACTGGCTGACAGAGCTGCTGGCCAACATCTCCCTCTCTTCATCGCTCTGTCCTCTTTCCTCACCCTCCCATCATCTGTCTGTCTTTTACTCTCTAGAGAGGGGTAACCCAGATTTCAAAAATGAATTGCTGCCTATTTCTCTTCATCTACTCCCTCCTTTTCCCTCTCTCTCTCTCTCTCTCTCTCTCTCTCCCTCTGTCTCACTTCACTTCATCCCCTCTTTCTGTTGGTAAAAACAGAATCAATCTTGGAAAGTGAAAATCGCCTCTTTTCCTCACCCCCTCTATACTCTATTGGATAAAGGAATATACGGCCGTACACTCCTCCTTCTTCTCTCTTTCCTGGAAAGCTGCTGTATCATCCTTCCCTTCATTTTTAATTTCCTTTTTGGGCTTTGATTCTTTTTTTCAGGTGCGTTTCTTCTCTTGTAGACCTTCTCTTCTGTTTTTTTTTTCTTTTACTTTTTTATGAGCCAAGGATTGATTGCATAGAATAACAAGAGTCTTGAGAAGAAGTGAGAGGAAGAGAGAGGGGAGGAAGAGGAGAAACCATACTGCCACACTTACAGGTATTTACAGCTTTCTTTATTTTCTTTCTTTCTTTCATAAATGTAGTCTATGTCACTCATTGGTGGATGTCCTAAATTCTTTGTGTTTCCTTTCTTCAGTCTCCAGCGCTGTAGATCTGCTCTTTAATTAATGTGACGATCATTTGTTCGGTGTAGTCTCCTGTTTGGTTTTATCCTGTGTGTCATCATTCATTTCAGCTTTTCTTGATGCATTCTCTTTTATTAATGTGAGTCTGATCGATCCAAAAGCACTCCACTTCTGACTGACCACAAACCAGCCAAAAAACAGCAGTCAGTTTATATCACAGATGTTTAGATGTATGCCTTGTTTATTGCTCTTGCCATTTTAATAATAAAACAAATGATATATACAGTATTTATAGTATTACTTTAGTGGTCATATAAAATATAACACCAGAACTGTATAATAATATTATTATATTTAATACATATACACTTATATAAGCACACCTAATATATACATTTATTGTTTTGCCATTTTATCAAGAATTCCACAACTGAACACTACTAAACTGAAGCTATAAAATGACAAAAATTATATTTAAAAAAATAATTAATTTTTTTAATTAATAAATTCTATAAAAAAGAATGTGGGGAGACAATGAACTTGAAGAAAATGTGGGAGAACAGGTGGTGGGAATCTGGTTGACATGGAGAATGTAGTGTGTGTGTGTGTGTGTGTGTGTGTGTGTGTGTGTGTGTGTTTGAAGTAGGGCAGAAGGTACACTAATCGCTATGAGTTTTGAAATCCCGGTGGAAGTTTCTCTTAGAGTGTGTATTAACCTCTGTTTCTCACCCTCCCTTTCCTCCTCCTGGGAATCTCTTCCTTTCATTTCCTCAACATCACATGCTGAACTGCCATCACATCCTATTGAATTCCTTCCTTTACGTTCCACGTAACCTCTTATGATCGATCTGTGTTTTACCAGACGTTTTTCTTCTCCCCGTTTATAAATCCTCTCGTTGGTCCTTAACCCCTGGCTTGCATAACCCATCCATCCGTCTCCCAGTCGTCTTCTCTGTGTCTTGGTCTCTCCAACCCAACTGGTAGCATGTCTACCCCGGTCTCTCCGACTCCATCTCTGTCTCCCCTGGCTCTGTCCTCCCCATCTCCCTCCTCCTCCCCGCTCCCCTCTCCTCTTTCTCCTCCCCCCAGGCTGCCAGTCTTCCAGAGGAAGGGAGCTCTCAAGCACAAGAGGGTCATTGAAGTGAAGGACCACCAGTTCACAGCCCGATTCTTCAAGCAGCCTACTTTCTGCAGCCACTGCACTGACTTCATCTGGTACTTCACACCTTTAACACTGTTGGCCACATCTATAACTCCTAACATTATTACACTGTAAACCGATACTCTTACCTTAACCTTTACACTGGACTGCATTTATGTATTGATTTAGTCCTAAAATCTTAATGTCCATATCGTGATTCATATCATAACTCACTTTCAATGCTGTACTGGCCTTGTCATCTACTTTGTAGTTTATACTGAATTGTTATAATCTGAAGCCTCTTCAAATACAGTTAGCCATAACACTACATCATTATTATTTATTTATTAAAAGACTACATTTTAAAGTGATGAGCATTTTTTTTCTTTCAAATCTTTTTGTACTACACTGTTTAAAAGTTTTGGCTCTGTAAGATTTTTTTTAAATATTTTTTATAGAGCTTTTTATGCTCCCCCAGACCACATTTATTTAATCAAAAATACAGTAAAAATAGTAATATTCTGAAATATTTTTAACATTTCAAACAGCTGTTTTCTAATATAATATGGTTTTTGTATATGTACATAATTTATTTCTGTGATGGGAAAGCTGATTTTTCAGCATCATTACTCCAGTCTTCAGTGTCACATGATACTTCAGAAATCATTTCTAATATGCTGATTTGGTTCTCTTAAACATTTCTTATCATTATAAGTGTTGAAAAATATTGTGCTACTAAATATTTATGTGGAGAATATGATACAATTTTTGCAACGTTCTTTGATAAATAGAAAAAATAATTTGAAATCTCATTTTTGTAACACTGTCACTTTTGATCAATTTGATTCATCAATGCTGAATAAAAGTATTAAATTATTTAAAAATATACTGTGTATATCTAACTGACCCCAAACTTTTGAATGGTGGTGTATGTACAAAAATTCAATTTTAAAAATTGCTATTTTCCAATAAGGCATATTTCCAAATAAACCACACCTAAATTTAAGCCTAAAAAAAAAAACTTAATCAGGTTTATTCTTGAAAAAAAAAAAAAAATGTGGTAAGTAATATACTTAATTCAACATATGCTGTTGTTAATTGTGTAAATACAGTAATTTATCTATAAATATTTATATAACTTACTAGAAAACAAGACTAAAGAGCTCAGTTGACATTTACAATGAGTACACTTTCGATGACATACACAGAGAGGGCAGAAGAACATTGTCCCACACGTGTGTTACATGACTACGCTTGTTCTCAGTTTCCTCCATGCCTCATAAAACTCATGCCCTGAGGGGCCTTTTAAATTATGCAGTCCTCTCTCTTTGAGCTGCCATTTAACCACAAGCTCCACAGAACCCGCATAGAACTGCGGCCGGCCATATGGCCCATGCATTGCCCACTTTATAGACCTCATGTTCATCAGTACAGCACAAATAGCTTCTGATAGATGCATCTGTTTCTCATTCCGTCCATTCATTTCAATTCATTGAAGTTTTATTCCTATATCTATTGGAGTACAGCATTTCCAAAGTATTGTGAAGAACATTTGTATATTTTTTTAGCTTTATAATTTTCACGAACTCAAAGTACTCTGTCAGTGGTATGAGTACCATCAAAATTAGATTTTTAAGGAGAAAGACTGAAATGAAATGTCATTACTATTCCAAATACTGTAGCTGTTTTCTGTTTTAATAATGTTTTCTGTTTTAATAATTTATTTCTGTGATGGCAAAGCTGCTGTTAGTCCGGTCTTTAGTGTCACATTATCCTGCAGAAATCATTCTAATATGAATATATACATGTAAATATTTTCAAAATGTATACTGTGTGTGTGTGTGTGTGTGTGTGTGTGTGTGTGTGTGTGTGTGTGTGTGTGTGTGTGTGTGTGTGTGTGTGTGTGTGTTCATATATACATAATAAATATACACATTGCGCACACACATATATTATGTAAGCAAATACTTTTATTTTGGATGCGATTAATCGCGATTAATCGTTTGACAGCACTGCACATTTTTGTGGCAATCATGATACATTTCTAACATTCTTTAATGCATACAAAGTTCAAAAGAACAACATTTATTTGAAATATAATTTTTAGTCTATTTTTATATAAGTGGGGTGAATTCAGATCAATTCAACCATTTTTTGACATTGAGATGACTGTGTGACTGTGGACAAATTCACCCAAACTAACCCTACAGCAGATAAATCACTGCTGAATCCTATTAGCTTGAATCCTCTTTTCCATCTCTCTGTCTCTTCGTCCTTGTCCTGTCTCAACTTATATTTCTGAGTATATGTTGATGTTGATTGCTCTGAAGGATGCTCTTAAAGAGTCGCATATACACTCAGATCCATTTCAGAGCAGATCATGCCCAAAGTGTTGGGTGCCAAAGTATCTTATTTTAGCACTTGAGGGATTTATGCTAAGTTGTGTTTTGCATAGCAAAGATATCAGGGGCAGAGCAACCTGTTATTATGGTGAACTGAAGAGCACTTAAATTGCCCGTCAGATGAGGATTTCTTGAAATTACCTTATCTGTCACGGCCTCAGCAGCTTATGTGTTCTGTTTGCCCTCTGTGCTCATACACATACACAACACCACAGCTCTCTATGATCTCCTCTTTTCACAAATCTATGCAATTACACACAATATAATTAGACACATGATGTGAGTTGTTGTTTATGTTTTACAGGGGAATTGGAAAGCAAGGATTCCAGTGTCAAGGTATGTATAACACATATTTTACCATATTTAAATTCATTCCACAGATTCGTTTATCGTCAAAGATTTTTCAGATCATCCTGCCTATCTATAGCAGTGTTTCTGTTATTCATGAGCCATTCATTTTATTAACTACTGTATTTATGAAATAAGTACCGTTAATTGTTATCATGCATGAAGATCCAAGGATGTAACTATATATTCAGTGTTTAAATAGGGCCAAATTTAAAGTGTAGTCCTCAATTTGATCTGAATATAGGGGGAATACATGTCCCCCTCAGTGTCTATAGTGGTTATGGCCCTGTGAAGATCCAAAAGTGTTTTGCTGAAGCAATTCATCTTTGACGATCGGTAAGCTGAGACAGCAATATCTGAGCAAAGCCATTTTTTGACCCGAGTTCAAGTCCCAGCTTGTGGTCCTTTCTGATCCCGTTCCTGTCTCTCTTTCTCACTTCACTTTTTGTCCGTTCTCTCTCTATACTGTCCTGTAGTCAAAAATGCCAAAAAAGGGTAATAACTTTAAGTCAGCATGAGCACCCTTTCTAAGTGCATGTTATTGTTCTTATTGTAAATGTTTCATCCTTTTGTGTTTAATGTTTTTACATTTTTTTACCTGGATAGGTAAAGGATATTTTTTGTATGCACAGAACAAAGTCCCTGCCCTGCATTTATTCCCCCCGATAATCCATTTCAGTCAGATGCATGTCACGAAACGGAAAAAAAGATCCGACGCTACTTCCATTACATCACAACTTTAAAAAGACCTGTAGCAATATAATATACTCTCTCGATTTAATCCCACTATAACAGTGTATTTTTTGCTGCACTATGATTTTTATCACGAATTATGACATTTAGTGTCAGATTTACTAACAGCTTGCACCACTGCAAACCCTGTCAACTGCAAACTACTCTCAGCAAGCAGTGAAACATAAGCGATGGAAAGGTGTGGAGACAGTTATTTTTGCAGCTGACCTGACTGCATATGCATTTGTAGGAGTTTCTCATTCAGAAGCAAATTATATGGGAGGAGAGTGTTTAAGTGAATCATGCCAGGTGATTTACTAAGGATTCAGGGTTCCTGCGCAGTTTGGAAAAGTATGGAATTTGATCTGAGTAATTTCCAGGTTTCATTTTCTTCATAGTAAGATGGCAGCGATGCATAAAGGAAATAGGTTATAGTGTATATACACAGTATAAAACTAGAAATTGTAATGCGTAAGCACGTAAGAAAAAAAAAGTTTTGGGCACAAAAAAAGATTTGAATATGTGAAGTTTTTTAGGGGCTCTGTATGTTCTCACTTTGAGAAAATCAATGAATAAACCCCTGAAAAAATAAAAATATTTACAGGGGACTCTACTATATACCAAATATGTGATCCTGGACCACAAAACCAGTCTTAAGTGTCAATTTTTTTAAATTGAGATTTATACATCATCTGAAAGCTGAATAAATAAGCTTTCCATTAATGCTTGGTTTGTTGGGATCCGAGATACAACTATTTGAAAATCTGGAATCTGAGGGTGCAAAAAAATCGAAATATTGAGAAAAACGCCTTTAAAGATGTCCAAATGAAGTTCTTAGCAATGCATATTACTAATAAAAAATGAAGTTTTGATATACTTACGGTAAGAAATTTGCAAAATATCTTCATGGAACATGATCTTTACTTAATATCCTAAAGATTTTTGGCATAAAAGAAAAATACCCATACAATGTATTTTTGGCTATTGCTACAAATATACCCCAGCGACTTAAGACTGGTTTTGTGGTCCAGAGTCACATATAAAGATATAAAAAATGCTCCTATGAACCATTTATGTTAAGCATGGTCTGAAAATCTACTGAGTCTGAAAAAGTATGGAATTTTGAGATGGAAAATGTGTAGGAATCCTGAGGTTTGCAGTAGTCAGTTTACTGGCATTTGCTCTATTATTTAACTCTCAAAAGAAGCTTGTCTTCACCCATTTTGCACCAATGTGATTATCATCAGCTCTGCTTGTTTGCGACCCTATGCTAATTTGCGCTGCTCTTAGTAGATTGCATTGGTCATTATGGAAATGAACTGGTTGCGTCTGTTTTCTTTAATTTGAGGATTGTCAGTAGATCACCCGCAGAACTTTCCACACTCATTGGCAATTTTATGGGATTGCGTTCTTGTGCTAATTAAACCCTATTTAGTAAATCTTGCCCATAATATTTCTGATTAAATTCTGAAAAATTAGCTTTTCATTGTAAATGAATAATTTCCTATAAGCCATTAGCATATAAAATATTAATGTAGTGTGCTACCATTTTACTTTATAAACCTTGATGACTTGCATATGACAGAATTGCTTTACTAGTTATGGTATATGTTTGTTTTAGTCTGCAGTTTTGTGGTGCACAAACGCTGCCATGAGTTTGTCACATTTACTTGTCCCGGAGCCATCACTGCTCCCAAAGCAGAGGTATGTATGTACTGTTAATGTATACAGTATGTCATCTTTTTGCCATTTAGCACTATTTTTATTTTTATTTTTTTTGTCCTTTCACTCTATATTATTTTTCTTTTCCTTTCATTATTTTGCTTGATCATCATATAGCTCTTCTTTTCAAGGTTGATGTTCTGCTATGATCACTGCAGTTCATCTTTTATTCTACTGTATCATCCGCACCCCATCCGTCTCTCGCCTCTTCATTTTCACATTTTTGCATGGCAAGCCATTTATTTTTTGGCTGAGTAAGCCAATATGGAAGTAGGTCTCACCGTCACACTCATCTTTTCCTTTTCTTTGATGAGCCTTTTATTGCTCTCTCTCTTGCATTCCTTCTTTAAAAGAGGAGGTTTTAAAGGAAAAACAATATCAATTTTCTCTCTCTCTCTTGCTCTCTCTTATTCGTGCTACACTACGATAAAACGTGCAGGGGATGTGATATGATGTAATGCAGAGTGAGTGTAAGAATACATGTGAAAGAGAAATACAAGGAAGAAGCTATATCGTAGCGCGCTTCCGTTGTTCCAAATCCTAGTTAGCAGCCTATGTAGGCAGCTCTTTTCATCAAAGGCATCATGGGCCGCTTCCAAAGGCTGTTTCAAAAGGCAGACAACTTAATTTTGCTGCCTGCAAATATACTTTCTTTTGACATCACATCCCCATGTCTTTTGTGGGGAATGCATTGTGACAATGATTATGATGAAGTGAGGAAAATGTTGATTATAAACCTACTGTATATTTCATTCAATTTCATTAATTTCAAAAGTGATGAAAAATAGCTTGCATAATTAAAAAAGGATTATTTTACCCAGTATGTGTCTGTGCTAAATAATATAATATAATATAATAAATACAAAATGCATAAAAAATCCCCTGCCTAAACTCAGTAATGCTTATCTTTGTTTATGCCAATTCATTTGAAATGAGGTAAAAGGCAGACTTACAAATAAAATTGTTAAAATTATATTATATTATTAATATTTTTACTATAATACATATATTTTATCATATTATATTAAAATCTATTCAACTAATTTAAGTTCTCAGTTTCTTTGTGCATATACATCTTGTTAGCATTTACAGCAACTATAAATCATAATACAATAATATAATTGTTCAAATTCCTTAATTATTAGGATAACTTTTTAATGAATTCATCTCTGGGAGTCTCTTGCTGTATGCTTTGTGTTCATTCCCAGAATGAAAAACTAATCCAAGATGCTGGATGGTATATTTCATTTAGTATTATTCATAAAAATGTTTATTTAAATAAAAGATTTACAGTATGCTTATTAGAATATCACACTGTTAGCTTAGCAACATGCTAACGTGAAACTCATTGAAATGAACACGAATTAAGTGTGTGAAAGCAGTGTTTAGCACCATGGCATGTAGAGCATTCCAGATCAGCCCCTTGTTAAGATGCAACATACTAGTTTCTGAACAGAGCAGCAGTCTTTATTCCACCCTTGAAGTCTGAGATTTTTTTCACAAGCAGCTAAATAAAATGGTTGTAAAGTGAGGCTGTGCATGTGCGGCTAGGCCGTAAGGAAGGGTAGACAATGATGCCCGTGTGAGAAGCAGATGAGGCAGACTGACAGAGAGGAAAGGAAGTGAAGAGGGAGATTGTCAGAGGATGAAGAAAAGGAGCAGGCAGCATGCAGAGAGTGAGAATGAGGGGGAGAGAGAGAAACCAGGGTTGGGTGGAGAGGGTTTAGGCATTTAGGAGGATTCAGTTTTCACAGCTGAGCTGAACTCATATATTCATCCACCATTCATCCTCAAAATAGCCCTAGCTAATTGGCTCCCAGTGAAAAAGTCACTTCAAAATGAAGCCTTTCCTCTGGACCTATAAAGAGAGAGAGAGAGAGTGAGAACCAGAGGGAAAGTAGAGTATCTGTGTTTGTTTGTGCATATGCTTGCTGTGTCTGTGCATAAAGATTGTCCTATTTATAGAGCAAAGAACAGTATGAGAGGGTTTCTTATCGGACACATCATTTAAATCTCTTTTTCTTTCTCTCATGGCCAACCCGTTTCCTAGAACTGGGTGTACATGGCGTCCCTCTGTGTTAAATATGAAATCACATCAACGTGCTTTTGCCTGCGGACTAAACCAATTAAATAAATAAATGAGTACAATGTTTTTGTCTGTCCCTCTCTCCAGGATCTCAAGAGCAAACACAAGTTTAAAGTACATACATACTCCAGTCCAACCTTCTGTGATCACTGTGGGTCTCTGCTGTATGGCCTCATACATCAAGGCATGAAATGTGCCAGTGAGTCTATTTATATTGAGATCCAAATGAAGTTAATCTATTCTAGACTGTAGACTGACATGCTGGGGACTTAGAACAATGTAGTTATAAAGTATATTTACCTGGATTTTCACAGTAGTTTTCATGACTTATTGTGCAAATATAATATTATATAATTAAGGCTAAATTCTTTGCCTGATCAGTTTTGATTAAGTAAAAAAAGTGCTATATATATATATATATATATATATATATATATATATATATATATATATATATATATATATATATATATATATATATATATATATATATATATATATATATATATATATAACATTTTAATCATATAAAATTATAGTATAGTATAGTATATTTCATTGACTATTAAGTTAATCTATTCTCTATAAACATTTTAATCATATAAAATTATAGTATAGTATATTTCATTGACTATTAAGACCACGTTAGCTAAACTTGAAGTTTTTGAGCAATTACTTGGTAATTAATTGACTTGAATTGGTGCAAGTTAGGATTTCCTGCGTAACCCTGCCAGCTATGCAAGGATATATATATATATATATAAATGACTGTAAATTTTAATGTTTTCATTTCAATTTCAGTTACATTAAATATTATTATAATAACTTTCAATGAATTGTCTGTGGAAGTCTCTTGCTTGTACATAATATGGTGAAGAACAACATTCATATAGTTTACTCATAATGTTTTTAAATTGTTTAAATTTCTATTGTATCAATTCTTAGATCTAAATTAGCATAGCATAATCAATCAAGATTGCTGTCATTAAATCAACACAATTGTATGTAATTATATGTAACTGTAGAGTAATGCTTTTCAGGCTTTTAATAGATATCTCATACTGTATATTAGACTGAATTAATTCCCTTTAACTCTGATTTAATCCATTTAATAACAACCATGTCATCTAATATAATTTGCATGACACTTTCAGAAAATAATAAAGCAGGCGGTGGTAGCTGACAGCACTTGCTGGATGTGGCTGTTAACACTGTTTGTATTAGATATAAAAGGTTTACAGTATTAGGCAGACTGCTCCTTATAATTGTTGTTTTTTAACTGAAAGGAGACTATGTACATTATGTAATTTTTTCCTCACACTCTTTCTCTCCCTTTTATTTTTGTGTTTGTGTGTGTCTGTGTGAGAGAGGTTGTGACATGAATGTACACAAGCGCTGTGAGAGCAGCGTCCCCAGCCTGTGCGGACAGGACCACACTGAGAAAAGAGGACGGATACGCCTGACCGTGCGTGGAGAGAAAGAGGACATATATGTCACAGGTGAACATAACTGTAACCTTTACAAACTGATGAACACTATTAGACTTTTCGGTAACACAGGGACCAATTCTCACTATTAACTAGTTGCTCATCAGCGTGCCTATTATTAGCATATTGGCTGTTTATTAGTATTTATAAAGCACATATTCTGCATGACCATTTTCTACATCCCTAATCCTACCCAATACTTAAATTTAAAAACTACCGTAGGCTACTAACTTAGGCGTTATTGAGGCAAAAGTCATAGTTAATGGTTTGTTAATTGTGAGAATTAGTTAGTGCTATGCCACATAATATGTCTTGACATTTTTGACTTTTGATATAAAAAAAATACATTCCTCAAAATGACGCAATAAAGAATATCATTAAGACTCTTTCCACAGCATTATGGGAAGAATTAGTAAGAAAAGTTTCCTTTTAAACCCTTTCAGTAAAAAAGTTTATATAATTATACTTTTGACAGCTTTTGTCAAATGCAACCATTCAACCCCGTTTCCCGTGATATTGTAAAAAAATAAAATTAAATTACAAAACAAATAGTTTTCTTTAATAAAAATATGTCTATCAACATCGATAAACTATCATAATTATATAGCTTGTATTAATTATATATTGTAGCTTTCTTGGTTATGTTGTTATTTAATATTTATTACTAGAAAATTACAATGTAAAAGAAATCTGTAGGATTACAGCTGAATTTATGCTCCACGTTTTAGTAAAAGTCCCTTATAAAATGAATAGAAAATAAAACATCTGCCCTTGTTTTATGTCCTATTCGTAGAAAGTGCTAAGCAATGTTTATTAAGATTCCCCTATTTATACCCCAGTGAAGAATTACTCCTTTGCTCACATGGAGAATTTGCTGTTTAAGGAAGCCCACTGGAGATGCATTATGAGCCGCATGGCACAGCTCAACTTTCCTCCAGCAGAGGGAAATGTGTGCATATAGCATCATCAGTACAAGAGGAAAAAGCTAATTATACACACACACAATCTGCTGTATTACAATGCATTAGCTGCGCTGTGTCAACTTAACTAAGCCTGTGGCTCTTAGATCAGCGCCACCATAGAGAGACTAATGAGTAGTGAGAAGACTACTAATGCTCTACAGAGAATGTGAGCATTTAAAATGCACCGCTGTTCTTTTAAAGGCAACCAGCAGCATGTCATTCTGACAGGTCAATTTAACAATACAGCTGAAAGCACATTCACTGTACGAAGCATAGCAGCGCAACCACAGAGATATTCACTTTGTTCTATTGCATGGTATAATTCATGCAGTATTCAGTACTGGTATGTTTGAACAGACATAATCAGTTCTCGATGTGTAATGTATGTTTTAGTGCATGAAGCACATAACCTGATACCCATGGATCCTAACGGCCTGTCAGACCCTTATGTGAAGCTCAAACTCATTCCTGATCCAAAAAGCCAGAGCAAACAGAAAACCAAAACCATCCGTTCTACACTCAACCCTATCTGGAACGAGAGCTTCACCTTGTGAGTCTTATTTGTGTTTCTTTGTTTGTATGTGCATATGATGCAGAAGTTGTTGCCAGGGTGTTGCTGTGGTGGATTGTTTCTGAGTGGATGCTAGGTTATCTCTCTCTGTCCTCCTGTCTGTGTTTAGTTCAGTGCGTGGGAGGCAGTGGGACAGGCGTTTGTCTGTGGAGGTCTGGGACTGGGATCGGACCTCACGGAATGACTTCATGGGTGCTCTGTCGTTTGGCGTTAGTGAGATATTCAGACGTTCAGTCAGTGGCTGGTTCAAATTACTCAACCAGGATGAGGGAGAGTATTATAACATCCCTGTACCTGACCCAGACCTGCAGGTACTCTCTCATATCATCTGCACTTTTTAATGTTATTATACTTATTTGTACTAATTCCTGCTGACTTTTTTGTGATTTTGTCACGTTTATGATCTGAACAAATTTACTAGTTTTTAAACAAATGCTTATTATTTCATTTTTGGTAACATTCTTCTTTACACCTTTGTGTGTGTGTGTGTGTGTGTGTGTGTGTGTGTGTGTGTGTGTGTGTGTGTGTGTGTGTGCGCGCGTTGGTTTTTATGGGGACTCTCCATTGGCATAATGGTTTTTATACTGTACAAACTGTATTTTCTATAGCACTACAGAAACCCTACACCCAAACCTACTCCTCACAGAAAACTTTTTGCATTTTTAGATTTTCAAAAAACTTATTCTGTATGATTTATAAGCCTTTTGAATTACGGGGACACCAAAACTGTCCTCATAAATCACCTTCACATTGTAATACCTGTCATACCCATGTCATTATACAAATCTGTGTACTTCTGTGTGTGGTGGTGGTGGTGGGGGGGTTTATGGGGGTTTTGTGTCCCCATAAAACATCAAAATCCACCGTGTGTGTGACATTTGTGTTCTGACCAGCTATACAGCTCATTTTTATACAAAGGTTTTAAACACTTTGTAATAACATTACACTAATACAATTACTAAAATTGAATAACAATGAAGAATACAGCATTTATTGAGAGTAATGTTAATTAACAAACCTCTCCTCTTTCTTACAATCAACTGCAAGCTCATATTCAGATCTGCCCCATCCAATCAACAACCAATAGATACTGTAGATCCAAGTTTTTGATAATCTGTATCACTCAGAGCTACATTACAAAATTGAATCAAAATATCTGTAGTTACTTCCGTGAATTTTTAACAAATTTAAATGTATTGTCTTCATCTTAGCAATTTTTTATTACCTACCGTAAGCACTATTGTAGGGAGTGTAACCTGCGACTTTTGAGTTGCCTTCCATAATTTGTGGTAAAAACAGAAAAGTTGTTGGCTTAAATCTTCACGTGGCTATCCATAAAGCATCATCATTGTGCCCTTGAGCAAAGCACTTTACTCCATTTTGCTCCAGGGGAGATTATGCCTGTAATAGATGTACTGTAAGTCACTTTGGATAAAAGTGTCAACATGCAATATTCAGCCAAGAGAGTGCTGTAGAAGTCTAGGGCCATCTCAGGTCCACAAATAAACAAATCCAGATAAAATCAAATGTTCTTTTTGACATCATGCAGTCACAAACAGCCACATCTACAAATTCTGTAAATGTCATCTTAGTCTGACCACATTGTGTGAGCACCATAATTGTGTCACTATCATAGCACATCCACAGGAGGGCAGTGTAGTTCTTTATTGAAATGAACTGTCTCTCTCTCATCCCATCTTTCTCCTCATTTCTGAAGGTACCAGATGCTGCTATCATGCCCTCTATTCCTCCTGCTCCTGTTACTGTGACGACGCCTGTTCCTACTGTGACCCCTCCTGTTCTGAGTCCGACTCCCACTGCACTGCACACGGGCAAAGGCCAAGTCAGGCTGCACGATTTCAACTTCCTCATGGTTTTGGGCAAAGGGAGTTTTGGCAAGGTGCTTGAAGTTGCATACTTTTTTCACACACACATACACATATAGTGGGACCGAGGAGGCCACAATGAAAATATGGGATTCAAAATCAAATTTAAACCTGGAAATCGGATTCAGGATTTAAAAAAATGAGAAACGTAAAATGAATAGTGTATGCTGTCACTAAAGAAAATAAGCACCTAATTTTTCAAGTCAACTTTTCACTGACATTTGAACCGTACTGTATGTGTAATAAATCGTTGTGTTTCCTCTCCTGGTTGTCAGTGGAACAGAAACCTTTAAAGGAAACTATCTAGACTCAGACTCAGACAGAACTCCCACAGTCCACCCACTCTGTTCACTGACTGTCTGATGCATATTGAACACCAAAATGGCAAGCGCGGACTATGATCAACAAGTTTCAGTCTGTTTGGCTGGCTTCACGCAACTTCCAAGAGTAAAGACACCATTTTTTATAATTAGTCTGTCAGTAAACAAATTGTATTTACAAGGTAATGAGTTGATACAGTGATTGCTTTGAAGGACAAAATAATGAGTCTGGCAGCTTAGAGACATCAAGTCTATGACAAATATATAGATTAGTCCCTTTCAAGTTTAAACTAGATTAGTTACAGTGCAGTGCATTGGAGTGAATTTATTAATCATCACACTCAGCTCGCACATGTGCTTTGAATTTTTTTTTTTTGCATTAATTAGTTTGTCTTAATTTAGTTTGTCCGACACTGGCCCAGGCTGTTGTTTCACTGTCAAGACAGAACAACACCTACAAACTACTGGAGACATCAACAATAATAGCTGGTGACACTGTGTCGGGGAAAATGAAAATTCTGTCATCATTTACTCACCCACATGTCATTTCAAACCTGTGTGACTTGTGCTAGTAACCAAAATGTTATGGTTTCCATTGACTTCCACTGAATGCAAAACATTTCTCAAATTATCTTCTCTTATAATGTTCCACAGAAGAAAGTAAGTCATACAGGTTTGAAACGACATGAGGGTGAGTAAATGATTCCAGAATTTTCATTTTTCTGTGAATTATCCCTTTAAGACATACCCGCAAATGTAGTTTTAATGGGTACAAAGACATTTATCTGTCATAACTTCTGGAGAGAAATAGCACAAACACTAGACAAGGGTGAAACTTCTTGTGCATGTGTTGAATTAAATTGAATATACTTTGAAAAACTGTTGCTGCATCGGATCTTGTATAGTAGGTACTGGAGTTGGGGTACTTAAACTTTTGACTTGGACTTCAAACTCTGACTCGAAACTGGACTTTGACTGCAGTTATGAATGAACATGGACTGGGATTTGTACTTGAACTGGACACGGACTCAGGACATTTTGGATTTTACAGAGTAAAGATGAAAGGTAACATGAAAGATTAAAAAAAAGAAGTAACAGCATAAAATTAAGATAAAGTGACCTTAATAAATGTCTTCCACTCAAACTCGATTGGTTAAGGACTAGGACTCAGACTAACACTAGTATGTACTACATTTGTTTTAGGTACTTTTTGCCTAGTTTTGTGAACGCTATGAATTTGGACATGCTACTCGACTCGCATACTGTTTTTTATTAATTATTTTTGTCCACAGGGTGGCAACACTGGCCCAGATTGTTTTTGATTGTTTCACAAAGAAACAGCATAGACGGAACACAAACAATAAACTACTGGAGAACGTAACAACAATAGATGGCCTTGTTGATGAGCACTTGTATGATGGGGGTTAAGAGATAAGTACACTTGTGTCAAAGTATACTTTGGCCTTCAGCCTAAGTAGATGGGTTTGGGACAAAACAGGCTGCAAGGCAGACCAGATTCTTATGCCGAAAGTCAGGCTTCATGAGACCACATTCACTCATCAACAAACACGTCTACTTACATGTTCCCTGTAGATGCAATAAGGAGTGCGAAGGGTACAATGTCCTTGGAACTGAATTAGGCCCTTGTCTCATTCGTTCCTGGGCTGCTGCTGCTAATTCAGGCAGAAGGGGAAACGCTAAAGCTTTGGTCCCAGCTGCAGGAAGAGGGGGTTGATTTCCCTATCTAAAATTTGCAGCTGTGGCTCTGCCTCGCTTCCTCTAGGAGGCAGAAGCTCTGATTCAAGGCCCAGTGAGATGCAGACCTTATTCACCTTAAAATACCTGGATCTATGTAGGCACACGGTCATTTGGGTGGTCGGCCAGTCTTGTTATGTGATAAATAAAGCAGAAATTGTGATACGTGTAAAAATCTCCTGGTGATTGCAAATCCAAGAGCAGCCATGGGATTATTGGAATATTTCAGAACGAATGCCTTGTTTTGGTCAAACAAAACGCTCAGTTCTTCTGTCTGTGCTGAGCAGAATCTAAATGCTATTGTCGTGTGTCAGCACAGAGCACACAAGTGAAGGACTCTGAGCTGTTTGATCCCTGAGGAGGAATGACATGGGAGTGTGTGTGTGTGCATTTTGCACTCTCTTGTTTGAGCGTGTGGAGGAATGTTTGTTGCCTTTTGTGGTTGTGTTCATGTACAGTATATAAAATCATTTTAAAGTAGATGTTGTGTGTGCACGGTATATCTGGTGTGCATACGCATGTGTGCACACTTGTGTGTGTGTGTGTGTGTGTGTGTGTGTGTGTGTGTCCTCACAAGATATTTGGTTATATAAGAGGCCAGGGTTATACTCAGTAGACAGCACATCCTCCAGGGCGTAGAACCGTGCTAAAGAAAGGATAGAAATGAGGGAAGAGATTAAAGAGAAGAGCAGAGGAGAGAGACCTGGGACCCAGAGATAGAAAAATGACACAAAGCAGAAAAAAAGACAGGAATAGAACAGGATCACACGAGTAAATGAAATGAATTTCTGTTCATTTTTTGTTTGATTTGAGGTAATGTTCCCTTATGAATGTTAAACTCGCTTTGAATTATGTTTTCTGCTCTTGCTTTGTGTGTTTGCCCAATCGAGTCGCTGCTGTAGGAATGTGAGCAGAAGATGGTGAACTCTTAATTATTAATGTTCAAGAAGTGTTAGCGCAAGGTTTCCTTGTCATCTCGCAGGTCCTGTTGGCAGAGGAGAGGGGCAGCGAGCGCTTGTTTGCGGTGAAGGTGTTGAAGAAGGACGTGCTCTTTCAGGATGAGGACACAGAGAGCGCTATGGTGGAGAGAAGAGTGCTGGGCCTCGTGGGGCGACCTCACTTCCTGACCTCCCTCTACTGCGCCTTTCAAACCGAGGTCAGTGTGTTCATCGATGTGTGTGTGAGAGCATGTAAACGGTTAATGATTAAAAGAGAGTGGGAGCCTGGGGATGAGGTTTATACATGCATATGCAAATTATGAAATATATATATGGACTGAAATGTCATTCGGCCCTTAGTGATGGAACAGATGCACTCTTCACCTTCAGGGCCATTTTTAATTTACTTTTCTGACCTTGCACAGCTGGAACACGAGTACTGACATTTTGTGGGTCCTTCATGTCCACATGTGGTCTCCCAGGGCAGAAACTAGATATTTTTAAGCATGAACGCAGTAATTTTTTGTTTTTGTTGTGTTGGTTGATAGTATACTGACACCTAGTGGCGCGGATGCAGCATCACACTAAAGTTTTCAGGTTCTGATGCCTTTCTGCAGGTGATAGTGTCTGTTAACACAGGATTACCAAAACAATCAAAGCATGTCGGATTTACCATAACTAGTAAATTGTAAAAAGCCTTTATATCTTTACAAAACTCGTAATTACAATTTATAAACTCTCTGACCACATGATTGCAGCAACGTGATGCTGAACCAATTAAAATGATGGCAGCTTCAAGAGTATAATGTAGTAACTACTAAAATGTAATATATATATATATATATATATATATATATATATGTTTTGCCTGTTATTAACATATTAATAATGCAAGATTAATCTGAAAATAAACAAAAGTCGTACAATATAGTTTAATGTAGCCAGCACAGATTCATATAAGTAGTGTCTAATCTCCTGCTAAATAAAGTGTATTAAAGCATTTGCGTAAAATCTGTTACTTGTTAAACTATGGTCTTGTCAAATTCTATTAAAATCTTGGCATTAATGGTGTAGAAACACGTAATTCAGAATGAGAACGGCCTCAAGTAGAATGTCTGGATTTTCTAGTAATTACGGTAATTACAAAATGCCATGAATGCACCTAAATATTCATCTGGTCATGTGATGTAAAAATGGCTGCCACTATGAGTTAACCCACTCCATGTAAAATAAACAGCTTTTAATAGGCTTCTAATATGCCTAGATTGTTCATCAACCTCTACTGAGGTTTGTATGCCAGATTAATGACTGTATCAGTTATGGAGTAAAGCTGTTTAATCATAGTAAAAATGAAAGTCTATCACCGTAAGTATTCTTCTTTTACCTCATTAAAAGGTTGTTTACATTGGCCTAGATAGGCACCGATAGATTCAATTAATTTGCCCTGAACAAGGCTGTTAGCAGTCTTGAGAGGGAGACAAATCACAAGAACAGATTGCTTTTACAATATTGACTAAGAGGGTTTATAAAATGTCAACATGAACAATGGGTGAACAAAATAACAGAAGCTTCTGACACTGTAATAATTATATTCTTGGAATGCTGTCATGTGAGCCCTAAACTGGCAACCTGGAACAACCTGCGTAATAAAAGGTGATTCGACGATCATTTCACTCTCACATGATAAATCATTTTTGTAACTAATGAATCTGGAGGGCCTTTTTGCAATGTTAGTTGCCTCATTTTGCTTTGAAAAATGACTTTTCATAGAGCTAATTGTCTGACCTCTTTCAGCAGACACGTATTGCAAAGTGGCAATCAGCCTAATGAAATACATTGGCAGCTGCAGTACTGAAAGAGAGAAAAAGAGGAATGTGTGTGTGTGTGTGTGTGTGTGTGTGTGTGTGTGTGTGTGTGTGTGTGTGTGTGTGTGTGTGTGTGTGTTTATGTCTGGCTTTAATGGTTTGTGAAGGTTTGAATTACTCTTCTTAAATCACTTGATTTTTTTCCCCCCGTGTCGATTGAATTTGTAACAAACACTCGATGTGACTGTGTTTGGTAATGACTTCTTTGTGTATGTAAACTGTGTCTCTTTGTATCAAATGCATGAAATAGAGTTTCCTGTCAAAGCTATCAGTTGCCCAGTGGAAAAATGCAGCGTCCCACTGATCAGAAGTTCAAGTCCTACAGACACCAGATGCTGTAGTCAGATGCCTCTGGAGATAAAGTGGGCTGTTATCTTGACTTGGCTGTAGGTGACAAATACTGAAGCAACAGAGAAAACTTGCTGGTCTCAGCTTACAACCCAGAGTTCACACAATTCATTGTGCAGGCTGTGTAAAGTACAGTAAATTTATAGTTTTTGAAAGAAGTCTCTCATATATTAATGAAGGCTGCATTTATTTGATCAAAAATACAGTACAACAGTAATATTGTTAAATATTATTACAATTTAAAATATCTGTATTTGTGATGGCAAAGCTGACTTTTCATTATTATTCCAGTCTTCAATGTCGCATGACCCTTCAGAAATCATTCTAATATGCTGATTTGCTGCTAAAGAAACATTTCTTATTTTTAATGTTGAAAAAGTTTGAGGGTGGAGTGTTATAATCAAAGCACTCTGGTTTCAGTCAAACAAATTGCATCAGTGTTTCATAAACTAAGATTTTTTATGTTTATTCTGCTGTCAGTTCGGTTAAATGTAAAAACTAAGTATTTTGTTAGATACTTAAATTTTGTCACTTTACTCATACTTTAATGTTAGTCTAATTTCTGTAAAAATGTGATATTCATGGCATTGTGTGATCACAAGGTCTTGTTTCTATTTATGAATTTACAAACATTTGTCTGATAATTTGACTGATTGCTAATCTACTGTGGCATTTGCTGTATTATTTAATTGAATAGCATGAGAACAAGCGAACTGATTGACGATTCATGTTTGATTCCATATCTGCTGATTGCTGATAATAAGTTTTGTGTTGTAGGATCGTCTGTATTACGTCATGGAGTACGTGAACGGTGGTGATCTTATGTTTCACATCCAAATCGTCGGCAAGTTTAAAGAACCGCATGCAGCGTAAGTTTAGCACTTCTCTTCTGTAATAATTCACAAAACATATAATCATCTTCAGGCCATGCGAGATGTAGATGAGTTTACTATTAATTTACTATTACATCACTTGCTCACCAGTGGATCCTTTGCAGCGAATGGGTGCCGTCAGAACGAGAGTCCAAACAACATTACAATAATCCACAACTATTGCTTGCTTTTTCACTTTTTATACTGTTTAAGTACCCCCTCTGTTCTGTTTCTAAATTCACCTGTTTGGCATCATTCTGTCATTCTGTCCTGCAGTTTGTTTAATGGAGTTAATGAGAGATTTTCATGTTGGCAGGTTCTATGCTGCTGAGATCGCGGTGGGCCTGTTCTTCCTGCACAACAAAGGCATCATATACAGGTACGAGAGATGATGACAGTCTCCTTCCACAAACTCACCATATGTTACAGTCACTTAATATTCCTTCTCTTTCTCTGGTCTGCAGAGATCTAAAGCTGGACAATGTCCTGCTGGACAGTGAAGGACACATAAAGATAGCGGACTTTGGGATGTGTAGGGAAGGCATGATGGAAGGGGACACCACTCGGACCTTCTGTGGCACACCTGATTACATCGCACCTGAGGTTTCCTTTACTCCATCTCCATCCTTCTGCTCCCGTCTGATTCATCTTCTCTTCTTCATGACCTCGGCTCTGTGTTTACATGAACACTCGGTGGATGTGCCAAGTCAGCACATGTCTGCGTGTATGTGCATATACATGTCTCTGTGTGATTTCATTTAGGTTCACTGCGGTGTTTACTACACGGCGACATGATGGACATCCCACTGGAGTGATGTATGTGCTAAATCGTCAATGTTTGTGTTTTGCTGTGTGATGGAAAGGCGATGTGAATGTGGGTCTACTGAAGCCCAGTATGCGTCAGTGCTGTATTAACCCAGCAGTTAAACTGGCTCACATTGATCACATTATGTAAAAAAAAAAAAAAAGAAAAAGCCATTGATCTTTGTGTCCCTGTCATTTTGAAAAGATGCAATATGTGTCCCTGCAGGCAAGGAAATTAATCTCTCTTTCTCACGCTGTGACACACACACTCACGGCTGACACAGAGACACTGGCATATTTATTGTGTAATTATCTTTAATATGATTTTCATGAGCTTATCTGCACATTGAGAGGGCTGTAATAGCATCCATCTAACTCTGTAATGGGAATATTTCTAATTTATATGATTTTGAGAATATAACATTATGAAATTACAAAGCATTTAGCAAGGATGGGCAAAATTCAAGATCCATTTAAAAATCGGCCTTCTTTAAGTTTAGGAGTTGGAATGTGAGTTTAATTGGTCACATTCCACAGGATGTTGAATTGGAATTATGGGAAGTGGAATTTACTGAATTGCGATTTCAAAGAAATTCAACAGTCATTAACCAAGGAACAAAAGGACAAGAACAAACTTACACAGAGCTCTACTTAAAGTTTCCATTCCACTGCTTCATGTTGTTTGGCTCCATTTCGAAGAGTATTCTGTGAAGTATCTTTAATAAATATGTTATATTAAAATGTGTAATTTATTGAATATATTTAAATGCCTACTGTACACTACTATTCAGAAGTTTGGGGTCAGTAAGTTTTTTTTTTTTTTTTAATGTTTTTGAAAGAAGTCTCTTTTTCTCACCAAGGCTGCATTTATTTGATAAAAAATGCAATAAAAGCAGTAATATTAATAAATATTATTACAGTTTGAAATAACCATTTTCTATTTTAATATATTTTAAAATGTAGTTTATTCCTGTGAGGCAAAGCTGAATTTTCAGTAGCCATGTCTCCAGTCTTCAGTGTCACATGATCATTTATATAATGATTCAGAAATCATTCTAATATACTGATTTGCTGCTCTAGAAACATTTTTGCTCCTTTTTTTTTGTTTTTATGTATTTATTTGAAAATGAAATCTTTTGTAATATTATAAATGCCTTTACTCTCACTTTTGATCATTTTAATGCATCCTTGCTTTATAAAGGTATTCATTTATTTTACAAAAAACTTTCTGACCCAAAACTTTTGAATGGTAGTGTAGGTATTTTGTTATATTCAAATGAAAATAGCAAATTTTAATGATATACATATTTTACAAATTCAGTATATATAAATGCAAATATAATAATAATATAAATTAAATTGTATCAAATTCAAAAATGATCTGTTTTCATAAATATCACATTTTTTTCTATGGTATCGTTTTTTAATGGTAATTCATATTAAATGCATTTATACTGAATTTCATTTTACTTCCTTAAATTCAAATTATAATTCTGCATCCTGTTTTCTACCTCAATACAAATTAAAGAATTAAGTTGGAATTCAAAAGGCATTCTCAATTAACACTTTGGGAAATCTATACCCAAAATAAATTAATTTAAAAAAACCCGGTTATAACCGATTTGTGTTGTTTTCAGATTGTGGCGTATCAGCCGTATGGTAAAGCAGTGGACTGGTGGTCGTATGGAGTCCTGCTCTATGAGATGCTGGCTGGGCAGGTAATTTTTCATCCTCTGCTTCCCTGAGCCTTTAATTTTGTCCTTTTCTCAATAGATCTTCATCCCCGACGCCCTCTCCCTCTGTCTCTCTCTTTTCATCAGCCTCCTTTTGATGGCATAGATGAGGAGGAGCTGTTTCAGTCCATCATGGAACAGAGCGTTTCATATCCGAAGAGTCTCTCTCGGGAGGCTGTGGCCATCTGCAAAGGGGTAATCTACTTCCTGTTCTTTCATCTCTGCTGCCTACATACTTTGCACACGGTGCATGCACAGGGCAATCTATCCCATCTTTAATACTAACACAACTTCTAAAAACTTTGACTTAAATTAGCATACAATTGAATTTCCACCCTTTCTGTCTCTCTGTTTTTCTGACATTCTTTCTCCATCTGTTTCTCTTGCAGCTCCTCACCAAGAACCCCACTAAGCGTTTGGGTGGAGGAGAGGATGCAGAGAGAGAGCTGCGGGAGCATCCTTTTTTCCGCTGGATAGACTGGGACCGACTGGAGAGACTGGAGATACAGCCTCCCTTCAAACCCAGAAGTGTCAGTATCACCTATCACAACACCTGTCTCTGTGTGTGGGTCAGGCTTTACCCCAGAAGTGCCCCACAATGATAGAAAAACTTCTGGATTATTAAACATACTAAATAATGTCTTGAAGAAAATTATAAAAATATAAAACGCTTGGTGCAATGATTTGGTTTTGGGGTTGAGGAAACAAAAAAAAAACATTATCTAAATAAAAACAGTCGAAGAAAACGGAAACTCCACACCATGAAAGAAAAAAAATAAATAAATAATATATATAAATTATTAATTCATTCATTCAGAAATTAAAAAAGATAGTTGTTTTTAAACTCCAAATTGGTTTTCTTAAAGGGGTAGAATTTGCTTGGGTTAAAAAAAATAATAAGTTATAATTCAATTATAGAATTATAGATGGATGGATGGATGGATGGATGGATGAATTAATAATGGATACATTTATATAAATGTATATTTATATATAATAAGATGAATTATATAAATTATAAATAAATGCTAGATAGATAATTATATAAAATATATAAACTATATGCGTATATATTCCTATATACGTATTATATAATTTTTTTTTTTTACAGCAAACACATTAGCTTTTCATTTGCTTATCTGTAGTACAGTAATTATAATTAACTTTACATAGAACAGAAGTTGTGGTATGTCCTCATTTTCTTATGGCGATAAATGTTGTACAGTGTGTGTGTTTGTTTTTGTTATTTTAAACTCATAACCATGTAACTGGAAGTTTATTAAAGCGCTCTGCCTGCTTCTTATTATTTTCAGTCTGCATCTGTGCGTGTATGCGTGCATATTTACTGGTGTTGTCTTGTAAAGACGGAAGAACCAAAATAAACCTGACCCTCATTGCCTGTAGCTCTTTGCCCATATTACTCATGCTAATCTATGTGGATATTATGCTGTGTGAATGTATGTGAGCACAGTAAATAAGTAGAGGTGCTCTGAGTTCACAGTGCTGAACTGACGTCAATAGCATCCACTTAATTTGCTTGGTATTTAATAGAAATAAACGTAACCCAGCTGATTCCATTTTTCATTCCCACAGGGAGGCAAAAAAGGAGAGAACTTTGATAAGTTTTTCACATCCACCCCCTCCGCCCTCACGCCCTCTGACCCGGATGTTCTCGCCGCTATAAGTCAAGAGGAATTCCAAGACTTCACCTACATAAACCCGGAATTTCCCCCCTCACCCCTAACAGCTGTCTGAGAAAACCTCAATCAATCCACACCAACCGTCTTTTGACTTTTTGTGCTCCTGTTCATGATTTAAACTATGGTGACCAAAAAAAAAAAAAGAATGTGTAATTTGGCTTCAGCTTGCTTACAATAGGAGTCTGTCTCGATTAGACCAGCAATCACCTTCTGCAACACCACACTGATTTTAATCATCTTAACGGTAAAGCAAACTAAGCATTAATAATATTTAGCCGGTCCACTCTGAGAGTATCAACCTGAATTATTTAAGGGTCATGCATTCATGCCATTATCTCATTGGACAATAGGACCTTATTGGATATCCCTTTGGATGCTAGTAGTTGCCATGACCTAATTATAACTGAGTGCACTATAGAAACCAGCATGAACATGATTTCCCCCATGTTTTAAAGTTCACTTCAAGCTGATTATTTAATCTCAGATCAAACTAATGCGTTTCTGCTTGTCTTTGTGTAAGATCTTGTTTGCTCTGGTTTGGTTTGGTTTAGGTTACTAAATAATTGCAGGCAGGTGAGGAAATACTGGTAATCCTTTCATCTAACAACTGGTATAGAAACTCAGTATTATGATTTAGGAGTCACACACATGACAGCTAAATGCAAAAAAGAAAAGAAAAAAAGAAAGATTAATGCTTCAGCATATAAACTACTTGTTTGTGACATGAATGTTAGAGCTGATACTGTATATCTCTGTAGATGCATCAGAATTCAATCCAAATATGATTCTATACAGACTATAAATGTTTGCATCATCTTAGCATTTTACAAAAATAAGTCTTTGGGATCCATGTTATTAAAACAAATGACTTTATAAAAAACACAAATTTAGATATTTATGATTTATTCCATATATGTATATGCATATCTATATAAAGTATGTTAATGTTTATTCAAAATTACAGAAATTTTCAATGAACATGTTAAACAATATCATGAGTATAAAATAAAAATGTCCATGTAATCACAATGTTTTGCAACCTCTAGTGTGAAGAAAATGTGGTTCCAAATTACATCAACCAAAATTTTGTTTATAGTGCATAGGATTGATTAAATTTAAGTGTTAATTATTATATTACCAAAATGGTCTCAAAACAGCTTTCGAAATCTGAGATGTATGGATGAATTTGAGTGTTATTTGTGTGAAGCTGGTATGAATATGGTTATTTAGACACTGTGAGGTCTCGAGATCAGCATGCACTTGTCTTGCATAGTGAAAAATCATGATGCCTGACCTGGAAAGACCCGAGTCTGCTCCCTGTGCCCAAAATGTCCATCTAATACAACTTGAAAGTTGCACTGACGACAAAATACTGCCAACAGAAAAGTGGGAACATTTCATGCATTATGTGGGAAACACAGTTTAGGAGAAGTGAAAGGTTAGGTAAAAAGACATGTATGAATGTGGAATAACTGAAAGTTATTATTAAAAAAAAAAAAATCATCCCTGGAATTTGTAACAAGACAAAAATGATTGATTACTGCCTGATCCTGTTCGACATTTCCCAGCCTTTTATTTCATCGCTGTCTTGCTGATCTTGTGGTTATGAAAATGGGATACTTTGTAAATCAGTTCTGCTCCTGGAGATCGACTGTACATTTCTGCAGATTGGTTCCAGCTACAGCACACCTGCCAAACGTTCAGTTGAACCCAACCAATTAACAGCGGTGCTTGTTTTTAGGTTGGAACTAAGCTCTGTAGGTAGATTTACAAAAGCTACTTAAAATATTAATGTACTAATTAGTGAAAACTCCATGTATTGATGTAATTATGCTATATACTATGTCTCTATTTGTTTCCAATCACAATAAACAATTCAACCTCAGTATCAAAGATAATTTGGTTAAATGTGCATGATAGATAGATAATAGATAGATAGATAGATAGATAGATAGATAGAACCATTGCAAAATAATTTTGTATCGAGTTGTTTTGTGTTTTCAAAGTGTGAAAATAAAATAGATGACTTAAACTGAGCACTTTTTTTGTGTGTTCACTCCATCCCTCACCTGTTTGGCCTTGTCTCACTGGTCACGTCTCTGGCATCTTTGTTCGTGCTGATGAGACGGCAGACCTTTACTCTCATCTCTCAATCTCAAGTCTTTCTCTCTCTACTCTTCACTCCATCAGTTCTGTCCCAGTGGGCTTGAATGATATAACAGGATACCCTTAGATACCCTGCCTATTAAAAACTACCCTAACCTCCTTACTGTAACTGTCTTCATCTCCGTCACTCCTCTTTTTTTTTTAATGCCCCACTCTGACTTTCTTTTTAGTTCTGTGACCTCTTCTTCTTTCTTGAACTGAAGATTTCCAGCATCTGAAATTTAAAAATGTGTTCATAGAAATGCTTGCTTGTCGTGTGCTGTTGAATATAATGTAGAATTTTGTCTCTCTGTGTCTCTCTTTCCCTTCTTCACTTCTTGAGGTCAGAGTGTACTATGCTATTGATATCATGCCTAAAAATACTTTATCATGAGGCTAAGGCCATATGAAGTATAATGAGACTAACAGGGAGAAGAAACTGAGAAAGCATAAGATGAGGCTTGATTCTGACGTGGATGACGACAAAAGTGAGCCATTATCCATGCTGTTTTTCTGAATTTAAAGTGGAAGTGTAAGTGTGTTTGCGTATTCATATGCATGCAATCTCTTTAATATTTTAGTTTCTCCCAGACAGACTTTTGCATTTTCTTAAAAGGAACCCAGTAATCATGCATGCATCTTGTTTAGAGTTTCAGAAGAAACAAATTTATATGATGCTGCACTTTTTTTTAACTCCAACAAAGATTCAGTGGCATCATGTAGCCTACTGTAAATCTGGGATGCTGCTGCAAAGACTGAATTATGACAAATCGTTAGGGGAAATTGCACTAATTACTAATGTAAGGAGAAAATGAGTGCTCTGTCGTCTTTTTCTAACTCACTCATTTACTGTAAATTATGCCGCTCTTTGCCAGACTGTCTTCTCACAATACACTATTGACCAATCTGTCTTTCCCTCCATGCCTAAACTAATTTACTGACATTCTCTGTCTCTTTTACATGATTGTTAGAAATTTCTACACTTTTACAGACACAACAAATGAATTCACACACTTACAGCCATATAGGCATACAATATAATGCACAGTATGAAAAAAAAAGATTTTCTAAAAATGAAATTTAATGCTGTAAAAAATATTGTAAGTTGTAAATGAAAAATTATTCTATTACAAAATATTTCAGACTAATTTAAATTTCAAAATATTTTTTTTCTGTGCAAATATTTGTGAAGTTAACAAGCAATGTCTGAATGAACCCACTTTTTTTCATTGCATTGTTATTAAATGATTAGCTTTTTAGCTAATTATTAGCTCAGATTAAGTTAAATTGAGCAAAAATATGAGTGCAAAGGTAATCTAAATGCAAAAACACGAAAGTGAAAATCAGCATGGATATCCCATACTGGCTGTTGTATTATCAAACTGATATTTGTAATGTTTTGAAATATCAACCGTCTTTTCCCTGTCAAAAGCAGACACCAGACGTAAGCTTCATACAATCTTTCCATCCATTCAAAATGCAAAAGTACGTTTTCCATTGCGCACTACTAACCCAAGCCCTGTAACATATTCATACGCACAACGTCTGCGTTGCTTTTTGCTCTCTTTCGTTTTGCTGGGATAAAAAGAGGGACGGTAAGCGTGAAGATGTGAGGGAGGAGAAGATAACGGGGTATCAGTGGGAAATACGCACGTAAGAGAGAGAAAGAAAGAGGGAGGGAGAGACGAGAGAGGGAGAGAGAGACAGAGCGCGGATATTTTGCCAGGCACCCCTGGTGTGAGGCTTGTGCCTGCATAGTCAGCTCCACGCGCACGGGCAGGGTGAGTACACGCTTCTTCAGTCTGCTTTCATTGTTCTTTACTGTTCTCAACTAATGCGTGACTGAGTCGAAACACATTTGAACTTTTGTCAGCTGTTATAGACAGAACTTAAAGAAAACGAACGGATATGCGTTTATGGCTGCATGTCGACCGAGTACAGACGCGTTCCCACAATCCCAGCAGGTCCGTAAGCGAGTCGCATGTTGTGTCGATACGTGAGGGGAAGATTTATCGTTGTTTGTGGTCCGTTGTGAATTGTAAACGTCCAGGGTCATTCAGGAGACTGGCATGCGGTGATTCTACTAACATTTGCAGCTGTTGAGCATTTTTGTGTTGGGCAGAAGTGAGTGTATGGTAGCTGAGGTAGTTGAGACTGTAACTGGCTCAGTCAAGTGCCCCAGGAGGCGCTCGCTGGCATGTAGGTGGGAACTCCATCATTACTGGGCCAAGGTCTTTCCATACATTAGCCTACATCTGGCTTGGCACTCTTTCTCTTCTCTCTGTCCCCGTTCCTCACTGTACTGTATGTCTTTTGTTCACAATATATTTATTGTAATACATTCAGATAGCTACTAAATATCGTAGTGTTCCTTTAAACAAAAATATGCAAACATATTTAAAGAGACAGTTCACCCAAAAATGAACATTCTATTTACTCACCCTTACGTCGTTTCAAATCTGGAGACTTCTTGCTTCTTTTATGGAACATAAAAAATCTTGTTGAACTGTATTTTTCCATACAATGAAAGTCAGTGGGGTCCAAAAAACACTGGATCTCAATGATTTAGATTTTATGGTCAGAAATACATTTTTCAAGATATTTTCTTAACTGTTAACTGTTCTTTTAATATTTTGGATCAAGCGTACTTAGTGTAAGTCACACACTGACATCATACTGCGTTTGAATAGTGCACACTTTAAAGGGATAGTTCACCCCAAAATGAAATTTCTGTCATAAAATACTATGGAAGTCAATGGCTACCAGCAACTGTTTGGTCACCAGCATTCTTCAAAATCTTCTTTTGTGTTCAACAGAAGAAAGAAATTCATACAGGTTTGGAACAGCATGAGGGTGAGTAAATGATGAAAATAAAAATGATTTGGATGAACCATCCCTTTAAGTACACACTTTGTGTGGCACCAAACTCAAGGGAGTTACCTCAAGTTGTGCTAGTGCTCAAAGATATCCTTCAGCAAAGGTCAAGTTCAGACCAAATCGGATGTGCAGACCCCACACAAATTTAAAAACGTAAAAAAGAAAATCTGTGGGTGAATATGCAAGTTTGAGGTGGAACTTGGGCGGACTGATTTTGTCATGGAGAAGTAACCTCTCTTCTACATCAGCACACGCGGCCTTGAGGGGGCAGAAGAGCTGCGGGCGAAAGAGTTCTGTGAAAAAAACCTCTCAGTGTAGACGGTCAAGCTGGAGTTTGACATTGTTGGTCTCTGCCTCTGTTGTGTTTGCTTCAGAGCACTCAGCACCAGCACTTTTCCTCCTCAGCGTTCACGCTGTGCCTTTTTTGCTGCATTGCAAAATCTGTCCATCATTTGCTGAGGTTCATCTTCTGTTGACTGCTGGTGTTAGGGCTTGTGTCATTCTTTGCGGCAGGATGAAAGGCAAAAGGTCGAACTCTCCGATATTCACACAGACGCAATAAAAAGTCTCGTCTAGACTTCTGAGATTCATTTTGGAAGCCAAGAGTCTCCGTCTCTTTTTTCTCTTTCTTACGCTTTCTTTTTCACCCTCTCTTGTTGCTCAGGGTGCTGCTCTGAATCACCAGCTCAGAGAGACATACAGGAAATGACAGCATGAAAAAGCACACACACACACACACACACACATTCTCTCACACATACTCTATACAACCTCTTCAAAAATATCCATCATAAAAGTCGCCATAGCAGCAGCAGCTGAGTGACTGCAGAGACAGGAAACTGATTCTTTCAACCTCACGCATGTAACCAAATGACAGCATTCATTTCATTAATCACAAGTCAAATCGTAATCTTTAAATATGTAGAGAGCGAATGACAGGATGAAAGCATTCCTGTATCAGCTCGGCACAGATGCAGAGACAATGACAGAGAGCAATATGCACATTTCGCTTTGAAAAGACCTTTCAAGTTGTCGTCAGCGCTGTCATCCATTCACAACCGAGACAAAAAGCATCCCTCATTAATTAAGAATCGATCAGAGCTCTGCCCTGGGAGAATCAGAGAGGTGCACAGGGTCAGAAAGAGGATGTAATCTTAGTTTTACAACACATTTCACATAGAGAACACTAGTTCACAGTGTACACTCTGACATTTACATACTGCCATTTTTAGTTAGTTGCCCCATATATGGCCTCTCCTCATTCCAGTGTCTTTTCTTGCCCTGACTCTGTTCTTTTTACAGTCTGTACCTTTCCTTCTAATTTTTAAAGAAGTGTTATGTTAACTAAAACTGCTAAAAATATTTTAAATTAAGGTCAAATAAATATATTATATTCTATACACTCTAAAAAATGCAGGGTTAAATACAACCCAGCGCTTGAAATATGGACAAACCCAACAGTTGGGTTAAATGTTTAACCCAACTTTCTGGGTAGTTTTATTTAACTCAACTAGCCTATTGTTTAAAATTACTATATGGCTGGCTTAAAATGAACCTAAAATAGGTTGTAAATTAAAATCAGACACATAATTACTAGAGGCATCAGCAATAATCAAAAGGTGAACATTTATTAACAAACAATACATTTTTTTATTTATTTAATTATTATTTATTCAACTTTTATTGAACATATTAATAAATGTTCATTTAATTCCAACCTATTTTGGGTTCATTTTAAGCAAGAAATATAGTAATTTTAAGCAATAGTCGAGTTAAAACTACCAGAAGGTTAGGTTAAACATTTATCCCAGCCGCTGGGTCAAAACAACCGAGGCGCTGGGTTTGTCCATATTTCACCCAGCATTTTTTAGATTTGATTAAAAATTACCTTTAGAAATGTTTTCTTGGCAACTAACTGACATAAAATAAGTTTAAGTTGCTTACTAAAATTAAAAGCACTAAAATGACTGAAACTAAAATGATTAATTAATTAAAGCTAAGTGGAAATATTAGAAAACTAATAAAAATGAGAAAAGCACAAAACAAAATGACTAAAACTTAAGCTAAAATGAAAAAAAAAACTCACTTATTAACCATCGTGCCAAACTTTTGTGGCATTATTATAATATTTTTATGTTGTCTCAGTCCTTTTAATTGTAGAAAAGAATGATTTGTACAATCCTTCTTTTGTGTTCAGCAGAAGAATGAAAGTCATAGAGGTTTGGAACGACATTTGAGTGAGTAATTAATGAAAGAATTGTCATTTTTGGATGAACTAATTCAATAGCAGCTTTTATCAGATTCTGTTCTCCCACAGTGCATCACTCTGCAGGGCATGCCGATGTGAATTAGTGAGCAGGACCGGTGTGTGTTTACTCATGTCTACATCTGTTTCTTTCTCGGTACGGATGAGGTCTGAGTCTCACAGTAAAGCTATGACTCATGACTCTGTAGGCGCTTGTGTGTGATGTGTGTGTTGTGCCATCTGAATCACTGCCAATAATCTTTCACGTTCTGCTTCAATGAATGCCACCCGTTAAGCCTGGTGAACTTTGGCCTTTCGTGTGATTGGCTGATTACCGCCACAGTGGGACAGGAACTGTCTCTCATGATCTTTTACACTCCTTTTATCTGTTTTCTCTTGACATTTGTACTTGTGAACTGAATAGTAACAGCGACTGTGTAGAAGTGTCTAGATTTGATGGTTTTTCTGCTGTGATTTGGAGCTTGAGTGCTGACGGTTGATGTGTGTGTGTGTGTGTGTGTGTGCAGATGAGCTCTTGCAGCAGCAGGGCTCTGACTCTGCTCTCCACAGTGTTTGGGGCGTGCGGACTGCTGTTGGTGGGGGTTGCCGTGGCGACGGATTATTGGCTGCTGATGGAGGAGGGAATCGTACTGCAGCAGAACCAAACTGTCGATGTCAAGATGGCATTACATTCAGGCCTCTGGAGAGTGTGTTTCATAGCAGGTGCGGATACACACATATTGTACACTAAGGTCTTAGATAGTACTTTATTATACAACCTTCGGATGTCAAGGATGCCCAAATATGCTGATCTGCCTTCAAGGGACCCTCTTCACAAACACACACAAAATATATATATTATATTATATGTAGTTCTATACATGCCCATTCAAAAGTTTGGGTCAATAAGATTTTTTTTTTTTTTTTTTAAATCCTTCGTTCAGCATAGATATATTACATTGGTCAAATTTGAGAGTAAAGGCGTTTATAATGTTACAAAAAATATATATTTCAAATTAATCCTGTTCTTTTGTACTTTCTATTTGTTAATGAATCCTGAAAAAAGTATCACATAAATGTTTTCAACACTGATAATAATAGAAATGTTTCTTAAGCAGCACATCAGAATATCAGCATGGTTTCTGAGGGATCATGTGACACTGAAGTCTGGAGTAATGGCTGCCGAAAATTCCATTAAAGTATCATCAAAGCAATTAATTACATTTAGAATTAAAATAGAGTAGAAAACACTTATTTCAAATTTGTAATACTATTTCACAGTATTATTGTTTTTACTATATTTTTTGATGAGCATAACAGACTTCTTTCAAAAACATGATATAATTTTTACCCACCCCAAACTTTTGAAAGGTAGTGTAAATATAAAAAATATATTGTATGTTTTCATGAATAAAGACCTATTCATAAGTTGTGGGAAAAGTAGTGTGCAAAATTTTATACTGATGTCAAATAAAATTATTAAAGTATTATTTTATTAATTATAATCATTTTTTTCTTTGTATTAGAGTAAAAGTGCATCAAACTACTTAGAATTATTACTTTTATTTTGTTGTTTGTTTCATACTATTAAAATACTGTTTGTCGAATAAAATTATCATGAATATTTCCATGATTCCTGAAATTTCCTTTAAACAAAAAAGACAAATAAAACTGGCGATAATAATAATATAATATAATAATATTGAATGTGTGTTCAAATATTTTTATGTAGTTCCTGTATTTTTTATTTATATAAATATTTTTCATTATATCCTCTGTCTCACTGTTTTAGGTTCAGAGAAAGGTAGATGTGTGGCCTCTGAGTATTTCACAGAGCCAGAGATTGAAATCACCACAGAAAACACTGCAAATATCCTCAGTGAGTGAAAATACTTCACAATCAAAGTAACATATTGTCCACATTTACAGGCAAGCACAGCTCTCACTCACATGTATTTACTATGTTCTGGCAGAGATGGTGCGGACAGCTACGCCCTTCCCTATGGTGTCCCTGCTCTTCGTTTTCATGGCCTTCATCATCAGTAACGTGGGCCACATCCGTCCGCAGCGCACCATCCTGGCCTTCGTTTCTGGAATCTTCTTCATCCTCTCAGGTAGTGGGAAACACCTGGTGCAATGTTTTGTGACCCTTTATGAGTTATATCTAAAATTTTCTCTTTCTTAAACATTTTATATTTATTTATAAAACGGTTAGTTCCATTCCTCGATTCTGATTGGTCAGTAGCTGTGTTTTATTCACAATACAGCACGGATATTCCGCTTCACCCAGTTGTTCTGTTTATCACTGAGCAACACCCTTAGCAACATAAACAATCAATAATATAGCATCAAAACTGTTTCATTTATTATGTATTTCGGCAGAATTAACTGTTTGTTATTTATTTAATGAAGTATGAGTGACCCCTGGTGGCGTTGCATCTTTTGTCTTTAATTTTGAGACCCCGCCCTTCCGCGTCTAATAAACACTTCTCATGCGGAGATATGTTGATGTGTGTGCGACGCGCATCTGTGTGGAAGCCTACAGTTTCTGAAGTGAGGAGGGAATACTACTGTATTTATTAGTTCCCTCTCGACATGGTGTAAACGCCTTGGGGACTCCCTTCCTAACCTATCTGAAATCTTATTGCACAATGCCAGTGAAGTTGCAACTCTCACTGGCCAATGCCAAGCAAGATGGCGATTAGGGGCGGGGCCCCCGCTGCTATATAATGCACTGTATTGGCAGCATAAACTCAGAATCTTCCTCTTTCATGCATCCTACCAAGACAGCTGTGAAGAAGACGCAAGAAGACGGATTTCACTCTCGGCGTTCCAGCATGTCCAACGTCTGCACGCTGTGTTCGGGACCCATCGAGGCCCCTGGACACTCATGAGTTCTGCATCCTGTGCCTGGGTCTGGGTCCGCCCATGTGGAGGTAGCACTCACCAGGTCGGGCTGCTCGCATTGCAAGGAATTCTCAGTGTGGGTGCTTAGGGCCCAGAGGAACATCGCCCTCTGTGATTTCTCTTGGCAACATCCTCATCTTGTTCGGTCAGGTGGGGGATGATGACGATCTCGACGAGGCGATGTTCCTAACAGCGTCTAAGAAGGACTGGGCTCACACTCCAGAGGAGCAGTCTGAAGTGGAGGGACACGCCGCATTCCAGGATGAACTCGTCCGTATTCTCACCAGGGCCGTGAACGATCTCCATCTTGAGTGGGAATCCCCCGACGAACCTGCTAAGAGCAAGTTGGATTCGTGGTTCCTTCACTTGGGCCGCCGAGCTGCTGCTCCGAGGAAACGAGCCCCGTTCCTCCCTGAACTGCACAATGAGGTCGCTAAGGCGTGGGCTGTACCCCAATCGGCTCGCACTTACACCAGCGGGTCGGAGATTTTCACTAAGGTCGACAGGGCGGAAGCCCGGGGATATACGCGCATTCCGCCCGTCGAGCAATCCATAGCCGTGCACCTCTGCCCCTCCTCTGCCTCTTTGAAGGCGGGTGCTACACTTCCATCAAGGCCCTGCCGCCTGACCGCTCACGTCGCAGACAAAGCAATCGGGAGAAGCGATCTCGGCGCGTCACACCATGGCAGTGGATGGTGTGTGGGAACCGGTGTGGGAACCGGTAAACCCAGGCTCGTTGTCTTGCCGTGTGATGGACATGATTACGGAGGCACGAGCTCCTCCTACAAGACGCCTGTACGCTTCTAAATGGGCAGTGTTTGAGAGATGGTGTGAATCGAATGATCGGGACCCGGAGAACTGCCCCGTGTCTGACATTCTGAATTTTTTGCAACAACGAATGGATGGCAGCAGTATGCCTCCCCACTCTTAAGGTTTATGTTGCAGCTATCTCAGTCTTTCACGCTGCTATCGACGGACGCTCAGTGGGAAAACACGATCTAGTGGTCAAATTTTTGAGAGGTGCGAGATAGCTAAAACCCTCTTGCCCTCCTATGGTGCCATCCTGGGATCTCGCTCTGGTGCTTGGGGCACTAGCTCTCCCGCCCTTCGAGCCACTTCAGACAGTCGGCTTGAGAGAGCTCTCGCCCTGGCTTTGCTCAAGCGCGTGGGGGATTTGCAAGTGCTCTCTGTGAATGCGGACTGCATGCAGTTTGGGCCAGGTGATTGTAACGTCACGCTCAAGCCAAGACTGGGCTACATGCCTAAATCGCTCTCGACACCATTCAGAGCGCAAGTGGTGGCGCTTTCGTGGAGTCGACGGCCTCATCGAATGCCTCCCTAGTCAGGTAGTATGTCTGGTGCAGGCCTTGCAAGTTTACATCGTTTACATTACATTTGTAGGGCGATGGCACTGCATTTCTCTCTCAACAAGGGACCTGCCATCAGATATGAGTTTGGAGTACCCTGATTGGATCCTGATTGAATCTACATCCAGTCCCCTTGAGGCATATCGCAGGGTTGTGTATGATTGGTTGGAGATTATTTTAGTATTTTACAAAAACTGTTCATGTTAGCTCTGCCGAGGCTGAGCCTTCTCTCTCTCTTACGCCATGTTGAGAGACCGTTCTCGAGAGGGAACATCTCCGGTTACTATCGTAACCTCGGTTCCCTGAGAGACGGGAACGAGACATGACGTAGGCTGCCGTGTTCACTGCTCAGGTCTGCTGTACTGTTGGTTCAGTCGGAAGATTCTGAGCTTATGCTGCCAATACGGCGCATTATAAAGCGGCGGGGGCCCCGCCCCTAATCGCCATCTTAGTTGGCATTGGCCAGTGAGAGTTGCAACTTCACTGGCATTGTGCAATAAGATTTCAGATAGGTTAGGAAGGAAGGGAGTCCCCAAGGCGTTTAGGCCATGTCTCGTTCCCGTCTCTCAGGGAACCGAGGTTACGATAGTAACCGGAGACGTTTTCTGTTTCAAGTATGAATTCTGTATGTCTTTATGTCCATCAATTTACACTGTAATGAGGCTTGCAATCTCGTGCTGTGCTGCGAATCAGTCTGTTTTAAACTAAAAGACGGAAAACAGACGTTTCCTTATGCTGAGAGATAAGAAGATGGTGATGAGAAAATATCATATATGGTGTTAAAACGATAAACGACACGGCGGATGATAAGACCTCTCTGTTTTTATTTAAGCTCCATTAGATGAGAGGCATGTTCGGAACATTCTCTTGTCGTTTACTGTTGCTGTCAGGAACTATTTTTTTTGCAGAAGGACAGCATTTAACGAACTTCTCAAAAAAGTATCATTTCAAAACATAAATCTGTGGTTTTACTGTTTTTTTTTTTTATTGTGTGGTAACCGTTTTATAAAAGCAATAAGGTACTCGAAGCTTCGCGTCGTGCCTGACAACGCCCTTCAGCCGTGATTTATTCACGATACAGCACGGCCTCTCGTACCTTATTGCTAACATATAATATATTATATAACACTTTTAGGATAGATGTTGTGCCATCTATAATTATGTCATCACAAATGGGCCTGGAGGAACATTCTTTTGAATTAATTCTCTTTCTAAAATTCTCTTACCGTTAAAAATAGTTCATAACATATTTAATACAGATCCCTTTTTTCAGGAAGATTAAATGTGTGAGGATTTTGTGTTCTGTACTCACCAGAATGCAGCAGTACCATCTGTATTACATTAATGATGTCTCCTCCAATCATAAACCTGTGTCTGAGCATGAAATCGCTCCATCTGTTTATTATTTAGCAGTTTTTGGAATCAGTGGATGCAGTGATAACGTTTGGAGGAAGTGCTGTATTTTTATTGCTTTAGTTATTCTGTGAAATAACACTCATCTATCATATGAGTAGGATATCTTAACCCTCTGTCACATGATAGCTCTCATTACACGATTGCATATCTTTTGCTCTTATTATTTTCTCATGTAATGTTCTAACACAGAGCAAAAACACATTCATTTATTCATCTAGGCACAACTGCCTAATGTGTCCTATATCATGTAAATGTGAAGATTAAACTCATCAGTCAATGGTGCCAGATTTATTTTCCAATAGATTCCTCAAATATCTGAGCATGCAGTTCAGTGCTGCACCAGCAGAGGTCAGCAAGATTATAAAATATAAAACATGTTCAATTACACAGAATCAGACAAGAGACCCTAGTAGCCATTGCAGCACAAATGACATTTAATGATTGAATTATTATTGTTTTAAACTTAAAATAACCATATAGTTACACTCTTCAAGAGTAGGATGTCTTATCTAATTTTTTTTTAAAATCCCGAAACCTAAACATTTACGTACAGAGTTCGAATTTCCACAATAAAAATGTAGGATTTAGCTGTATTTTAAATATTTAATATTTAAAAATATGTTCATTTCTAGGTCCCTAAAACCAGCACATTTGTGACACTGAAGCACAAGATGCTCTTTGGATTAAATATTTAAACTTTAAAGTCACTTTTCAATTTATATATATATATATATATATATATATATATATATATATAATATTTACAAAATGTGCTCATTTCAAGGTTCCTAATTTGTGACATTGAATTACCAGATGGTCTTTGGATCATTCTCAAATCATGCTGGAGAAAATGATCTACTTGTGGACAAACTGGTGGGGTTCATGCACCTTAAGTGCTGCTGTCATTACATGTATTAAAATGAGAGAATTTTAATAACATTATTAGAATTATAGACTTATTAGAATGACATTAACAAAGCACTAAATAAATGTATTTTCCCTCATGAACTAGGTTTGAACTCCACTGTAAACATGCATGAAATAGCACTATAATATATATCAGTCTGCAGTGAGAGTCTAACCCTAACCTGAATTTAGAACTTATTTGTATGCAGATGCCACTGTTGTTTACTGCATCGCTGCCTCAACCTTGCACACGGCCAGAAAAGACCTTCAACTTTATCGAAAACACCTCTCTCCTCTTGCAGCACAAACTTCCTGACAGACCGCCCTTGAAAAACACCTTTTTACTTGTCCTTTTCTCTCTGTGTTCTCTTTCAGCCTGCTACTGAATATGTAATGGACATTTCAGACTGCTCTGGGCTGATAAAAGTGCTTCAGTTGAAAGTAGCCATTAAAAAGTAAAGATCAAGTGCGCTGATAGTGCCGTTAGATGGAGCGGCTGTGAAATGTAGCTGATGTTTGCAGGAATGATGTGTTTTTGTTTTGTGTATGTGGGTGAGAGAATCGGTCATTCGGCTGTTGCGATAAATATTACAGCCATTTCTCGGTTTGTGCACATTGTGTGAGCTTTTCTCACCTTGTTCCTTTTACAGTTTTGCCATCATTCTCTGTCCAAACACGCGCGCACACACTCACATTCCTCTGCTACGCACAATCTACTTGCCTCTGCTTGTTAAAGGCATAGTTCACCTAAAAATTAAATTTTTATAAAAATTTACTCTCTCTCAGGCCATCTTAGATGTAGATGAGTTTGTTTCTTCACCTGAACAAGATGAGAAATTTAGCATTAAATCACTTGCTCAGTATGGATCCCCTGCAGTGAATGGGTGCCGTCAGAATGAGAGCCTAAACAGCTGATAAAAACATCACAATAATCCACACGACTCACTCAAAACAAATCTATCAACTTCATATAAGTCCTCTATCCATAATATTTCTTTGTCTAGAGAAAAAGTCATCTCGTCTGAATCGGGAGAGAAATATGCACAAATCAAGCACAAGTGAAAACAGTCCAATATATGATATACAAATATGTCAGTGGATTTTGATGTGAGAGGACAACAGGGGATGGACTCACTGGAAGAAACATTATTATGAATTATGGACTCTTTATTGTGTATTAATTGATGGACTGGAGTAGTGTTGATTACTTGTGGATTATTGTGATGTTTTTATCAGCTGTTTGGACTCTCATTCTGACGGCACCCATTCACTGCAGAGGATCCAATGGTAAGCAAGTGATGTAATGCTTCTCCAAATATGTTCCAATGAAAAAACAACTCTTTTACATCAGGATGGCCTAAGGGTGATTCATTTTAAAGCAAGTTTTCATTTTTGGCTGAACTATTCTTTAAACTTGCAATGGAAGGTATAATAAATCCTGGTCCAAACCTCTACTCAATTCAGTTCAATTCATACTACCTCAACAGCCGTTTATGAGCACTATTTATTACAAATATAAGCTAAGCTATTAAAAACTGACGGTGTACAGTCTCTGGGCTCGCAGCGTCCTGGACACCAATATTTTAACGATTCATTAAAGTCTGACCATCAGTAATTTCAATATGGATATAAAGGTTAGAATTATGCAGCACACAGTAAGTTAGCATAGTTGTTTGCTTTTGGCATCTAAAAGAGCGTTTTAGACCCGGAAATGGTCGCACGTGACGTCAACCTTACCAAGCAGACTTATCTCCTCTGTCCTCCATGCATCTCTCCTAGCCTGCTGCGCCTGCAGTGGGGAGAGTTTGGGGATGTGATTTATTTAAATGGAGCTGATGTCCTCTCATCAGTGGCTGGGCAGAGCCCTGGAGTGTGTACAGTACTTGTGTGTGTGTGTCTGTTGAGTTGGCTGAGGGTGAGCAGTAACTCCTCAGGGGCCTGACAGGAAGTGCATCACAGTGCAGTTATTATCTATATGGTTTAGTTCTGTTGTTCTAGTTTTTGTGAAGCTGCATTTAATATTTGCTATTCAGCAGGTGGCATCTTGGTGGTCTGTTGATTTTTCTTCAATTATTTGTTCTCTTTCTCTCTCTCAGGGTTGAGTCTGGTGGTGGGGTTGGTGCTGTATATCTCCAGTATCAATGATGAAGTAATGAACAGGCCGCGGGAGCCAGAGCAGTTCTTCAACTACCGCTACGGCTGGTCCTTTGCATTTGCTGCCAGCTCCTTCCTGCTCAAAGAGGTCAGAGGAAATTTCAGTCCAGAATATCAGTGCCTATTTCGGTTGTCTTTTTTTTTTTTTTCTCAGAGTAAATTCAAGCCCCTTGGCCTTGAATGGCCAAGATGTAGTCATATTTCTTGTGAAAGCTTCAATGACTTGAACGTGTCCATTCTTCTAGGCCCGAGGGGCTTAATAAATGATGATACTGTAATTATGTCACTTGATGCTGCTGAAGCAGATGCTTTTAACATGACCCTGCTCTGACATACACTTAAATTGAAGGCAGGAGCTTTGAATGTGCTCTTTATGTATTATGAATGTGGAGCTTCAGATGTGCTCCATTTTAGTTGCTACTCAGGGTCTGAATACTGTATTTAGAGCACTTAATCATATTGTTTCATTGACTGCAATAGGAAAACGTTAAGTAACCTGAGCTCAAGGAGGTCAGTTTAAGAGATTTTCAACATGTATATATTTATTTCCGTTTTTTCACAATCACATAAGATTAGGTTTTTTGGTTTTAAGATATTTCTGATTCGAATGTAGATGTTATCGAGGTGATTATGAAAGTCAGAAGAAGATGAAGTGGATGATGGAGCAGTCAGAGCTGCAGATCACAGGCTGTCTGTCAGCCGTTTCTTGTGTGTGTCCATAAAGTGAGGATTAAGCAAAATTGAAGTTCAAGCTCTAACTCTTTTTTTTCTGCTTGATTCAGCAGGATCCTTTTACTATTATGGTCGCCAAAGGAAACATTAGTTTGCCAGTGAGAATATTAGAGCAAGAGCAAAGAGAGTTGCTGTATATTCACCTCAGGTTTTTCTTTGTTTAATGAAGAGTGTAGTCACATAACCACAGAACAGTATTTCTTATGCATGCTGCTGTTATTTCCAATTATTAATCATTATAAATAACCCCACAGGTTTGCAGTATTATTCTCATAGGCTCACTTCTGATTTTATTAGGATAACCAAATCATCTTCCCATAACTTAACTATTAATACTCTACTGTTTAAAAATTGGTATTTGTAAGACATTTTTATTTTATGTAATAACTCTTATTTATCAGTGTTGATTTAAATTGATCAAAAATTGTCAGTGAAGACCTTTACACTGTTATGAAAAATATATATATATAATACAAAAATATATATAAATGCTGTTCTTTCCACAGTTTCCGCACAAATATTAAGCAGCACAACTGTTTTCAACATTGATAATAATAATAAATAAAAAAATGTTTCTTGAGCACCAAATCAGTGTATTAGAATGATTTATGAGGATCATGTGACACTGAAGACTGGAGTAATGACAGCTGAAAATTCAGCTTCACCATCACAGGAATGAATTACATTTACATTTTACAATATATTCAAATAGAAAACATGTATTTTAAATTATAATAATATTTCACAATATTACTGTTTTACTGTATTTTTATTAATTTTTTACTGTGTTTTACTTGGTGAGCTTAAGAGACTTCCTTTAGAAACATTAAAATATCTTACCAATCTAATGTATTGTTGAGAAACACAAAGATGTCGGCCAGACAAAATAAAAGAAAATGTGGTAACACTTCTCACTATTAACTAGTTGCATGCCTATTATTATTAACTATTATTAATATATTGGCTGTTTATTAGTATTTATAAAGCATATATTCTGCATAACAATATTCTACATCCCTAATCCTACCCAATACCTAAACTTACCAACTACCTTACTAACTATTAATAAGCAGCAAATTAGGAATGTATTGAGGCAAAAGTCGTAGTTAATGGATAAAATAAAGTGAACATCTGGAATGTGTCAGTTATGACATCACATCTCTTTCTCTCGTTCTCTCAGGGTGCTGGTGTGATGTCAGTGTATCTCTTTATGAAGCGTTATGCTGAAGAGGAGATGTATCGACCTCACCCGGCTCTCTATCGCCCCCGCCTTTCTGAGGGCAGTGACTACAGCGGCCAGTACCTGCACCCAGAGACCTGGCCTCCCCCCCAGCGCGCTCGGAGCGCCTCCGAGATCTCCAGCGACATCTCCATCCAGCTCACGCAGAACCCCCAGCCCCCGCCGAAGATCAGCGGCCAGCAGAGCACATCGTCTCCGGGAATCACAGCTGCGTCCAGCCCCACCTCTGGAGCTGGATACCATCTGCAATCACCAGGTTCTGCAGCTCAATTCTCCCACAACCATCCCCTCCACCCTGGGGCACACGGGGCAGCTGCAGCATCCCAGACCCTGCCTCTGTCTGCGGCGCCCACTGCAGTGCCGCCCCCGCACTATCACACACATATGCGCATGAGCGCCTCACCATGCTAAACACAGACAGAAGAGAAAGTTTATAGAGTGTTTGTTTTTACTGAGATAATGCATAAAAAATGAGAAACAGAAATATGATGTAAGGCAAGATGTAGTTTTTTTATATGAGAAAAGGAAGTTTTTCTGTTTGTAACAAAAGGCCTCTTTTTAAGACTGAATGTTGTGAAATTGTAGCATATTAAACTGCAATGGATCGAATGAGGGTTCATGCAGAACACTTGACAATCGCACACAACAGAACTGACAATTCATGTATTTAGACATACACATTAGAGCACATAAGAGAACTATTGCCTTCTATAGGTGATAGAAAAATATATATATATATTACTGAACTTAAGTTATTTCTCATCATGGAATCTGTGAATTGTTAGTTTTAGTGTTAATATTATCATTAAATGCTAAAGTGGGAATTACTTGTTACTGAACAAATTTCAAATGATGAACATATTGTTTGTTTGTTTTTTTTTCAAAGAGTTGAGAAATATTGAATATTTCTTGTAAAAATACTGTGTACTGTTGTGTTTTGGCTGTGATTTGGTTCACTGCCTTTCTGCAGAATGTTGACAAATTTAGTGGGGAAAAAACTAAATTAAAATCATTTAAATGTTCTTATTTTGTAAGACTCTTTTCTAAATATCATAATGTAGGTCCACAGAATAAGCACTTGCCTGACAGCATATTTTAAATCGTCAGCGCTCACAGCGCCCTCTAGTGGTTAAGAGACTGTATTGAAACAGCAGCTTTAAGCGCTGTCCGTGGTGCTGAAATCGTTCAAGTCAACGCAGAGTATGCGGCAAAAAAAATGTTTGTGTAAAAAAACAGCTGTAACCATACAACATTATTGTGAATGAGTATAACAAATCACAGCTACAAATAGATGTTGACCAGATTAAAACTGTTAGACTATGAAACAACAATGCCTATTACACCAGAGACTAACTCTAACGATAAAGTGTTCTTAGTTTTTTTGTTGTGTGTTTGTATCTGTCTCTTGACCAGGGGTGTGAGATGAGGTGTAAATTTAAGCACTACGGTATGTATTGATCTTAAAGGGTTAAATTTAAGAGTTAGACTTAAATTGATATTTTTATTACAAAAATGCATTGATTCGCTACACAAGGCCTTTATTCACCCCCCGGAGCCGTGTGAGGCACGTTTTATTATGGATGGATGCATTTTATTTGACTACTTTTGGACTGTTGAAAAAAAAAAACACCCGCCTTCTGCCATTTTAACGCTTGGAAGAGCAAGGAAAATGTTTTGTATAACTCTGATTGGATTCGTCTGAAAGAAGAAAGTTATATACACCTAGGATGCTTTGAGGGTGAGTAAAATATGGGCTAATTTTCATTTTTGGGTGAAACCTTTAAGTGTATAATGTCTATGCCACTAGCGGCAACAAACGGAATTGCAGGAATAATGATCGTTATCAAACAGGTTTCCTGAACACACCCCCTGTCGTCCATTGGTCAAACACACACATAGCCCCGCCCCAAACTGACGGCTTTGGTTGATCTCTCTTGGACTGTTTGACAGAATATTTTATCCCGCCACAAAGACAAAGAGTTAACATTTTCGGAAAATAACCTACGAATTGCTTCCTCATAGTCGTCCCTGCACTACACTGGATTATTAAATGTATTTCAACATCAAAAAGCACATACTTGAGGATTAAATGACAGACCAATGTGAAAGTGTGTATATTTGCGTGTATATTTTCTGCAGTGGGACTGTTAAGTGCTTCTCTGCTCTGCAGTTCATCGTTCCATTGCCTCAGGGACGCGTGCAGTCCAATTGATCAAAATTGTCTCTCCATCTCTCTCTCTCTCTCTCTCTCTCTCTCTCTCTCTCTCTTTCTATCCCTGCGTGTTTGTGTTTGAGTAGGATGTCATAACTGTCGCATTTCAGTAATTCCTTTCTCCAAGGTGCTGCACTTGCGTGTGCACCAATCCTACTAATATAGTAACTCAAACAGCTAATAGAGTGTGTGTGTGTGTGTGTGTGTGTACACTTATATGAGGGGGTGGGGGAGTCTGCCCGTGTGTGTCAGTCAAGAGTTGGATATAGCTCTCTTTTCACCAACATTACTGCATGAAAGAGCTGTCACCCAGCATTAGCCATTCCCTGCTCCGTGCGTGTGAGTGAGAGAGGAAATGAATATGAATATCGGTCGAGAAAACCTTTGAAGGTCGTAGTTCACTGTATTACTGTGCAGATGTCCGAGTTTGGTCATTTGACAGCCTGGTTAATGAGGAGCATATCTTAGCAACGCCACTCGCTTACACGAGCCCAGACCAATGACAGGCCAAAAAAAAATCTCACTTGGTCCAAAACTGGGACTAGTCTTTTCACATGATTACCCATCACGCTTTCACGCTTTACTCGACCTCAGATTATTTTCCGTAGGCTACGTCCGGGAGTCACACACACACACACACACACACACACACACACTGAGTGTTTATTGATCTTTAAAACGACTGAAAGCATAAGAAATAGACTCTCACCCGCTCTAAGCCAATTTTGAAGCATCTGTCGCATTCAACCTGCCATTTTTCACTTCCCTCCCTCCATACACCCCCCTCTCCGTCTCTCTCTCTCCCTCTGCGGAACTCAGTGCTCTTTCTCAGGCTGGATAACATTGCATTTCATTAGCAGTGCGGTACTAACATCATCTCCTAGATGCCTGTTTCTCTCATCTCCTGCAAAAACCAGTGAGGACAATATGTAAAGCATGTTGCTTTATGTTTCTAATATGGTGGGGACATTACATTCTACTGCTAATGATATTTTCTATCCCATAAACCTAAACCTCAGACAAACCTTGCTGTATTTTAACATTTTACATTTACAGGATGCTATTTGGTATGTATATTAAACATTTTTGTACATGCATTGTGAATAATATCAGCATCTAGGTTATATTATGATTATGTAAATGTCATTTAAAGTGCCCTATTATGGATTTTTGAAAATTACCTTTTATGCAGTGTGTAACACAGCTCTAAGTGAATGAAAACATCCTGCAAAGGTTTAAATCTGCAAGTGCACCGTGTATAAAGTTATTGTCTATCAAAAGAAAGAGACGACTCTGAATCATTGCAACGAGTCCATTTTAAAACGGTCTTTTCGCGTTGGTCTGAATGAAAATGCAAATTCATTTTTTGCCACTAGGTGCCGCTTCTGGAGCGTTAAAAACAGCTGTTTCCCCAGTAACCGCTGTACACAAAGCAGCACTGCACTTACAAAAGCTGCTTTATCAGGCATTACAGGAAATGAGACCAATCGACCTATCACTGCAGATTAGAGGCAAGCAAAGGAGGGGTTTGGAAAAATGAATCGTTAAAGGGGTCCTGATTGGTTAGCTGTCCCAGTGCGTTGTGATTGGCGAACAGCTAAGACAGTGTTTCAGTACTTACTGCCCCACCTCTTGCCAAAGCAGCAAGTTCTCAATATTGCCATATCAATTCAGACCCCGAGAATATTGAGGATCGCGCAGAATCTTTGCACACACGGATATTACAAGACATATTAGAGTGGTAACATTATTGTTGTTTGTTTTTTTGTTTTTTTGGCCAAATCACATTTTCAATAGGGTGTCAACAACAGCTTAGAAATAACTGCATTTACTATGTACAGATAAGTGTAAAGGTAATATGTTTATTATGTTTATTGTTCTTTAATTCTAACATTATAACATGAATTGCAGTGAAACTGTTATACAGTTGAATTTGTTTATACCATAGTCCCACAGATTTACACTATTTGTGGCGGCATATTATGCTAATTAATTCTCTGCCAGCAGGAGGCGCTGATGGAGTAGAAAGCAAGGTTTCCCCGGTAACGCTGTACACAAAGCAGAGCTCCGCTCACAAACACTGCTTTATCAGACATTACATGCAAGATGAAATAAACATGACATCCAAAATTTTCTGAAGACAGTCAGTTTCCTTCAGAAATACAGTGATATAAAAACACCTGCACCTGCAGTGCTCAACCCCCAGTGTTCTCCCCACCCGCGAACCACTCGAATTTCTGTAGGCGGGGCTTATTTTAATGATATTCTAATGGAACTATTTGTGATGTCACAAACACCGGAAAACAACGCTGTAGTCCAAACAAGCCGTTCGTGGTAGTTCTTGAAAAGGGATTTTTTTTAAAAACGAAATATCTCCCTTTGGAGTGGACTTTGAGATTTGTAACTTTGTAGATCTTTTTATGCCCAAACACACACACACACTACACACACTGACTAAAATTAAAAAAGTGAAAAAGCATAATAGGACCCCTTTAAACGAATTGTTTGGGAGTCGTTGAGCAAGGTAAAAAATAAATGCATATTATAAGACAATGAAAATGTTTTTGACCTTGCATGCATGTCAACCTGTTGTTGGGGACTCCCAAAATCAAAATATGAACCTTTCATTACCCATAATAGGGGCACTTTAAATACATTAACTCTTTTCCCATAAACGGATTAAGCTAATATTCTGGTTTCTAGAAATCTGAATAAACAGATGGCTTTTGCTTGAATAAATCAGAATATTTTGGTAATTATTGGTGATATTAGTGAAGTGACGTGTGGCCAAGGATGGTGACCCATACTCGGAATTTGTGCTCTGCATTTAACCCATCCAAGTGCACACACACACAGTAGTGAACACACACACACACCTGGAGCAGTGGGCAGCCATATTGCTGCAGCTTGGTGTTTCTTTGTAATTTACTAGCAGTTACTAAGCGGAAATTGTTTCAAAATCCTACACCAGGTTTTTTTGTTTTTTTTTTCTCAGTGAGGAATCTATAGAAGAAACATTTTAGGAGGATACATACAGGCTATGTATGCATGTTTGTGTGTATTAATTAACTAATTAATTAATTTTAAGTATTACAAGCAGTGAGTATGAAAGCAACATACAGACACGATTAAAGTACCTCATGAATTAAATTTTGCAGGTCATTGTATTCTTGTTTGCTGCAGTCAGACAATATATTGATTAAATCATTGTGCAAAATACGAATAATGGAATAATTAAATAAATAAATATAGAGAGAGAAAGCACCTGCAAGACTTCCACAAGAGATAAGAATTAAAAGCTTTCAAAGTTTTATGCTGTAAAGTTTGTAAAATTGTCCATGCACACGTAGTCAGCATATTTCATATTGTGCTGTCATTGTAGGAACATTTAGTCCCCAAAATGCAGGCAAAACCTGACCCACTCACATCGAAGAGGGTGGTCTGGGAAAAAGCCTGATTTCAAAAGCACAATGGCGCGAATATTACGTCTGGTCTGTCAGGATTTGGTATGCGACAAGTTGCTTACCACTCTCTCTCCCACTCTCTCCCTCTCTCTCTCTCACACACACACACACTCTCTCAGGGAGTAAGGAAAGGGACGGATAGCGCGAGCGAAGCGTTGCGGCGCGGGCGGGGGAGACGCAGTCGCGCACACGCATTGGCTACACGCGCTCTAGACAAATCCGTGCTCGAGTGACGTGGGGACGTGTGCGCGTTGAATATCTCCTATATACTATATCTGTCTTGGGAGAGATTCACATTTGTAACTTGTTTTTATTAGAATTTGACGACATTTTTAACGCTTTCCGAGACGCGCAGTCCCCTCCGTTCTTTTCTTTTCTAACTCGTTTCCAGTCCATTTCTCTTGATATGCAATTATCTCTCCTCGTCTTCCTCTTTGGGAGTGCGACGATCTTCAAACACGAGACAAACTAATCTGGTAAGCAATAATCTCAGATTTTCTGTAGTCTGCGTGTGTGCTCGCGATTTTTGGGGGCTGTTTGGATGTTTCCGTTTGCATGTGTGTGTGTCCATGTGGAATGTAAAGAGCGGAATCAATCGATGCCAAATTGCAAGCTTGCAAGCTCGGCTGTCGATTTTCTCAAAGCTCTTCGCCTGCGTTTGGTTATTTCTGCAAATGTTTGTTAAACGGGGGAAAATAGGATAAATGAAATCGTCTTCATTGTGCATCTGCAAGCGCATCTTCGCATTCATTATGCATGTGCAGCATAAACTCTCCTTATCTGGAGCTCGATGAAACAAACACCGCTGATACACTTCTAGAGCAAGTCTGTTGCGGTTCTTTGGACACATCCTGTCCCTTCGGCCTTTTGAAGCGAGAATGGTGGGCTTTTTTCCTTTTTTTTTTTTTTTTTTTTTCTCTCTCTCTCTCAGAGAAAGGCGTCCATTTTCGGTGTCGGTGGAGGGCTCCTCTAATGAATGCACTGCGGCTCGCATCAGCGCCCAGCCTCCCCCTGTCAACTCCCACACTTCACCCTGACCATTTATCTGATCTCACTGATCACGAGCGTGGACCTATTCACAGCCCAGCTCGTGCATGTTTGATCCATGCTTTTCAGTCACATCATGTGACCTTAGGAACATGGCTTTTGCTGTCAAGAGGCCTCTATTTCAGCATTAGGCAATTTTCAAAGGAAAAGATGCACCTGTCACACTGATAGACGATGAAGGCCTGCGCTGTAAAAATGTTTTATAATCCAGACTAATCATTAAAAAAATATGTGTTTACTGTGATTTGTAAAACGTAAAAATGCACTAAAATCCTATTAACTGGTTGATTGCAAGTTATCTTGCTATCCATTTAGTAAGAAAAAATGGTAACACTTTAGCATAAGGGATGAATTCTCACTATTAACTAGTTGCTTATTAGCATGCCTATTATTAACGTATTGGCTGTTTATTGGTACTTACATAAACATATTCTGCATGACCATATTCTACATCCTTAATCCTACCCAATACCTAAACCAGGCTTCCTCAAATCTTTTCCTGGAGGGCCAATCTGCTGCAGAGTTTAGCTCCAACCCTGATCAAACTCAGCTACATGTGATTTTCTAATGATCTTGAAGACACTAATTAGCATGCTCAGGTGTGTTTGATTAGGGTTAGAGCTAAACTCTGCAGGAAAGTGGATCTCGTGGGCCAGATTTGAGGATCCCTGGCCTAAACTTACCCACTGCCTTACTAACTATTAATAAGCAGCAAATTAAGAGTTTATTGAGGCAAAAGTCATAGTTAATGGTTTGACAAGAACTTGACCTTAAAATAAAGTGTGACTGAAAAAATAATATATTTGCCATTTTTAGAAAAAGCTTCTTGTTTTAATTATCAGTTACAAACTACAGAGTGATATGTTGCAAAAAACGAAATTATTAATAAACAGGTTGGCACATTAACATATACTTTAATAATTTAACACAGTATCAGAACTGCAATTTAATTACAGAAGTGTGAAATATACTGTCACAAAAATGGCCTGTAACATTGTCAATGTATTTTTACATCAACATTCTGGAAACTACAGGTGCCTCTCTCTACTGTAAATAAAATATAATATATAAATATATTAATGCATTTAGCAACATTTTTATCCAAAGCGACTTTATAAAGCTAGCTTTATTAGACAACTAATTATATTAGGAAGAGAAGAAGAGAAATGCAAAAAGGAATTTGAAGTGTTTTTTTTTTTTTTTTTAACAAAAGTGTAAATTAATCAAATAAAACCTTGCACCAGATTTCTTGGGTACACCTTTCAAATCACACATTATGAACATGCTGCAGTACTGTTTATCTGAACATTTATTTAACTTACTCAGTTGACAAGTAACAATATGTCTTATTCAGTGTGTTGTACTGTAAAAAAAAATGAATGAATGAATGGGAGTTTAAAAATCACACAGCGCAAGCTAGTGATGGCAGTGTCTGGCTTTGGCACAGAAACCTTAATCAGCATGCTTGTGTGCTCGCAGGAAGCCTAAGATGCGCCTCCATCGTTTACATGGCCTATGACCACACAGAAATGTTTTAATGAGAGAAAGCACCTGGTCAGGACTCAGGTTGTATCGCTCTCCTTTAGAGGATTCTGTTTAAGCAGATTGTGTCTCCTGGGATCACAATTATGTAATACTCTGAAGAATCCTGTGTCAGCATTGCTGTACCAACACCATTTTCCCACGATCTATACAGGAACCGAGAGCGTTTCAGACTACAACAAAGGAAAAGAAACCCCAGCGGATGGCTTTTTTGCAATTATTAAAGAGCGGACCCCTGACTGAGATTATCTCCTTTATTCTCTGTATAATTTAGAGGAGTGAACTGTAAAAAAAGAAGTCCTGTATGCGACTGTAATGCTTCAGATGTAAATGACGAATTTTATCTTTGCGAGAAGATGCCTCTGCATGGTTTTGAAATTGATAAATATAATCGAGACATTGATTGTTTTTGCAATTGGCTTCTGCACGTTGTGTTCGTCGTGACACTTTTCCAGGCACACTTGTTCTTTCCCATTAGACCAATACAGTCATACTGCAGCAGACAAACAGAGTGGAGTGAAGTGACCCCTCATACCCCCGATCAATGCTGTCTATGGCAAAGCTGCATCCTCACGACGCCAGTAAAAGAGTTTTTCTACCTACATCAGTGATGGATGTTTACGCCGTTAAAACAGAATTAGAAGTCAGTTTGTGTTTTGTTGATATGTAGATTGTTTATGGTCAGTGCGGTTAATGTCCTGTTCGTGGTTACATTAGTGTGGCTTTTTAACAGACAGTGACATCAGATGAGTCAGGCAACATCTGTTTGCAGTGTGTTTACTTTCACCCTAGTGCAATGATGCAATAGTACTAATTTTAAGCCATTTTGGCACAGATGACTGATGTCTTTTTCGAGCAATAGTGATGTTTAATAAAGAAACAACAACTTACATTTAAATCCTACATAGAAATCTATCATCAACATGCAGTCAGTTAGATCTAGCACAGACAATTCTGTGACCAGTAATCCAACTATAATAATATAATATACTATAATACAGTTAAAGACTTTTATTTATAGCTATACAAATTTTTCTGGAGCACCAAATTAGCAAATTAGAATGCTTTCTAACAGCTGTAGAAAATTCAGCTTTGCTATCATAGGAATAAATGCAAATGTAAAATATATTAAAATAGAAAACAGTTTTTTGATCAAATAAATGCAGCTTTGGTGAGCATAAGAGACTTCTTTCAAAAACATATTAATGTGGAATCAAACTGAACAACTTACACAGGCTTTTGGATTGTCCTTAGAGTTGTAATAATTAACTCTCCCTTTCATCGGTCCCATCTGGGACTGAAACTTTCATAGAAGGAGAATCCTCTACCTTAAATACAGGCGAGAAATAGTGCGATAGAAAGACTGTGATCATTTGTTCCCTTCATGCATAGTCATCAAACAGAACCTATAGCAAGCTGTAAGCAAGAGAAAATGATTCATTCAGTCAGTTTGTACATTTGTTGTCTGAATCTCAAAAGGAATTAAGAAACAAGGTAATGGCGCTTGTTTAGAGCCTGTTAATTGCTTGTGGGAGGAGACACGGACATCCAGGTTAAGCAAATGAAATGAATATCCTCACTTGCTCTCTTCCTCCGAGCTTCCTACATGGGATACAGCAGCATAACTGCAACTATATTATTGTTCATCGTTCATTGAGCAACTGCCTCACGGCAAATGATCTTTATGTCTGAAGTTCATCTGGAAAGAACTTTACTAAAAATAAAAGAGCCATGGATTTATTATTGTATTAGAAGGAATATCCCTGAGCAGAAATGCTCATTCTTTCATATACTGCTACTGTATCATTTATTCAAACACCTATCAGATGTTTGAGGATGTGAGTGCAGTAGTGATGTATTCTTTGGTGGGAATTAAGCTTGTTTGTCTGAATGTGAGGAGACATGTGATAAATTCATCTAATTGCTTAATGTGGTTTTGTTAAAGGGATAGTTCACCCAAAAATGAAAATTATGTTATTATTTACTCACCCTCAAATAGTTCCAAACCTGTATGAATGTCTTTGTTCTGCTGAACACAAAGGAAGATATTCTGAAGAATGTGGGAAACAGAGCAGTTCTGGGGCACCATTGACTTCCATAGTATTTTTTTTTTCCTACTATGGAAGTCAGTGGTGCCCCAAAACAGCCTGGTTGCAAACTTTCTTCAAAATATCTTTCTTTGTGTTCAGCAGAACAAAGAAATTCATACATGTTTGGAACTACTTGAGGGTGAGTAAATGATGACAGAATTTTCATTTTTGGGTGAACTATCCCTTTAATGTTCTCTCATGTTTATGTCCCAAAACACTCAGCAGTAAGGGGGCATGTCTTGTAATGACAGCGAGAGAAGAGAGCGCTCAATTTGAGTGCACGGGATATTAGCAGATCGACTATAGATAGAGATCGCAGATAAAAAAAAGAGGAAAATATCAGAGAAACAAAACATTAAAAAGAAGGGTTATGTTCAGGCAAGAGGTAGGACCTGCGTAAATATCGGAGCACTCAAGGAGCGGGAAGGCCGAGGTTGCGTTGTTTCTTCTTGATAGGTGTCTAACGTTGATTTTGCTTCGTTTCACACAACTTATCTATGTTGGCTTTTGTTTGAATATGCTTGTGTGTCATCTTCACTTGTTTCCATGATCGTCATTGCCATGGTTGTGTACATTCGTGCGGGAGGCGGAGATTTCAAAATAAAGCCGAGGTCCTGTTGGAGGTATGGGCGTGTTTGTTTTGGTGCTTTCAAATATTAACATTGTTTTCCAAAAATCGCTTAGTGCACCTTTAATGAGAACAAATTGTTCAATATTGCAAATGTTCTTTTTTGGTGAAATTCACTTTAACTTTGATCAAAAATACAGTAAAAACCATAATATTGTGAAACAGTTACAATTTAAAGTAATTGTTTTCTGTATTTTAAAATGTGGTCTTTACTCCATCATTACTCCAGTCTTCAGTGTCACATGATCTTTCAGAAATCATTCTAATATGCTGATTTGTTGCTCAAGAAACATTTTATTTCAATCATGACGACTCTCGGAATGAATTTTACCAGCAATTATTAGTAAGCATTGAATGTGCATAGGCTTAGTCTTTGCGGACTAGATCTGCTGCTGCTGAAGGAGTAAGGATACTTCTGAAATACACAAGAAACAGTGACTTGAATTCAGAGTGCTGCAAGGAAAATAGGGAGAACCCCCCAAGCAGATGTAGGCAGGTGGTGCTGGGGAAGGTGGAGGGTTAGCAAAATCCCATGGTGCACTGCAATAAACTGATTCAACACAGTCAGGAATAAATAGGTTACGTAGAAAGAAACAAACAAATGATTGGATGAAGCAATCAGCTTTAAGTAAACCAAACAGCTAACAGTTGCTCGGAAGAATTTCATGACTGAACTATATATTTATTAATGGTAAAAACAGTTGTGCCGGATTCTTTGATGAATTAAAAACGTCAAAAGAACAGCATTTAGGCTATGCCAAATATTTTGTAACAATGTAAAAGTCTTGTCAAAAGTCTGTCACTTTTGATCAAATTCATGCATCAATGCTGAACGAAAGTATTAATTTAAAAAAACTTTTGAGCTGCAGTGTATATACTGTACAATCAAATTAGGTTTGTTTATTTGTGGGGTCAGTTTAGGAATAGTGTAGATTTAGTTTTGTTGGTGGTATTTTAGAATGAATCTACTGGATCAACTGAATCATTTTTGTAGTCTTATTAGTAGATCTAGGCATGAATTGGCTGTTTAATGTGTTCTAATGGGGCTTAAATGGATGTTATGTTATTAAGTGATCCTGTGCTTTGTACTGAATTTGAATCTTTAAGGTGACCTCCTCCTGAAAGCCTTACATGTCTATGCATATTGATATTATGTAAATTGCCTCTTTTCTGACAGAGTATAAATGTAGTGCCTGCTAGTTCTTTCCTTCATGATATTGGTCATGTCAGCTGATAATGTGTAGTGTAGAGCTTGGCTGGAAAGAGAAAGATTGTGGAAGGGGTGATCTATGAACTATCACCACTATCACTTTTGTGCTCTTGAGCAAGCCACTTAACTCCATGTAACAAAAACATCTACTGGAAGTTATTTATGAAATGTGTCAGCTAAATGGCTAATTAGTTACGATGAACACACTGACTTGAAGCACAATATAGGCAAGACTGCATTCACGTCTTTTAGGGGGAAACATGATCTGAACTATTTTCAGACTCATTTCCTCGATCTGGCAAACTCTAATCTGATTGGCTGACTTTATGCTACTTCAACGAGTAAGGGCTATCTTTCTTCAGTCTTGAAACAAGGTCATGTTTAATTTCAAGGAAGAAATAATCACTGGATTTGCAAATACTACTTTAAAAGATATTGAAGTATTTTGAAATTAACTAGATATCCACAATATCCATATGAGTTATGTCTGTAACAATAGTGTGTACTTTTAATTTTTGAAGGGACATTTCCCACGATTTTTCCAGGGTTTTTTTTCCCCGTTTGTTGCAGCAGCCACGTAAACGTGAAAAATAAATATACTAAAACGTATTTGAAAAACATTTATTTCATGCTAAATATACTACAAATACATATACAGTACATATTTATGTGCAGTCATACTTTTTGGTATACTTAGTATGAAAGTATGAAAAATTGGAACAACTAAATTTGGACTTAATGCTCTTTTTGTGGAAGTAGTGGTGAAGTCCAACTAAAGATATACTGAAGTATATTTGATTGTGCTAAAGTGGAACTATTGCAATACAATACAGGCCAGGGATGGCGAATGTCGGTTCTGGAGAGACACAGCCCTGCAGAGTTGTGCTTCAACCCTAAACAAACACACCTGAACAAGCTAATCAACGTCTGAACGGAGTTTTAATTAGGGTTGGAGCTGAACTCTGCAGGACTGCGGCTCTTCAGGACTGGATGTTTGCCACCCCTGGCATAGGCCTACTTTAGGTACACTTGAAATATCTTGCATTTAAAGACCAATAATATTCAAAAATCATGCAATCCTCATTAATAGTGACATTAAAACACATTTTAGGCTTAATATTAAGAAATGTGCATTGTGCACAAGTAGTACTCCAAATAAAGTTTAATTCTAATTTTAATATCAGTAGGTCTCGAGCGAAATGTCAGTAAATATGTTAATAGATTTGAACTATACTTAATATGAAACAAATGACTTCCTGTTTGTACTATTTAGTCAAAGGTCAGGGTATACGGGACTAACTTAACCTTAGTTACCCTTTACTAATTAAACAAAATAATTTTCTTGCTTAAGTAAATACAATTACAATGCAAGAATGCCAAAGCAATCAATCATTCACAATTGGTAGACGGTTTATCCAAAGCAACATTTGTTGCATTTAAAATGTAGATTTTTTTCATTTTATGCATTCCAAGGGAATTGAACCCAGGGCCTTGTGCTATGTTCTACCATTCAAACTACAGGAACATGATGTGTCAAAATGCAATCAGAAGACGTGTATTTATGAGGTATGTGAAAAGGCAACACATTTTGTGTGCATGACACTCACAGTGTGAGTGGGACAGGCTCTATGTCCACAGCTGGGGCACATGGCAGATATGACTACAGTCAATGAGAGCAGTGGGAATGTGAGAGGTGCAATAAGGGGTATGTGGGAACGAGAGCTCAGGTGTTATTCTCTAATCTTTCATTAACAATGTCATCTCTGAGCTCAGTGCGGTCTCACACCCTCAGCATGACGATGATGCTGCAGCAGCAGCGATAAATTCATCCAAACAGAATGGTGAAGGTAGTCTTTCATTGCTTCATTTGATGTATAATGCTATTCACTTTTCAAAGTGAATCACTCAAGTGTTTCCTTTCACAAAGGTATCCAACTTCAGTGCGCTTGCTTTCCTTTGATTTAATTCGGACTTTCCATTATTATATTGCGTCTGCTCTGTCCATTCCCTCTCCATCTGCTTGTGGCTCACGTTCATTCTCCCTCTCTTCCGAACGGTGCAAAAGAGGTCATAATTGATGCTCTTTGTCATGATTGCAGCAGGGACTTATGTGCTAATTATTTTGATTCACGAGTCATAATAATTGGACGCGTTTCCCATAATTATGGCTTCGCCTTTCACAGTCATGACATGATTTGTCTGAATCGTGCATTAATTGTCTGTAATTTTGATCGGTTACTCGACGTACACATCTTGACGTGTTGAATGTATGGTGAGTAAGTAATGATCTGGGGGAAATTTGTTACTTTGTGTCTTTTCCTCCCCCCAAGCCTTGTAATCAATTCTCACACGGTAGCAATAACTGTAAAAGTATGAATGGAAGCCACATTGTGGCTGATTACACGACAGTCTCATGAGAACAAGATCTCTGCTGTTTTTTCTTGTGCTTGTGTGATTATAAATAGATGTAAATAAATATGTGATTTTTGTGGTCTGCCAAGCCATATGTTTGTATGGATTTATCGCAAATAGACGTGGCAGACTGTGGAAACGCAGAGGCGATCTGCTTCATATCATGTGTTGTGTGTGTGTGGTTCTCGGTTTGATGCTCTTTTTTGTTTTTTTGTCGACTTCAGTTTTAAGTATGGCAGAGGCATCACATTGAAACAGACACTAAAAGCTGCCGACTGTCTTGTGAGTGACTCTCAGGCTGATTAGTTTGACATATAGAAGAACAGTGTATTTCATACTGCCTCAGTTAATGTTTCTGGGGCCTGCAGAGGTGGAGTTAAACCCCTCAGGGCTGTTCAGTTCTCACTGGCTTTCTGTGAGCAGTCATGTGAACTGCAAAAAATGACGGCCTGTTATTAATCAGTAACACTTTTGGCACTGTTTTTGGGGAGGAATGGAATACTTCTTTGTTTGAGGAGAAGTAATGATGTTTTGTTAAGCAGTGAATGCTGTAATGCAGTGGTTCCCAATTTTTGTTTTTGTTTTTTTTCCCTCCAGGACCCAGATTTACCCAAAATGTCACTAAAAAAAAAAAACATTTCAATTATATTATTATGAACTGCATAGGCCTAAGAATATGTAGCATTAGTGAGTTTTTTCTTTCTAGAGGTTTCATGCTATGGGCAGCCAATAATTATTTGCACAAAACACAATGTACTCGGTAGAACACATTGTACAGTATTTTAAATCATGCGGTGATAAGTATATAAGCTACACTCTGCATAATTACACATACATTTATATTGTTAGGTGTAGTGTAGTACTGAATGATTCTTGTTTTTTGCATGAAAAAATACTTTTATTCAGCAAGAATGGATTAAATTGATCAAAAACAACAGTGAAGACATTTATAATATTACAAATAATTAGCTTTTCAAATAAATGCTGTTCTTTAAACTTTCTATTCATCAAAGAATCCTGACCAATGTATCATGGTTTCCTCAAAATTGTTAAGCAGCACTACTGTTTTCAACATTTGATAATAAATCAGCATATTAATATGATTTCTGAAGGATCACGTGACTCTGAGGACTGGAGTAATGATGCTGAAAATCCAGCTTTACCATTACAGACATAAATTACATTTTAAAATATGTTTCAACAACGTTGTTTGCACCGCGCTCTTCCGTTACTTCATCTTTTTATTTTGTTGCATCAAACTAACACAAACGTTTCGTCTCAAAAAAAAGCCGAAAGCCAAAACGTTTGTGTCTTTTCCCCATCAATGATGAATGTTAAATAAAACGAAAAAAGAAGACTTTTCTCGTGAGTGCGGATCATAATTTCTTATCTTAGAATATGTTAAAATCTAATTTATTTTAAATTGTAATCATTTCACAATATTACTGTTTTACAGTGTTTTGATCACATAAATGCAGCAGCCGCCTTGGTAAGCACAAGAGACTTCTTTCAAAAACAGATCATCTTTCTGACACAAAGCATTTTATACTACATTTGCAGTGCTCTAGACAGTAGTGCATAATAGTGCATGCTACAAATGTACTGTACATTCGATACACATACTTCATATTACATACAAAAGACTGAAGTATAATATATGTATTTATACCACACACTCTGAGAAAAAAAGGACAAAAGCTGTCAAAAGGTACACCTTTATACCTTGCCCCTAAAGGTTGCATATTAGTAGTACCTAAAGATACATATTGGTACCTAAAGTGTGCATGTTAGTACCTAAACCGTACATTTTAGTACCTTTTGAAAGAGTACCAACTCAGTGATGGATAATACAGTTTAACTTAACAGAGCTTACTGCATATTTCTGCACATTTCTCAGGGCACAGGTTACTTGCTGCCACATTGAGAGGAATGAAATTTACAGAGCATTGAACGTGGTAGTTACTTTACTGTGTGGTAGTATAGTAGTAGTTTCTAGTTATTGCATACTAGATTTGTAGTGCAATAGTAAATTTATTACGCATATTAGGTTTATAGTTTATGGTACACCTGTAGTGCATACAGTAGTAGATATAGAGAATATTAAATATTATTGTAATTATTGTAAGTGTTCTCATGCAGCATTCTCTAAGCAGCATTTTTTAATTCTATAAATATTTCTAAGTTATTAGTATAAGTTAGTAGTGCAGTAGTTAGTAGTATACAATATTGCTGCAATGCAGTTAGCTACTTGGCAACCTACATTTCAGAAGTTTTATAGTTTCCTTAACATTGGCAATGTGATAAAGTACCATTAATCAGTGATTACATGGCTAGAAAAGAGGCGGTTGTGATCTGTGAATATGACTTTGTGACAAGGGCTGCTGGCAGAGACGGGAGCTGTAGTAATGAAGTCTTGGATCCAGTTTACACAGGTTAATGTCACATGATGCTTTATTCCCTGCTGAGACTCGACTGAGAGTGCGGAAACAGACTGTTGCCTCTCTGCCTCCATTTTTCACAGTTTCAGTCCCAGATTCTTGTATTGATCAAAATAAACTTCATTACTTCACTGTGTGAGAAGAGATTAAATGAGAGATTTTCATCTTCTCCATCTGCTTTTATCAAGTTATTTTGTCATTATGGTTTTCTGATTAATAACTTTACCCTTACCTATGGCCATAGATATTAGACTAGTTTCCTTTTTGAAAAAAAGAAATGTGCTTCTTTTAATTGTATTAAATTTGCAATTGTAGTGCACTTCAAATCTTAAATGTATATTTAAAAAAAAAGTACTTGCAGACAACATATTAATAATTAATAAGGAGAGAACGCTCTCATGACTTGTTTCTTAATGCATTTTAATACACTTTGTGATGTCAAATGACAAGTTTTAGTTTAAAGTACATTTTGAATAATTATGCTTTATCATTTGTCATGTATTAAAGCATTGCACTTATCTTGATGTGTGGACTAACATACTAAAGTACAAGTACTTGATTATAACTTTAACTGTGTGGTGTTCATTAATAAATTTAAAGTTTGTATATAAATATACTAATTTGCAGCTTCTTTACTACGAATGTCTAATTACAAAATATTTATTATATCAAATAATGTTAAACAATGTATAAGTTTCAATAGAAATGACATTAAAACACATATTTTAGTTTACAGTAAGTCATTGTCGGTGTATTAACCATATTTCAAAGACATTAAAAGTAATTATGAAATCACATATAAAGATGTAATTGAATTCTACAGAAGTGGCTCAAAAAAATCATTGAATTGCATTTAATACATTTTACGTTATTTGCAATTAAGTTTCTAAAAACATTACATTATTTGCACTTCACTATATTATTAGTAGTATGTTATTATTATATGAGTATTCAAAAATATAAATACACAAAGGTTACTATACCAAATAAGTCTCATTAATGGCTGCTTGAAATGGCATTTTTGTTATTGGTTGTGTTATATTGGTTTTGTACAGGTTATATTTTATTTGTATGTGCTATTTTTGTATTTACAGTCTATCAGCTTATCTAACAGCTTACACCTGATAAACCTCTTTAGTTAGAATTGTTTGGATTGCCACATGCAAAATTCCACATTTGCAATGTTTTTATGTAATTTTTTTTTTTTCACTGATGTGACACATTAGAAAACGGCTGAACGAGTTTCCATCCATGCTTTACTCGAAAGGGATTTTTCTATGAGGGCTACAAATCTGTACTGCAGAGGCTCACCATGCGAACAGGGTTTAACCCATTTTGATGGCTGTGCCATATTGCATTATAAATTATTAACAGCCAAGGCAGCCCTGCATTATGTCTGCTAAATTATGTTTGCTAAATTATGCGTACTGCACGATTGTCCTCTGGTTTTATAGGTTTTTCGCTGTGTGTGTGCGTTCGTGAGCATCTTTTCCCCGTATAGGTGTGGTTAACATAAAGCATCCAGTGCTGTGAGGTAACGCTTCTCCTCCTGCTTGGTCAGGGAGTCTCTACAGGCTCATTGCAATGATCCAATTCATGTGATGTTGCTGAATTGCATGTTTGTCAGTTATTCCCTTATCTCATCCCGAGGGATGAAAGCTCTGCCCCCCCTCCCATCTCTCCATGCTTTTGCGATTCAGCGTTACTATGGTAACAGTGAAGACCTGCCTTTGCTCCTCTCTCCCCAAGTTCTTTAGAATCATTCCTTGCCAAAGTTCCCCCAAACAGTTTTTTTGTGGCAAAGAAGTTGCGGCAGAATTCAATCTTTCTTTCTTCTCTATCTCCAGGTTTTTTTTTATCAGCAATGACCAGAACTGACACAAAGTAAGACTATACACACACGAAGGCATCAACACAAGCTTCTCCGTTTTTGTTGACCTGTGAGAGCAGCAGAAAAACAGGGGGAGTAAACGAGTGCAGGAAGGAGAAAAGGAGTGTGCGAGGACAGTCGATGGATGCTGCCCGGATTGAAGGGACAGCACATTCTCATCTGACGAGGAAAAGAAAGATTTCAAAATTGAGTCGAAGGATAGAAACTCGCCGTCAGGTAAGCTCGTCCTATCAGGTAACAGTGTTAAAGGGATAGTTCACCCAAAAATTAAGATTCTGTCATTGATTACTCACCCTCATGTCGTTATAACCCTTAAGTCCTTCCTTCATTTTTGGAACACAAAATAAGATATTTTTGATGAAATACGAGAGCTTTCTGACCCTCCATAGACAGCAATGTAACAGCAATGGTGGACTGTCCTGGGAATGAAGAAATCGTTGAGTAAAGTCTTCACAAAAAATGTTCTGTAACCACTGATGTCCCATGGACTATTTTAACGATGTCCTTATTACCTTTCTGGGCCTTGAACATGGTAGTTGTGTTGCTGTCTGGGTCAGAAAGCGCTTGGATTTCATCAAAATTATCTTTTTTGATACTCTTTTAAAAAACATTTTTGTGTGTTCTGAAGATGAACGAAGGCCTTACAGGTTTGGATCGACATGAGGGCGAGTAATTAATGACAGATTTTTCATTTTTGGGTGAACTATCCCTTGATGCCAAAATGAGCAAAGGAAGTCAGACATTTCTCATCTCTCCAACTCTATACTATCAATATAAAAGAAATCAAATGGGAGGGAAGATATATGGGCAGGCAGTGATGTTTAACATCTCTCGCTCTCTCCCATAGGCATGGTGTGTGAGAAGGGCATTCAGATCCTTCTCACCATCGTGGGTGCTTTCGCATCCTTCGGCCTGATGACGGTGGCTATCGGCACTGATTATTGGCTGTACTCGCGGGCGCTCATCTGCAACAGCACCGCCAATAACACACAAGAGGATCCCCATAATAAGGAGAAGAAGGACCCCGGGGCCTTGACGCACTCTGGCCTGTGGAGGATCTGTTGTCTGGAGGGTCAGCCACTGTCTTGGCTCTTGGTTACATTGTGGGGGTGGCGTCTGTGTGCAGTTATTTGAAAAAAAAGGAGAGTTAAGATTTATTAACATTTGCCTTCGTCAGGGCAGCCCTATGATGAGACAGTGTTTATACTAAAATAAATAAATAAATAAAATACTAGGCCAAAGTTTTGAAAACTGAAAATAGTACATCAAAGAGAATATCATATACTGTATGTATATGTACAGTCATGGCCAAAAATATCGGCACCCTTGGTACATATGATCAAAGAAGGCTGTGAAAATTAATCTGCATTGTTAATCCTTTTGATCTTTTATTTTAAAAATTCACAAAAATCTAACCTTTCATTGGGTAATAACAATTTAAAATGGGGGAAAATATCATTATGAAATAAATGTTTTTCTCTAATACACACACAATTAACGGCACCCTTTTATTGAATACTTTTTGAAACCTCCATTTTCTAGTTTAACAGCTCTAAATGTTCTCCTATGATGCCTGATGAGGTTAGAGAACAACTGACAAGAGATCAGAGACCATTCCTTCATCCAGAATCACTCCAGACCCTTTAGATTCCCAGCTCCATGTTGGTGCTTCAGGTCAGAAGACTGGAATGTCCAGCAGAAGCTTGGTTTTGTGCTCAGTGACCCATTTTTGTGTTGTTTTTGAGACTTGTGTTTGGATTATTGTACGGTTGGAAGATCCAAACATGGCCCATTATAAGATTTCTAACAGAGTCAGTCACTTATTGACAATCCATGATGCCATGTGTCTAAACAAGATGTCCAGGACCTCCAGCAGAAATACAGCAGTATATTTTATTGTACACATGGGGTACTTTTTATCCCTGTGTTCACCAAACCCATCTTGAGTGTTTTTGCTGCTAAAAAGCTAATTTTTTTAGTTTCATCTGACCATAGAAGCCAGTCCCGTCTGAAGTTCAGTCGTGTCTGATAATGGAATATGCTGGAGTTTGTTTTTGGATGAGCTAGGAGAATTTTTCTTGAAACCCTCCCAAACAACATGTGGGGATGTAGGTGCTGTTTGACAATTTTTTTTTAAAGGTTTCTGACCCCGAGACTCAACTATTTTCTGCAATTCTCCAGCTGTGGTCCTTGGAGAGTCTTTAGCCACTCAAACTCTTCCTCTCACAGTGCATTAGGATGATATAGACACACGTCCTCTTCCAGGCAGTTTCATAACATTTTATGTTGATTGGAAATTCTTAATTATTGCCCTGATGGTGGAAATGGGAATTTTCACTGCTCTAGCTCTTTTCTTAAAGGGATAGTTCACCCAAAAAATGAAAATTCTGTCATCATTTACTCACCCTCAAGTAGTTCCAAACATGTATGAATTTCTTTGTTCTGCCGATCACAGAGGAAGATATTTTGAAGAAAGTTTGCAACCAGGCTGTTTTGGGGCACCATTGAATCCATAGTAGGAAAAAAAAAATACTATGGAAGTCAATGGTGCCCCAGAACTGCTCTGTTTCCCACATTCTTCAGAATATCTTCCTTTGTGTTCAGCAGAACAAAGACATTCATACAGGTTTGGAACTACTTGAGGGTGAGTAAATAATAACAGAATTTTCATTTTTGGGTGATCTATCCCTTTAAAGCCACTTCACTAATTTGTGAAGCTCAATTATCTTTTTCTGCACATCAGAAATATATTCTTTTGTTTTTCTCATTGTGATGGATGATTAAGGGAATTTGGGATTTGTTTTCCCTCCTATTTATATTTGTGTGAAACAGGAAGCCATGGCTGGATAATTTCATGTTCATAATTTTGAATATACTACAGAGATATGTTATTCATAAGAATTTCTAGGGGTGCCAATAATTGTGTCTAACGTGTATTTAAGAAAAACATTTATTTCATAATGATATTTCCCCCCCATTTAAAATTCTTATTATCCAATGAAAGGTTTGATTTTTGTGAATGTTTTTAATAAAAGATCAAAAGGATTAACAATGCAGATTAATTTTCACAGCCTTCTTTGATCATATTTACCAAGGGTGCCCATATTTATGGCTATGACTGTATATGTTTACATATACAGTATATACGTGTGTGTGTGTGTGTGTGTGTGTGTGTGTTTCAATTATTTTAATGATTAATGCTTTTTAAAACATTTACAGAATTTGATATTTCTGTAGCAATTCTACAGGCTCTATGGAAATGAGGATATTAATTAATTATTTTATTCTATTGACAGCCCTAGTTTTTAAGTAAGAAATTAAAAACATATTTGTCTGTTATCTCTTCAATTATATATACAACACTATTCAAAAGTTTGGGGTTGGTAAGATTTATTAATGTTTTTGAAAGAAATATCTTCAATACTCACCAAAGATGTATTTATTTAATCAAAAATACAGTAAAAAACAGCAATATTGTGAACAATTATTACAATCTAAACTAATTGGTTTCAACTGTAAAATACTTTAATATGTGTCATTTATTCCTGTGATGGCAAAGCTGAAATTTCAGCATCATTACTCCAGTCTTCAGAGTCACATTATTTTTCAGAAATCATTCTAATAAGCTGATTTGGAGCTCAAGAAACATTTCTTATTATCAGTGATGTACTTATTTTTATTTTTTATATTTTTAAAAACCTGTTGTAATTTTTAGTTTTTTTTTTTTCAAATCAAGTGCTGAATAAAATTAACTTATTTAAAAAATAACAATAATAATGTTACTAACCCCAAACATTTGAATGGTGTGTGTGTGTGTATATATAAAATATAGGGCATATATAATATATAATGTAGGGCATATTCTTATTTTAAGAGTATAAAACAAACCTGTCTTTAGATTTTACAGGATGGCGATGATTCCAATTATAAAAATACTCTAATCATAAGATTTTTAATGTTTACTTTAATTATTCATCAAATAAATAGGATCTCTCAAGCTTTACATGATGCATATTATTCAAGAATTTTCATAGTCAAGTAAATTATTCTGAAAATCATTTAAATTATTCTGAAAATGGCTAACATGCCTGTATAAAGGATGAAACCATTTTAATAGTGTTCAATTCTTTATTTAGATAGTATTTAAGGATAATTAACAGACACAGTATCATAAAACATATACACGTCCTGAACCCTGATATGGCCATTTACTGCTAAAGAGTTTTGAATGTAGGAGCGAAGCCCAAAAAAGTCTGTAAAGGCCTAATTAAAAGGCTGAGCTGATTGCATTGAGAGGTCAACACAGAGGGACAGCAGTCGCGGTCTTAGGGGCCGTTCTAGCACCTCGTGCTCTCACTCATCCCCGTGTAATGTGCTCTCCGCTCCGCCTGCAGCCAGCCATTGTGCTCTGCTAATTTAGCCTTATGGCTAAGCTCTCTGATAACAAAGCATTCAATTAAAGATAAGCCTGGATTCCCAATCATCATAGCGACGCGGCTTCTCTCTCAGTCGTCTCTCTTTGTTTCTTTCTCTATCTCATTAAAGCCTCGCTCTCCACTCTTTCTTCGCTGTAGTGTTACAGCACTCTTGGCATAGTTTAGAGGTCAAGACATCCTTGCTTTCCCCAGGGATTAGAGCCAAGATGGATGCTTAGTAGAAACACAATTAAGAGCAGGTGAAGTGGAAAGCGGACATTTTGGATCTGCATAATGAATGTCACAGCTAGACCGGCCCAAACAGCAAATACTGTTGGCTGCGTGATGACAGGTGCACTGATTGTCACATCACCCCGACTCGATTCTAGACACGCATGCACACACATGCTGGGCCTCGTCCTTGCCATCATCTATGCTCCCCTGCTGCTGGAGCAATCGTTAGCAGAAGCTAATGCTATTCTTAAATCTAATGAGCTGCTTTCATGTTTATGTAGCTTATCTCAAAGAAAGCAAGGTCATGGTAAGTTGGTAAATACCTGCTGAAAAGTCCAGTTTAGACCAGCATGAGTATCCATACTGGCTTGGTGCTGGTCTTAACCATAGAAATATAAACATAGATGCCTGATTAGCCACTGTTTCTATGGGCTGCTGTACATCCACCACTGCCATATTGGAACAGGCAAGGCTTGTCTGTGAACACTCAAGTGCAGTAGCCTTCAGCAGATGATTTTGCTAAACTAACACAATACAACAAGACAAAAGCTTTAAATAACACATCATCAAAAGTTACCATAGTTTAAAAACCTGTAATATTGGTTAATTCATATAAAAACACAAACCAACACAATCTCACCTGAGAAAAAGGTTATGCCATTTCTTCGGAAATTTAAATCTAGGCAGCGCAATCTTGGAAAGTGATTGATTTTTACTGAGTGATGACACATTGACCGTTCAAAGATGGTGGGCACATTGATGGGAGCAGATGAATGTGGCATTCAATCTGCATACACCAAAAATGAATAAATAAATACTAAAACATGGTCTTTTCAGTTGGGATTGATGATCAGTGCTTTGGACTGGATTTCTGTGGGTAATGCTGACCTGCCAACCATAGCAGGTACACAATTTGACCTCAAATTATGACTCTAAACTATACAATAAACTATACTGCAGCAGCAGTGCTTAATTTGTAAATTTCGAGGTGACGGATCCGGCATGTGATTAGAGGAGGGAGAGGTAACGGAGCATTCAGCCGATCGCATTGGTGGGCCAGCTTAAGTGATTAACAGCGTGCATCAGTTGCTTTTATTAGGGTTTGTACATGAAAAACCTGAAAAAGCCATGAAATGTTGAAACAGCAATTTCCAGGCCTGGGGGGAAAAATATGCTAGTAAAAAAACAATGGAATTTTATTTCACAAATCTCTGTAATAGAGTTATTATTAATCCTGTCCAGAATTTCGTGGGGGATTGTGTGTGTAGCCTATATCACATAGTTTTACTCATCCCCACAGCTTTCAAGTTTATAATGAGGGAAATTCCTGCAAACATTTATTCAATATAGCAAGTAGGTTATATGAGTAAATAAATCCACACAAACTAGCAGATTAAATCAGTCATTTGAAAACAGCGTGAGTGATTCAGCTGGACCGCGGCTTCACATCAGCATATCTCGTCTGCAATACAATGAGCTGCTGCACGCTGTCGCTGATCCAAGACTTTCGCTCGCATTTCGGGACAGTTGACAGAATTGTCACTTGCTTAATCGGGTCATTGTTGCTTCGGCTCAAAAATGTATAATTTGCACGTCTTTTTAAGCCAATCGGTACTCCAGCGGCGGTTTGAAGGCTGAGAGCTCAGTTACATCCAAAGCCGCATATAGCGAGTATCATATTGAGTTATTTTCCGTAGTTTGTTGTTGAGCTTAAGTGGCCAAATACACACAAAATTACGCAAAAATGGACGTCCTGGCGAGTATCCAGTTTTACTTAAGTAAATGTGAACAATTGGGAAAGAAAACGCATGTGTATAGGCTATTGGGTCCGTGCATTATGTGCAGAGCAGTTCACATGTCGCGTCTTTTGCGCGCTCAGGTTCTTTATTTCGAAGCGCGGTCATTATAGATGATTTTTCATATACGCACACTATAGGTCAGCACAAACGTCTTTTATTGGTGCGTGAGAAAGGGGATCCGGCACAAATGAAACCCTGGGCAGCAGCAAAAGAATTGTTCGACCAATCAGTTAATTCCCTCAAATATTAAGCAGGGATGAATGACAAATACGTTAGGATGAAATGAGAACCGCTGAAAGCAAAACAAAGTGCGGCACCATCTTCTTTTACACATGAATTGAGAATCTTTTATAAATTTTGTGAACAAAAGAGGTTTTATGATCTCTTCCACCAAAATAAAAGCAATGGTTTAACATTTGAAACGTGAAGAAATTAAGACTTTCTATTACAATTTTACTGTAAAATTATTTTCGCTATTCTATTAGTAGCCTACAATAAATAATACATAAAATATTTTAATAATATTAGTGCCATATTGAATGGTAACAGTGTGAATGTAGGCCTATCTAGAGTGAGTTTTCCCTATATCCTCATGATAATATTTATATGTGATTTTAATATATGCTGATATTAATATATATATATATATATATATATATATATTTTTTTTTTTTCTTCATAGCTGATTTATATGTTGAACAACTCAATATGGCAGTGAGTGGGGAAATTTCCTTGTTCAAAGCAATGTAGCACACGAACAGACATTTACACAATTGTGGTACTCAAAATACTTTCCAAAAGCTGGAAAGCCTGGTGATATGCACTTGATAGCAGTAACTATTGTTTAGACAAGGCCATTGCTGAAAGATGCAGTATCTCTAACAAAGGACCCAAATGGTGATGCCAGATTCTCCTTAATGACACCTTTCCCCTTTGTGCCCTCATCTCTTTCTTACAGATTAATGTCCATGAGAGGAGGAATATAAAAAGACATAAAAACTGTGAAAAGAATCCCCCCCACACCTGTCCACCTGTATCTCCCTGCGTCTGTCTCATCAATCCATCACATTCCCACTCCATCAGACAACACCAGTCATGATGTCATCACAGTGCGTCAGTCTGTCTGTCTGCACTGGAGCGGGTAGCTATTCACTCCCTGACTCACTCCAGGCCTGTCTGCATGTGTGTGTGTTTCCTGTTCCACATCTTAACAAATGAACATAATGAATTAAGAGAATTAGATCTGTATCAGGCGCTACAATCCGAAAATGACTTCCCTATCTAATTTAAAGAGATTGGATTGCTGATTAGGCCATTAATTGGTATTTCAGAACTCTTGCAGTATTCCTAAATGAGATTTCAGAAGGGTCTGTCTGTCTATATATGTCTATCTGTCTGTCAGTCTCTCATCTATCTATCTACCTGTCTGTCTGTCTATATGTGTCTATCAGTCAGCCTGTCTGTCAGTCTCTCATCTATCTATCTATCTACCTGTCTGTCTGTCATCTATCTATCTATCTATCTATCTATCTATCTATCTATCATTAATGCCGGTTTTATTATGAGAAAACATTTTTGTATCTTAATTTCTAAGTTATAATGTTCCTGTTATAGCAAAAACTATAAAAAAAAAAATAAAATAAATAAAAAATGTGACTGTAGTATCATTTTAGTAGGAGAAAATGTATATTCATGCAGTTTTCCATATAAGACACTTGTTTGTTTTTTTTGTTAAGAAATTATTTTTATTCAGCGATGACATTAATTCGGTCAAAAAATGACAGTGAAGACATTTATATGGTTACAAATCATTTGTTTCAAATAAATGCTGTTATTTCAAAGTTTCTGTTCATCAAACACTAAATGTATACCGGTTTCTACAGAAATATTAAATAGCACAACTGTTTTCAACATTGATAATTTCTGAAGGGTCATGTGACACTGAAGACTTTAGTAATGATGCTGAAAATTTTGCTTTACATCACAGGAACAAATGACAGTTTAAACTATATTCGAATAGAAAATGGTTATTTTAAATTGTAATTTATTTGACAGTATTACTGGTTTTACTTGTTTGATCATAAGAGACTTCCTTCAAAAACATTTAAAACTTTTGAACAGAAGTGTAATGAAACAGCAATGTAACTTAATTATGAGCTAGAAAAGTATTAAATATTCAAAGAATCCAGCTACAATCTCTGCCAGAAAGTGCAGTGAGTGCTTGTACATCAGGGTGTGATCATGTAGACACATTTGTGGGAAAGTGTGAGGGGTTTTGATGGAGGTACAGTGCTGCAGTTCATTCTCAGTTAAGTTCAGAAGTAACATATGCACAGTATGTGAGGCTTGTTGCAAGGATGTCTTACCTCTGATGTTCCTGTCTGTTTGCTTGTAGGGGTGAAGCGTGGCGTGTGCTCCCAGATCAACCACTTCCCAGAGGACGCTGACTTTGATCATGATGGAGCAGAATACGTCCTGCGTAAGAGGCTGCCCTTTATTACAACTACAGACTTTATCATGACAAAGCATCTCTGCAGCATGAATGAAATGCAGCTACAGCAAATGTCTTTGCCTTGTTAAAGAAACAGTTCACCCAAAATAAAACAGTTATTATTTATTCATTCTTGTTTAGTCTTAAATTCTTACGCTTTTCCCCCACTTTATGAGGAACTATAATTTTTAAATTATAATAATAAAAATTAAATTAAGTTTTAAATGCGGTTTTGGAACATCATGGGGATGATTGTATAAATGACGACTTTTTTTTTTGGCGAATTCTTCTTTTAAATATCTATGCTTTCATCTGACACATAAGAAAAGCTGTTTTTTTTTCTTTTTTTTTTTTTTAAATAACATATTGTACATTCACAATAATTTTGCAAATTCAATCCTATGCTTCATATCCCCTGAAATGCTCCAAGACATTTCTGTGCTACAGTTTCCTGTGTGCACGTGTGCATGTCACACGCATAAATGCATGCATGCACACAGGTTGGCATTTTGGTTGGTATTTAGATGGCATTTCCTTGCACTGTCCCAGCTTGACTGGTCCCAGATGGGATGCCGAACTGCCAGGGGAACATTTTTCCTCTGGGGCTTTTTCATACACAGTGCACAACGACATCATTTAATTACCCAGGTGCCTCATTTTAGCTTAATATTTAGATCTAAAAATGTGGCATGGAGAACAGAATGCACAGTGTTAAAGACCTGAACAGAATTGACTCGCCTGCACTCATCATGTCTCACGCTTCTAATGCTCTCCGTCTCTCACCCTCTCCCATCTGTCTCTCTACTCTGCTATTCTCTCTTTCCCTGCAGGAGTGGTCCGGGCCTCCAACATCTTTCCCATTCTTAGTGCCATCCTGCTGCTAATGGGAGGAGTCTGTATCGCAGCCAGCCGTTTCTACAAGAGCAAAAGGAACATCGTGCTGGGGGCTGGCATTCTGTTTGTAGCGGCAGGTAAAGCGCGTGCTTTGTGTGTGTACAGGCAGTGGTCCAGGAGTAAATGTCAAATTACCTAATTATCTAATATTTACCAGTACTAAAAAAATGTGTCATACACTGTGGTGTCCTAAAGTCTTAAATCTGGGATTAAAAATAAAAAAATTAAACGAAGAAATGTACACTTGGAAAAATCTGTCAATTTAAATTAAGAAGAAATTTGAGATTTTAATAATATAATATTATAAATGTGTATCTTACATTGCATTTAAGATGCACATTATTATATATAATATAATATATGTGTATCTTGCATTGCATTTACAAGTTATATTATATCATATCCCATTTTTATTTATGCATTTGGAAGACACCTTTAACCAAAGCAGCTTACACTGCATTCAGGATACACATTTAATTTTAAATTTACTTTGGATAAAAGCAACTGCCAAACACATAAATAAAAAATATATGCATCTTATAATTAAATGTGTATCTAGAATGCAATATAATGCATATTAATTTAAATTATTTAACAAATTATTTTAATATGATTTATTTATTTTTTAATCTAAAATTCATGTCAATTTTTTGTAACATTTTCAGTAAATTTCAATGATACAGTGGTATAAAAAAATATATAGATGAAAAATGCTAAATAGAAGCTTTTGCGCTAATGGTCTAATACATTTGGACCCCACTGTAAGTCCAGTATACACTGACAACAGAAAACACCACAAAATGCTATAAAATGCTAAATACAATATTACAAAAAGTCTTTAATTGTTTGTCCGTACAGAATATTACTATGAAAATGTAAAACATTTTATCTGATAAAACCTAATTGCCAGATTGGACTGTGAATGCTTCAGAATCTTTTTTATTCTGAGAGTTTTGATCAGTTGGCATGTTTTTGATCATTGATCTTTAGGCCTGAGTAACATCATTGGTGTGATAGTGTACATTTCTGCCGCTCTGGGTGACATTTCCCCAAAGAAGGACGAGGATAAGAAATGGCAGTACTCCTACGGCTGGTCCTTCTACTTCGGCGGGCTGTCCTTCATCCTGGCTGAGATGGTGGGCGTGCTGGCGGTAAACATCTACATCGAGAAGAACAAGGAGCTCCGCTGTCGCTCTCGCACCGATATCTTTAAGAGCACCACTCACGCCATGCTACGGCTCCCGAGCTACCGCTTCCGCCGCAGATCACGTTCCAGCTCTCGATCCACAGACCCCTCGCGCTCACGAGACCCCTCTCCTGTGGGCGGCCCACCGGGGGGGAAGAACTTCGGAATGCCCCCGTCTGCTTTACTCTCCCAGGGGCCCATCTCTGTGTCCACTCTACCCAACCCTCACTCCCGCTCCGCTCTGCCAGGGGGCGATATTTCCCTTTACACCCTCTCCCGAGACCCCAAACTGGGTGGTTTGGGAGGGCTGGGCGCCCCTCCGCTGTACGGCACGGTGGACCGCGCCACGCTATACCAGCTGCACAACTGCTTCCCGAAAGAGAGCGGAGGGGGCGGAGGAGGTATGATGATGAGTGGGACGCTGCCTTCGCTCAAATCCCACAATCCCTCAGCCGTCCAGAATTCTTCCAACTCCAACGCGCCACTCAGCAACTCCGTCCCATCCTCCCAGCCTCCACCTTTCTCCTCCTCTACGGTGGAGCGGGAACGAGGGATGGGAACGCTGGATAGGCTAGGAAAAGGCGACAGAGAGAGTAACTCCAACACACTAAATAGGAAAACTACACCAGTGTAGACAGATAGAGGGTTGGCGTAGCTGATAAAGTGCAAAAGCGAGAGATAACGTAGATGGAAAGACTGGAAAACAACTAAAAACGGGATAAGTCTCTCGGCATTGACAAATGTTTCACTTTATGAAAAAAATAGAGTGTAAAAGATTGACAAACATCTCATAATAACAACAACACCATGTTTTTTTTTTTCTTCAGTATTGTTTTAAATGAAACTATTATCATGGGATACTGTGATATTATTTTGCTTGATTTTAGACGTGGAGTTTCAAGACGGTGAAGTGTTGTTGTTATTATGACTACGTTTGAACTGCTAGCGCTTAACATGTTGAATGATTCTAGTTTTTAAACTAGAAAGACTATTTTGCTTTTCAAAGATTTTTGACTGTGATTCCAAAACGTGATACTGAGCACTGCAGAAACATGAGTGTATTCAATATGTGTGAGAAGATTATTACTACGACTAACTTTGTGAGAAGCATTTTATTTATTTTAAAGAAAGTTTTATTTTCTACCCTTTGATAACATGCAATTTAGTGTAATATCTGTATATCTGTCTTCCAGCTCAGTAAAGAGATCGGCACCATAATTGATGGACTGAAATGACAAAGAGTTAAAATGAAAAAGATTTTTATATAAACCTACCATCATATTATTTTTGTTAAAATCACTATTAGCAGTAGAAGTAGCACTTGTTAAATTGAAAACCTTTGTTTTGGGGCATTAAAACATTCCCTCACTTGGTCAAAGAGGGACAGATGATATATTTGTATAGGGAAAATGAAAAATGACGACATTCAGAAGAGGGACTTCTATCCAAAACTGTGCTTTTCAAATCGGAGGGAGGTAGGGAGGATGGAAAAAAACTACATTTTGAAATGCAAATGTATATTACACATAACTGTATTTGAAAAAAAGAGATACTTTAAAAATCTAGAGTACAGATGTGAAGGTGGGGGGGGGGGGGGGGGGGGTCTTTATGTATTGAAAAGGGCAGAATGGGTGGGTGGGTCGGTCTTTTTTGAATATGTATGAGGACACTGTCTTCCCTGAGCTCTGATTGGGCTACACTTGTATGTGGGGCATGCCCTGTGTCATTTGTGTTTTCCCTCCATTGTGTCATGTGATCATGACAGCATCCCAAAGGCAAACTCCCATCCAAAAAACAACAAAAAAAAAACAAACAAAAAAACAAATGTTAATTGTGCTGCACCTGACTCCCTTTGATCCGTCTGCTTCTCTAAATGAGAGATTATATATGTGGACATTCTGCTAACCTTTAACCTTTATTCCATGATCCCAGCCAACAAGAGGTCAACACAGGACATTACATAAAAGAGTGCAAATGGTCATCAAATCACAATCTCCTGCAGTCGGGGGTCTTTTTTAATTCATACAAAAAAAAAAAAAAAAAAAAAAAAAAAAAAGAAAAACTACACACAGACAGCATTTATGTGGTCAGTTATAAATATTACGTAGTGGAGAATAGATATATCTAGAGAAAATATGGTTTATCTTAATGTGTGATAAACTCTAACACTGTATTGCACGAATTTTATATATAAAAGAAACAACAGACAATCTACGAGTGATGTCATTTGTGTGTTTTTAACATCTTTATCCATAAAGATAATCAAGATGAACTTTCATGGAAGCATGTTTCCATCTCGCAGTAAAAAATACAGATAGGTAATTGTGAGATAAAGTGTAAAATACAGAAAAAAAAAAAAAAAGAAAGTTACAAAGAAAGTCACAATTCAGTGAAAATAAAATCACTATTTCCTTTTTTTTTTTTTTTTTTTTTTTTTTACTCTGAGGACAAAACGGGCTTCCATAAACTTCTAATTCAGTGGTTCTCAACCAGAGGCCGGGGCCCGCTAGGGGGCCTCTGCAAATTTTCAACGAGGCCTCAAGATGCCTTAAACTAATTTAAAACAAGGCAAAATTAGTATTAAAATAAGCCAAAACAATCAAGATGTTTCTTTTTTTTAATTCACCCCTCTACAACTTTTTTTTCCCCTTTGAAGAACCAAGACTCTTTATATGAGGTAAAAGTCACATAAAATTATGAATGTTTTCAATATCAATGAATATCATTTTTTTTCTAGTTACATCAAAGACTAAAATACTTTTTAGTCTTTGGGGGGGGGGGGGGGGGGTGGTCCTTAATGTAAATCACAAACAGCTGGAAAAGTCATGTAAACAACAGGGGGCCTTTGAGTCAAAAAGGTTAAGAACCACTGTTCTAATAATCAGCTTAAAAAAAAAATAAAATAGAAAAAATAAAAATAATTTTAAAAACTAATTCCTTTTAACAGATAAAATCTAGATATTTTGCAGAATCATTTTTGAATTTTACCATTTACTGTGTATAATTTGGGTAAATGAATATTGACCTATTTTTTTTTTTTTTCCCCTGATTTCCAGATGGGCAGGCCATCACTTTCTCACTATTGGAGGACTGTCTAGAGGGTTTTATTGTACCAACCCACAAAAATGCACTCATTTCGGTCCCAACCAACAATTAATAAACCTGCACGAGCAGATCCTGTTTTATCCCCCCCCCCCCCCCCATGCACTCGTACACATAAAAAGTGAAAGAACAGCCTGCTAGTCTAACAGGCACTATTAAAGGGCTATATATACAAGCAGACCTCTGGCTTGAGTTTCAACCTACAGCTCCAATTTCCCTACTCCTGCACCCACCCATACCCCCCCCCCCCCATCTGATCAGCCCACATGCTCTTATGCTACAGATTCACCAAATTAAATGGGCCAGTAATAAGCTCGCTGTAAGACATGTTGAGACGGTTGCTCCAGGAGCATGCTCGCCACCTGTCATTTCTGCGGTTTGAGGAGATCCAGATTGTTACGCACAGGATGGAGGCTTTAGTTAGACTGGACGAAAGACACACAGATTACTGAGGCTCAGACCTTTCCTCACTTCCCAAATGTACTGGCACTGCATTCACAAACACTCGGGTGGGAGGGGAGGAACGGGACGGCAGACGCAGCTCCACCCAAACCCTCGGAGACACCCAAGAGCCATCAACATCGTCTAGAACGTCGAGGGGGGGCATAGTTGACATTCTAGGATAATATTTCTCATCCACTTCTACATGATGTGCTTAGATGAGCAATGCGCTAATTTTAGACTGAGCGAATGGCAAAAGAGAAGGAGTGAGATTAGGAAACAAGTGAAGGAAGGAGTACAGGAGACCGTCTTAGGTGAAAGAGATTTAATCCTCAAGCAAAACTAGTGAACGAGAAAGAGCGTGACGAATAGAGAGTGACAAACAACCAAGTGGTGAATAGACATGAAAGAAGGAAGAAGAAAGTTCAGTGAAGGACAGGGTCTTCAGTATAAGGATAAGGGATGTGTCTAAAGAAAAGCTGGAGTACAATATAAACACACAGTATTTACACAGAAATGTGGCTCGACAATGGGTCCATATCATGCACATCAATCAATTTCGTACATCATTTTTATAAACGCATCCGTTTCATATGTATAGTATTAAGCATCGTTTTACATTTATATAAATAAATAATAAACCATCCCATTAAACCTATGCACTGAAATCTATGATATCCAGTCTGCTGATGACTTTGTTCATTGAAAACCAAGCAGAAAAGATCATTATAAAGGGATCCCAAATATAGCTAATTACCAAACCAAGTAGCATTTACTGTTACTTTTTGGGATCACTGCAGCTGGTCACCAGGCTTATGTTGTGATGCTAGTGTGCTGATGTTCCCATTTGGTTTTACAACAAGCAAGACTAGTTAATCTGGTCAACCAGCTTCACCATAAACATAATTCTGGTCAATGAAGCTTACCTGCCAATTTTAAGGCATCACTTGCTAGTATAAACCAACACTGAAAGCTGGTTTTCAGTTGAAATAATAATTCTAAAAGGCCTGTTTGCATCAAAGACAATAACTATAATGGTAACTACAACTGTAAAGTTTTAATAATCATTTTAATTATATGAGAAATGAGAAGTCCACACCACAGCTATAATGAAAATGCCACAGAGGAACAATATTGCTGGAATCATTTTCAGAATTTTTTTTTTCTAGCTGATGAATGATAAAAGCGCTGATGGCCAATCAGAATCCATTCAACTTTAAAGACCTCTAGTATTTAGGCAAAAACTGCAGGCAAAAAAAAAATGCAGTGTACTCTTATAATAAACAATGTTATCTGACACTAATATAGTTTTCTTTCTTGGTGTGAACAGGCCTTCAGCATTGATAAGATGGCCCATTTAAAAACAAAAATCAAAAACACTTTCAACCCACAGATACATGAAAAGTCAGTATTATATGCCTAGTAATCAAATAAGTTTTCTTATACAAATGCAGATAAAGAGACAACACATAATAGCACAGCATGTTGTGTAAATGAAGCCTTTCAAGACAGTAAACAGATCTGTTGGTCACTGATTTTATGTACATAACCATCATAGAAATATTAGTTGATGTAGTTAATTTCAGAGTCGGTGTATGAGCATTAAGGTCTATAATCTTATTGATGAGCAAATTAATGCTAGTTATTGCAAAACATTAGTTTTTGAGAGTCCTTTATAACATCAGTTAATCTCCACAAACAGCATAAGAGTATAAAAGATCTTGTGCTACTTAACTCGCTGGCAGTCCTCTGACAGCTAGGCATCACTACTGCTCTGCTGACGAAAACATTTCTCCAGGGGATTGTAGGGGAGGGAAAGCAACAGGAACATAAGCCCTCCAAAAATGAGAATGGCCCCAGCCGAGCCAAGACACGCCACTGACCAGGACAACTCGTGATGGAGAGGGATACTGTGATCGCTTGCCAACAACGCCAGCACAGACTGGTGGAAAATTATGATGGACAAGAGGACCAGGATACCTGGGGAAAGTGGAGATGAAAGGTCATTTTATTTAAAGGAACGGTTCACCTATTTGAATTCAATGTGAAACACTCAGGAGCAGAATAACATCTGTAGTTGGTAAATTACAAAATTGCTCAAAGAATTTTCAGAAGCGCTTCACAGTACTTAGCTTCCTACTTTGGCTTGTAACTGCGATCACTATATGCTGAAAGTTTAAAGGGGTCATATGACGTTGCTAAAAAAGAACATTATTTTGTGTATTTAGTGTAATGAAATGTGTTTATGTGGTTTAAGTTTCAAAAAACATTATTTTCCACATACTGTACATTATTGTTGCTCCTCTATGCTTCGCCTTTCTGAAACGCGTCAATTTTTACAAATCTCACTGTTCTGAGAAGAGGTGTGCTCTGATTGGCCAGCTATCCAGTGCATTGTGATTGGCCGAATACCTCGAGCGTGTGACGAAAATGTTACGCCCCTTACCGTATTGTGATGCCATTTCCCGGTGCGACAAGACCAAAACAATAAAACCCATTATAAACGAGGCATTTGTTGCAAACAGTGGGGACATAATTACTGATTATAATGACTTAAACTGTCTTTTTACGCGGCACGTAAAAAGCATTTGTGATCGGAGAAACGACAAACAAGCGCTACTCTACACTGCTCAAAACTCGCGTTTGAATAGTCAGTGCCAAATTCTTTAAATATGAATTACTTAACAGGCTGTAAGTCAGAAGCGCCAGGCTGTCCTTGCAAAGTTGGAATTGCCCCACTTTATAGAAAAAGCCTTTGTGCACAGCTGACATTGTAGGATACTCTCTCAGGTTCAGGAAATAGTACTCTGTAAAATGCGCTGCACACACTCTAATATTTGGGTTGAACTGTTCTGGAACAGTGTTGTAAATACAACTTAACCACTGATTTCTAGTTGTGTCCTCTTTTGGAAGCCCAAACAAAGTACTTTCAAAACGAAACACAGCATCTCTAGGACATGGTGCCGGCAGCAGCAACAATACTACAGCGAGAATAAAAATCCCGGCCTCTCTCTTTGCGTGTACCTTTGGGTGGTGTTATGCAAATCTTCCCACACCTTGACGTAGACGTGGGGGTGTGTTTAAATGAGCCCTTTTAGGAGGGTGTGGCCGAGTCTTAACTTTTATAAAGAATATCTCTTTGGGTTTGAGACTTTAGTCTTTGCAACTTTAGGCATCTTATGAACAGCTTGTAACACTCCAAAGAGAAAACTTCAAAGGAAAACTTGAAATCACATCATATGACCCCTTTAAGTTATATAGATACATTTAATGTAAATAAGTTCCTTACTGTATTTTTGTTTTAAAAAAACAAACAAACAAACACTGCATTTTGGAAGAATATTTGTGGCTGTTTAAATAATAATTAAAACTTTATAGATCTAATATGCTAAACAACGATTAAAAAGAAAATCAGGAGACCTATTACCACTTAAATGCATGATTGAAAGTTAACAAATACTAATTTAATGATTTAATTAAATATTTTAAGTTGCTGCTTTGATGAGCTCTGTTGACAAAATAATTCTGATTATTACATCGACTTCATATTAAGTGTACCTGGAAATTTCTATTAAGTGATTTTTGAACTAAAAAACAGACTGGCAAAGACCTGTTTGTGCTAATGTTATGTCTGACATTTAAAATGTTTTTTTTGTTTGTTTTTTTGTGGTTACTGGGGTTGAACTGAAAAAGCCACCAATCAATTGTTGAAATTAGTTGAAACAGCTTAAAAATTAAGTTTCTTATTTTCACAGAATTTCATTAGAATTTGTCATAACTCAAAAAGATTGATGCAAACTGTTGTTGTTTTTTTTAGTAACATTTTTTGTTAACAATATTTAAATATTTTCTTGGAATGCCATTATTAATCGATTCCAACAAATCTCTATTTTTAATTAAGTCAAGTTAAGTACACTTCTTGGTAGCATGTTGTTGTTCATTTCCAAGACTTGCAATTCAGTGAGAGAGTTACTTATGTTACTTAGTTAGCAACGAATCAACAATAATCAACTCGAGTCTGATTCAAATGTGTAAACTCTCGAGTGAGTCTGAGGCTTTTTTCATGATTCTTTTTAAATGACTTATAAGTCCACTTAGTTGATGTCAGATGTGAGTGAAAACATGGAACACACTGAAGAACTGCTTTATAGTAAAAAAACTGATGTTGTAATTTTAATTGGAAGAGACACTGACACCGTTTTTTTTTTCATATTGCAAATTGCTGACTTTAAAACAAACTATTTTATAAAGTGCTGTATAAATAAATGTGACATGACTTGACTGGTGTGCCGAATTGCAAAGCTGGTGCAAACTTATCCATATGGATATGATCAGATGCTTTCTTAACTGCTGCTTTCTCACCACTCTCTCACCCTAAGAGAATAACAAAAAAGAACTTCACCGTGAGTATATTAAGAAAGTTTTTCTCCAATGTTTTCATACGGTATACCTCAAACTCACATTAAATATGAGTGGTTACACATGATTAGTGAAGTGACCTGAAATACAGCCATCTGTATTTTTTGAGATGCCTGACATTGAGATGGTTGAGGTTTAAGCTCAGAATGTCAGCAATGGGACACAGTGCGCTTGACCATTTCCAACCCCCTATTAAGCCCAGAACATTGACTTGTATGACGTGTCAATAAATCTGAGCTTCCTCCATAACTACTTCAGATTTAGTGCAGCTGGATGGTGCTGGTGTGTTTTTAAAGTCACCGAATGCAGGTATGAGGTGTTTTAAGAGGTACCTGAGAAGACGAAGCAGATGGTAGCAGGCTTGAGGAAGAAGGGCACACTCTTACTGAGAGACATAGTGATACACACAGAGCCCATGATCATCAGAAACAAACTCAACAAAGCCAACATTGCACCTGCTATATGCATACCTAAGAGAGAAACAAAGAAAGCAATGAGTCTTATTTGTTCTAAAACATAATTCTCCATTGTTAAACAACATCGGCAAACATATGTGGGCAACTAAAACCTGCTGTGTTTGTTGAGCATTTAATTATAAAACCATTGGCATTAATGGCCCTGCACTCTTCTGGGAAGGCTTTCCACTTGATGCTGGAACATGGCTGAAGGGATTTGCTCCCATTCAGACCGAAGAGCATTAGTGAGGTCAGGGACCAATTTTGGCCAGTGGGATCTGGCACACATTCAGCATTTCAGTTTATCCCAAAGGTGTTCAATGAGGTTCAATCTGGATTTTAAGCAGTAAATCATTTTTATGTGGCTAGCATTATGGTCTACCAGTGGAGATACAGGAACACTATTGAATCATAAAATGTGAGCTGTATTCCAAGACATGAGCTTCATGTGAACAGACTGAAAATAGAGTCATTATTCACTAAAAATCTTGACACGTCTTGTAGGTCTCTGGCATGCTTGAAGAGAAGTAGCAATACTTGATTCATCAACCAATTGATCATTTCAGTCAGATCTTTTCAGCGAATCTGTTGAGCCAGTTCATAATACCAGTGTGAATTAGTCCAGAATCAAAATGATCTGGATCTGTTTTATACATAGATAATGTTGAGATTTTTAGTGAATATTAACTTGTATTTCAGTCTGTTTCTTACACAAAGCTATGAATTCAGAGGACCAAAAAATTACCAGTACATTCTTCACAATGTCTTCTTTTGGTTCCACAGGAGAAAAAGTCATACAGAATAAAATGGAGAGTAAATGATGACAGAAGTTTTTTTTTTTTTTTTTTTTTCCGGCATACACTCTTAAAAATAAAGGTTCTTTACTGGCATTGATGGTTCCATGAAGAAACTTTAACATCCATGGAACCTTTCCAAATGGTTCTTTATAGTGGAAAAAGCATCTTTAGATTATTAACATGTTTTTCACACTTAAAATTTTTTTTATTTTTAGAGCTGGTCACTGAAAGGTTCTTTGGGGAACTGAAAATCGAAAATTGTTCTTTTATGTCATCCCTGCGAAAACCTGCTTTTAGAACCTTTATTTTTAAGAGTGAATACCTTTGAACCTCTGGGCGTCCAGATACTTTTCAGCATATATTTTGTTGGGGTATTCAATAAATATGTCAATGCACTTGAAATAAGTGAAACAAGAAAGAGAGATCAATTATGATGCATTCTTGTGCATGTACACAGTATGAGACGCGGAGAGATGGAGAGACATGGAGCAGGGGAGGAGACAGAAACACATGACTGATTTTCAATGAGAGAAACAGCGTGGAAAGAGAGAATGAATAGACGAGAGAGCACACAGACGGCAGAGAGAAAAGAGGGCAGAGTATACAGGAAGAACTTACTTTTTTCTGTCGTTTTCTTAAATATGACAGCATTCTCTCCAGAAGTGTAGAATTTAAAGAATGTGCAGTTTGATTCTGAGGGTGAAAAATGAGACAGTGAGGGAGAAGAATGAGACAGTGAAGGTGAAGAATAAAGATCAGTCAGAAAAACAGAAAAAGGCACTTGAGCTTTCTGCTGTAAGCCCTGTGAGGGTCATTGTGTATTAATGTGCCGAGGACACAGAGCAGCCCTCTCACATATGGCACTGAAAGAACAAGAGAGACAGAGAGAGCGAGGCAGATGGAGAGGGAGGGAACGAGAGTGAGGCAGATGGAAAGAGAGGATGAAGGGCAGAACAAGGAAAAGAGAACAGACTCAGGTTAATATATACAACATCAAATCCACATTCACTCTCTCTTGTGCTCTGCAGCTTGTCTTCTTATATTTCCAGATTTTTCACTCATGTCCTCTATATTTAGACTCGAAACCGGGCAGCAGTCAGATTGCAGTTTATCCATGCGCAATATGATTGACCTTTCTGCTTTAACTGTGACCCACCACACACACGTCTTTTTTCCTGGAACTTTCCCATAATTAAAAACAATGTGTCCACTACAAATTTTTATAGTCCTAATTGATTACAATTGGTTGATTTTTTATAGTCCTAATTGTCCTACAGCTCCTAATTGATTAAAAGATCAATAAATTAAAAAAAATCTAATCATACAAAACTAATATAAATATTTTCTTTTTCATTTTGGAGATTTTATATGCTTTTATATTCTTTAACATTTTTTAAATCGATTATATTCTGATTACTCAATTGATTTAGTCACAAGTAATTGCATTTACAAATATAAGCTTATCATTGTAAGCTTTAACTAGACATACATAAAGTGTCTTTAGAAGTCAATATATTGTTTGTTTTGTTTTCACATCAGTGAACATAAACCAATCACTGACCTACAGTCCACAGTAATCCATATTTTGTCAATTTGTTCAAAGTTGATTCAGGGTCACATAGAACACATTCTTGAATTGCCCAACTATGCTGATGTTTAATCATTATGTTTTTAATCATTTTGTGTTTTTTCTAGCATATCTCCCTATGAAAGTCACATTTTAAAACACTTTAAATAGTTAAAAGAAGTTAAAAGGCACCTTAAAATATGGTATGAAAAATCATATATATATATATATATATATATATATATTAGTGCTGTCAAACAATTAATTGCATCACATATTTATTATGTATATATAGATACAAACACATGCATGTATTTAAGAAAAATGTGTTATGTTTATATATGAAATATATTTATATATATGAAATCTAATAATATAAATGTATATACATATAAATATCTTCAAAATATATACTGAATGCGTGTTTGTATTTATATATACATAATAAATAAATAGTACACATACATATATTATGTTAACAAAAACATAATTTGGATGTGATTAATCGCGATTAATCGTTTGACAGCACTAATATATATATATAAAATATCATTTAAATGTTTTGTATATTTACATTGATTTAAAAATACTAATGTATAAATAATAAATATATAATAATTGTACTAAATTATTTTGACAGCCTAATTTAAATACATGTACTCGCACATACACACACAGTCAAATAAGGTCACTGCTGTGAGCTGCACTAGATATGATTAGCATAGAGCTGGTAATGTAATATTAGACAGATCCCTTAAAAATGCATTATAGAAGTCATAACTGAGAATGAAATCAAGACATCTTTATATAATGACAGGGTTCCAGCATTAAACTATTAAGAAATTTTTGTTATCATTATCAGTATGTAATATATCGATCAATGCAGAAACTAGTTGCATTTTTTCTGGATTGGCTAAATCTTGCCCACTTTGCCAAAATAATTTGTCCCAAAAGTTGCTATTCTGCAGTCTCAGCTAAAGGGGCGAGATGTAATGTAATGATCTGTTATGACAGGTTCAAGTAGAGAGTGGAACTGTTCCTTAACAGAGCTGGCAGTCGGACCAGTGGCACTGTTACAAGAGACATCATCACAGTCCTCTGGGCCTTACAAACGAAACTCCCTGGCTCTCTGTTCATGCGTGTTGTTATATGAGCGGTAAGATGAATATCCCAAACCAGAACACAATAAACTAAGCATCTATTGCTGCATCTTAAAAAGTCAAGTCATTAATAACATCACGGTTTGACTGTTTGTGAGCTGAATGCCGCTTTGTGTCTTTAAAAAATGATTATGCATGATCTGCTCCTCCTGCTAACCCAGATACATACATGTATGTATGCCCGAAAATTTACTATGCTGTATAATGTGCTCAGATTTCCAACAATACATGATAAACAAATAATAAATTAAATGGTTAAAGCCTAAAAAAACTCTTAATAAATTATTTTGTGGTAATTCATTTAGTAAATCTTATAATTTCTTTATTGTTCCTTATTATTTTGTATTTTTATCTCATGATTTCAGCCTCCAGTTTCCCCGGGAACCAAACAAATGACACACTGTAATATGGTGACTACATTCAGAATAGAAAACTATCATACTGCCTACTGAATACAACAATGTGCAAATTTTTAAAAATAGTATGTGAAACAATGCATTATGCAACAAGAAATGCTTTTAACAGAATTATTCTACATTCTTGTCTATGATCTCATTATGCTGCATGTTTAATTTATCAAGTAGCGTACAATTATCATATCTTGGAAATAAAACGTTTTTGCATTTTAAATCGTAATTTTATATTAATAACTAATAATAATTATATATTATCCAAAAAAGACATTCATATATCCAAAAAATTAATCAAAAAAAGATTCCTGTTTACTGGTAGCATGTATTACTCGTCAAAAATTCTAAATAAGTAAAAAAACTTTTTTATTTAAAATAAATTTCTTGTCGGCGCCAATAGTCTCGTGGTTAGTGTGTTGACATACAGCGCAACTGCGTTCATGGCGGCCCGACTTCGAAGGTCCTTTGCCGATCCTGCTCCCCTCTCTCCACCCAATGCTTTCCTGTCGCAATTTTACTGTCCTACCCAAAATAAAAAAAGCCGCAAAAGCCCCAAGAAAAACTATTAAAAAAAATTCTTATGCTATAAATAAAAACAGTAATATTTTATAAATTATTATTAAAATAAAAAATTACTGTCGGCGCCAATAGCCTTGTGGTTATAACTTTAAAATAAATAAATAAAAATGACTGTTTTCCATTTTTTTATTTAATTTATTACTCCAGGCTTCAGTGTCACATGATCCTTCAGAAATCATTGTAATATGCTGATTTGCTGCTCAACAAATATTTATATAATAAATAATTATCATCAATGTTGTGCTGTTTATTTATTCTTGTAGGGAGTAATAACTGATAACAAGTGAGAACCAAATCAGTGTATTAGAATGATTTTAGAATGAAGGAACACATGACACTAAAGACCAGGTAAACAGAAAACTGTAATCGTTTTTACTATATTTTTGCTTTGATTAGAAAAATAGACTTAACTATACATTTGAATACTGAGTCAAGTCAAGAAACAGATGTTAAAATTAACAGAGCACACTGCATTGTGGGATACAGTATGCAGCAGGTGTTCCAGATGTTACGCGTACAGAAAATCTGCATAGTAAATACTGCAGAAACAGTGAGAGAAGTATGGTAGTATTCTGTTGTGAATATAGACAGTGGGTGTGTGAGTGTGTACTCTCACCTCCAGGCAGTTCTGCAGGCCCACAGCTCTCTCTCTCTGGGTCAATATCTGACACCCATAGCGTGCGAACGCATGATTTCCATAGGCCGTAATGTGCCATCTCACACGTCTGGTTGTTCCTGAAGTGTTTTGGCTGGGATAGCTCCACCCAGAACTCTGTGCCCATGCCAAGTACCATGAGAGTCACGCCTATGAGAGCGACGAAAAATGCCAGCTTGATCTTGCCTTCCTGGCTGTCACTCATTCGAGGGGGCCTCGGCCGTTTACCTGAACGCCCGCCCTTACTGCCAACTCCACCCAAAGCTGCCGTACCCACTCTCCCGTCCTCATCCTGCTGCAAAAACAAGTTGGACCACATGGCACCCAAAATGTTTGGAGATGAGGGGGAAAACTCTCAGAGGAAATGTCAAGAAAGGGGACAAACAAACTTTAACTAAAAACTTTAAAGCAAAAAACAGGAGACCAGAGAGATTAGTCTGGAGTTAGGCGGACGGACGGATAATGAGAACGCAGAGAAGTGTATTAATAGAAAGCTCAAAAAAAGAACAGGAAATGATAGTGAATTACAATGTTCTGTGATTTAAAAGGAATGCAGTGTGCAAGAAACTCAAGTGACAGGGGGTCATTTCTGAAGAGCGCAGAGTGGGAATTAACTGACGTCTACAAACGAGAGGTTTGATAAGAAACTAGACAGGAATAATGGGTAGATGAAAAGAACGACTTGATGAGAGACACTGGATTGAGGCCTTATAGAGCCATGAAAAGATGACACATCCCTCTTTTTGATGAACCTGCAGGAAAAAAAGAGAGAAAAAAAAAGAATTGAATTCAAAACACATAGTACATAGAAAGTAGCAGAAAGACTCAAGGATAAAGTTATCAGAAATCTACAATTGATCTTTTCCTTTAGTCAATAAATATTTATTTAAAAAATAACAATTTGCCAATAGGGTAGGAAAAACTATTCAAGCTGCTTGCAACTTCTAATTAATAATTGTAATTTTAATCCATTTCTAATGTTTTCATTTAATTCTAACACTACAATAAGGATCAATTTGTTAGCATTAGGCAATACATTAGTTATCATAAATTAACAAAAAAATAGCCACTTTTAACAGCGATTATTAATTTTCAATGTAAATTCAAAAATATTATTTTGTTTATTTTAATTTCATGTTCGTGACAAGCCCAACTCGGAAGTAAAATTCGAATTGAAATACTTTTTAAAAGGTCTAATTAAATTATTTAAAAGTCTTGCTTTTAGAGTATACATATACATACATACATATATATATATATATCTTGAAAACATTTTTTTTTTAATTCCATTGATATTTTTTACTAGAAAACAAGACAGTTTCAATACATTTTATTTTTTCATTTCTCTTTAAGGTTATAACTAATCCAGTTATTAGTGGGACAGAGAACAGGCTTAAAGGGATAGTCCACCCAAAAATGAAAAAGTTGTAATCATTTACTCACCCTTAAGTTGTTTCAAGCAACTTTATCATTAGTTTCTTTTATCAGAGGTCTACAATCAGTTGACGGTCCCCATTGACTTCCATAGTATGGTAAAAAAAAAAAAAAAGAAATTCTATGGAAATCAATGGGGACCAGCAACTGTTTGGTTGCCAACATTCATCAAAATATCTTAAGAAAGAAAGAATTCTTACAGGTTTTAAAAGGCTTGAGGAGTAAATAATGATATCTTTTTAATTTTTTGGTGAATTACCCCTTTAATACTTTAAAAACAATATTATACCTTTGTCCTATATTGAGTAAACAAACAGGCAGTAAGCTTACAGATAAGGTTAATATGGGTCATGATTAGGTCACATTGTCTAAGAATTAGCTATGCCAGATGCGACTCCAAGATATCAACACATACCCGCATAACTCGGCCCACTTTAGCCCAGCCTGTTTGATCTGTGCCATTTTAAGGCCTCATAAATACCCGAGCATTACGTGTACAGAGAACTATTAGATCTATGGACAGAGAGTTTCAAGGTGTGCGGCGTTCTGCTGCTCTAAAAAAAGATGCGAGAGCAGAAAGAGTTTAACGTGGACTGAACAGACTGAGAGATGAAACACAAGGTTGTTGAGAACGGAGGCGAAAAGAAGAGCCAGGTGGAGCAGTAGGTGTTAATTCATGTGTGACAGGCAAACCGACAGAGGGTCTAAAGTCGTTATCACTGTACCCGTAACAGGGAGGGAGTACTACAAGACAAGGCTCATTGAGGCCAATCACCCACACAGGAGCAATAAGAACACAACAAGCCTAGAAACAAGCATGTGGCCCACAGCCAAAATGATAGCATGATACACTCACAAACATGCCACACATACATTTTTGAATTAGCTTAAATTATCTCGATATGCGTTTAGTAAAATATAGCACAAACAAATACTTATTGCTATTAAATACATTTTAATATTAAATAAAAATGTAATTATATTTTATTTTTCCTTTGAACATTCAGGGCACTATTTTATATATTTTGAAGTTTAGTTTTGAATTAAGTTTGCCCCATTGGCAAATAGTTTTTAAAGTATACAATATCATTCAGAAGTCTGAGGTCAGTAAGGTTTTTTTTTTTTTTCTTTTCATTTTTACTCCGCAAAGATACATTAAATTGATCAAAAGTGACACTAAATACATTGTTACTAAAATGTATGTCAGATAAATGAGATTTTAAACCTTCAGTTCATCAATGAAGAAAATGTTTTTTTCATTGATAATAAGAAATTATTTTTAAGCACCAAATCTGGACAGATTTAAAAATATAATAGAAATAGAAAAGTTATTTAAGAGTGTATTATTTCACAATATTACTTTTTTACAGTATGCATGATAAAATATATTAAGAATCTTAATAAAAAAACATATGAAATAAAATATGGCCGGCTTTATGCTTAAAATATTGTAAGAAAAATCATCTTAATTCCATATATTCAACTAAGTCAATGCACAAGTAAAAACATATGCAGTGTAACTACACACTGTCCTGCAGATATAAAATTAGATATTCACTAAAGGTTTTTGGGACCATACTATGTTGTGTAAGTTACAGTCATTTGAGATATAACACACTATCAAAACACTAAACACGACCTGGAAATGTAACACACAGGCTATAATTAACCCACCAAGATCATTTCCATCACAGCTCTTTATATTACCACAACTCTGTCAAAACTTTCTTCAAAACCATTATGCTTCTATAATATCTACCATAATTTGCAAGTTGTTGCCTCAAAAGGAAAACATCTGCACCCATAGTGAAGCAGCTCACATCTCAGTCAAGAGACAGTTTTGGCAGTCAGAATGGAAGAAACCAATTATCATTTTAAAGCAACTGGCTTCAGCCCCACACTTGCACATTAGGTCTGCTATACAGTACCCAGAAACAATGCATAAACATTTCTCAGAAAAACAAATGACATCCACGTAACTGCCTAAATGTTTGTAGAGTATCAAATAGCAAGAAAAAAGCAAACAAAGTCTGACACATTAAGTCATATTGAACAGGTATCTGCTGCAATAAAAACTGAATTATGAACGCATGTTTTTTTTTTTAAAAATCGGGTTAATATACAAAATCAATTACAAACACAGCAGTCTGTAGATAATACGTTTATACTTCTATCAATACATCCACATTTTAATAAGCTGCACAACATAAAACTATTAGAGGAAGTTTAAGGCTTGTCACAGATTTTTATTAAACTATGACAGTATGCATGTGTGCAGCAAGTGCATTGAAAAGCCATCAAGCTTTAGCAACAGTGAGAGCAATCAAATCCTGACCTGTTCTGTGTGGGTGCAGATCTGATGACTAGATACATGAAACTCAGCTGAGAGAGAAGGAGAAGGAGGGACGTAAAAAGAGTGAGAGAGAAAAAAAGAGAGGCAGAAAAAAGGAGGGTGGAGAAAACTGGGACTGGGGCTCATGAAATCAAGTTGTAGAGACTATGTATGACAGTATGAAATGAATGTATGACAGATTAATCACCAAGCAGAAGGATCAGGCAAGAGTATTTATCTGCACATGGGCAGATTTTACATTTTCCAGTGTATGTCATTTTGAGTTTTGCAGGTCTGTGGGAAAGTAAATTGAGTGTATGTCAGCTGATCCACGGATGTTTGTGCATGTGTGTATGGGCAAGGCTTCTATTTTGGACAAGCACCTGTTAATGACATTAAGAGCGTTACAGTAGCAAGTTACAGAAAAGAGAGAGGGGACTGTTTATAAGGCGAGAGAAAGCAGCTCATAAAGCGGCTTAGAAAGTTACAGATGGCATTGAATCAAAGAGAGGTGTACGAGAAAAAAAAAAAAAAAGAGAGCTGGCTGTAAAATATAATATGGGGCATTATCAGTGGGTGAAAAATAATGAAGCCAGAAAGATGCTCACTAATTAACCAACAGAACACGTGCCTCCATCCATTAGTAGATGTTCATTTACAGTCCTTCCAAAAATCAGTAGAAAACATTTGTTGTCTTTATGATCAGAATGAACTTCAACAAAGAAAGATATAAAAGCATACTACTTGTTTACAAGCTAAATGCATGAACATCTTTCAAAGACTTGGCACCATTAACAACACATTCTACATTGTTGCAAACTGCTGATTCGTCACCATGATAATGTTACTTGGCTGGCTAACATAGATGAGGTGGTGTCAAATTTGCAAAAACAGAGAACTAGTCAGTATGTTTTGCACAATGCGTCTTTACTTTCCAGCAAAAGTGTTTAATTTATTGGCTTACATTGTAGCCGATTCATTTCCAGATGAAAATGTTGGAAAAAATTAAATAAAAGAGTTGCATTAGGAAAATTTACATTTAATATAGTGCTAAAGAGTAAAACTGATAATTCTTTTGCGGCAGGGCACATAAAAATCTGAATTACTCGTCCGATTGGACCAGAAGTTGAAAAAACCTTACTGTTGAGCTCTGCTTGTCAACTAATTTTCAGACATTTTTTGCATAACATACATCAGGTAGTCTGTAGTTGTCGGTAGACTCAGAGACAATTTTTATCCAACCAGTCAAATAATTTGTTTTCTTCATAAAAACAAAAACAAATTTATATCCATGGAGTCTTGCCAAACAGCTAAATGCAGTTTTATTATATTCTATTAAAATTAACCACCCGATAAACAACTCTTTTCCCAGTCTTTGCAGAGGACTTTATTCAGTTTAATCTACTGGTTTTGTGAAGCACATTAAACTCCTCAATCTCTATTTCTCTGCATTTCATAATTTCCAGTCAACTTATAGAAACACATGAATATCAGCAATCAACATATTTCTGATATTTCTGTCCTGTTTCTTTTCTTTGACCAAAAAAACAACAACAACAAAAAAACAAACATACACTACCCTACACCCCCCCCAGTCTAAAAACAGACGGACTACTGACTGACCCAATGCTCATAATACTCAGACACCGTATTGGAACTACACTACTTGAAGTGAGCAGTGCCTGTTAGCACTATCTGCTGGCAGAATACAGATGCAGTGTGTCAGCAAGTCAATTCAAACGCATTGAGTTTATTTCACCAGATGTTTCTCTGGTCTTCATACATAAACGCATTGTATTAAATCAACTCAGCTTATTACAGTTTTAAAAAACAGCAGTGGACAGTTAGATACAGAATGTATAAAAAAAAAAAAAAAAAAAAAAAAAGAAAAAAAGAAAAAAAAAAGAGACAAGTATCTTTTTCACTGTGTATAAATTTGGTTAGATCGGGCCAGGAAAATAGGGTTCACGAAAAACAGTACAACTATTATAAAAGGAGGGAGAGATAGCAGGAAAAAGACAGAGGAGGAGGGGGAAAATTAAGGACAGTATAGATGTAATTGGTAATATTCACCCTCTACAAGAAAGATGCATGTAGCGGCTTTACCTCATACATGTATGGTGTCAAAAGGTGACCTGGAAACTCCTCTGACTTTTTAACCTCTACACTTTAACACAGGAAACCTCATTCACAGCCTAAATAAAAACCATATCCACATAAAGACTTCTCTCCTGAAATACCCCCTCTCACCTTCTTGTTTGAGTGTAACATTCATTTTTGTAGTTGTCATCATTTCTCTTTCCTCACTTGCTCCTTTACATCCTCCTCTCACTCCTATCTGACCAGTGTGTGAGCTGTACAGATGATAGAGCAGGAATTTAACATTGAGAAAAAGTGACATGTAAAATCACTATGGGCCAAAATTAAGCTGGAAGTTTAGTGGCATGTCTAACTGAATCCTTTTCTGTAGATAATGACACGGTACGGTCCATTTTCCCATCTTAAAGCTTTGCACATACTTCAATGTTGCCGTCATCAAAAAAAAAAAAAACATGACAAATGATTGGTTCGCTACAATCTGACCAATCACAAGTCATGCTTTTAGTCTGCCAGATTTTAAAAAGCTCACACTCTCTCAGACCTCATAAATCTACAAAATAAGGGGCTTCCGAGAGATTGAAATCACACCATCTGTGTCTCTCCGAGTCTCTCTCGCTCTGGATTCTGTCCTGTCTCTACCAGAAGTCGCGGCGGTGGTAGGCATCAGGGTCGCAGTATTTAGTCACCACCACTCTGTTGGCGAATTTCCTTCCTGTTAAGCCTTGCATTGCCTTCTGGGAGTCAAACACTGACATGAATTCCACGAAGATCTAAGAAAAAAAAAAAAGACCATAAATAACTGTTTCAAAAGGTCACGTTGACAATACACAAGCAGTTTTCAAACCTTTCCAGTGCCAGGAACCTCCACGCCATCGACGGGACGTGGGATCTCGATGCTCTTGACCTGGCCGTATTTGGAGCACTCCTCTCTGACGTCTTCCACGATCTCCTCATACTCTTCATCATCCAGCAGCTCCTCTGGAGCCACCATGTTCATCAGACACAATACTTCTGTGGGAATGCCCCCCATCTGAGTCACCGAGCTGTTCACGAGACCTGGAACTTGAAGGGTAACTGGTGTCTGGTTTATACCCGTCTTCAGAGGAAAGAAAGAGGGGAAGAGGGTGAGAAACAGGAGATAAGGTCTACATGGCCTACATCCAGTAAATCAACTATAAACTATTCACACTTTCCCTCACCAGTGTGGTGTTCTTGGAGCCGACGCTTGCTCTCTGTACCAGGAGTTTCTTGTCACCCAGCTGCATTCCGTTTAGGCCCGCGATGGCCTGTGAGAGTAAAGAGTGTGCCTTGGAGAGGTTAGCATGGGTGTCAACCAACAGCTCTGACATTGCCTCTAGCTCATTCTAAATATTTGTTTCTCATAGATTTACAGACAAAGCCAATATTAAACAGTACACAGTGGGTACGGAAAGTATTCAGACCCCCTTAAATTTTTCACTCTTTGTTATATTGCAGCCATTTCCTAAAATCATTTAAGTTCATTTTTTTTTCCCTCAATGTACACACAGCACCCCATATTGACAGAAAAACACAGAATTGTTGACATATTTGCAGATTTATAAAAAAAAGAAAAACTGAAATATCACATGGTCCTAAGTATTCAGACCCTTTGCAGTGACACTCATATATTTAACTCAGGTGCTGTCCATTTCTTCTGATCATCCTTGAGATGGTTCTACACCTTCATTTGAGTCCAGCTGTGTTTGATTATACTGACTGGACTTCATTAGGAATGCCACACACCTGTCTATATAAGACCTTACAGCTCACAGTGCACGTCAGAGCAAATGAGAATCATGAGGTCAAAGGAACTGCCTGAAGAGCTCAGAGACAGAATTGTGGCAAGGCACAGATCTGGCAATGGTTACAAAAAAAATTCTGCTGCACTTAAGGTTCCTAAGAGCACAGTGGCCTCCATAATCCTTAAATAGAAGACGTTTGGGACGACCAGAACCCTTCCTAGAGCTGGCCATCCGGCCAAACTGAGCTATCGGGGGAGAAGAGCCTTGGTGAGAGAGGTAAAGAAGAACCCAAAGATCACTGTGGCTGAGCTCCAGAGATGCAGTCGGGGGATGGGAGAAAGTTGTAGAAAGTCAACCATCACTGCAGCCCTCCACCAGTCGGGGCTTTATGGCAGAGTGGCCCGATGGAAGCCTCTCCTCAGTGCAAGACACATGAAAGCCCACATGGAGTTTGCTAAAAAAAACACCAGAAGGACTCCAAGATGGTGAGAAATAAGATTCTCTGGTCTGATGAGACCAAGATAGAACTTTTTGGCCTTAATTCTAAGCAGTATGTGTGGAGAAAACCAGGCACTGCTCATCACCTGTCCAATACAGTCCCAACAGTGAAGCATGGTGGTGGCAGCATCATGCTGTGGGGGTGTTTTTCAGCTGCAGGGACAGGACGACTGGTTGCAATCGAGGGAAAGATGAATGCGGCCAAGTACAGGGATATCCTGGACGAAAACCTTCTCCTAAGTGCTCAGGACCTCAGACTGGGCCGAAGGTTTACCTTCCAACAAGACAATGACCCTAAGCACACAGCTAAAATAACGAAGGAGTGGCTTCACAACAACTCCGTGACTGTTCTTGAATGACCCAGCCAGAGCCCTGACTTAAACCCAATTGAGCATCTCTGGAGAGACCTAAAAATGGCTGTCCACCAACGTTTGCCATCCAACCTGACAGAACTGGAGAGGATCTGCAAGGAGGGATGGCAGAGGATCCCCAAATGAAAAATTTGTTTCATCTTTCCTAAAAAGACTCATGGCTGTATTAGATCAAAAGGGTGCTTCTACTAAATACTGAGCAAAGGGTCTGAATACTTAGGACCATGTGATATTTCAGTTTTTCATTTTTAATAAATCTGCAAAAACGTCAACAATTCTGTGTTTTTCTGTCAATATGGGGTGCTGTGTGTACATTAATGAGGAAAAAAAATAAACTTAAATGATTTTAGCAAATGGCTGCAATATAACAAAGAGTGAAAAATTTAAGGGGGTCTGAATACTTTCCGTACCCACTGTATGTGATAAATATAAAACAATGAAGCCAACAGTACATGCAGAGGACAAATGTGTGTTAGTTGCTGAGCGTTCACAGGCTGATTATATAAGTGTAATGCATTGTCATCACCTGGTCACTGATATTGACGTCAACATATTCACAGAAGGCATAGCCCTTAGAAAGGCCTGTTGCACTGTCTTTCACCAAATTAAAGGCCTTCAGTGGGCCAAACGATGTCAGCAATTCCTTGACCTGTGGAACAGAGAAAAATCACTATGTAAAACCTTACAAATATACAAAACACATGCACCATTCAAAAAGTCATGCATTGATTAAATTGATCCAAGGTCACAGTAAAGACTAGAAAAAATATTCAAACAAACTCTTTTGAATGTTCTATTTATCAAACAGTTTTGAAGGCCAATTTCTGAAAGATCATGTAAAACTCAAGACTAGGAAAATAGCTGCGGAAAATTCAGCTTTACTGTCACAGGAATAAATTGCATTTTAAAATGATAGAATACAGTTCTTTTAAACTAATAATATTTCACAATATTACTGTTTTTACTGTATTTTGGCCAAATAAACATACATTGGTGAGCATTTGTGGACAAGTGACTTGTTGCTTTTTTAATCATAAATTACATACATACAGTGGTGCTTGAAAATTTGTGAAGTCTTTAGAATTTTAGGAAAATGTCAGGACATCTGTCTGACAACTCCGTCTCAAGAGAAAGTGGGCCATGCAGCAATATAACGACCCCAAGCACACATGTCGTCCTACCAAAAAATGGTTAAAAGAAGAGCAAAATTAATGTTTTGGAAAAGCTGAATCAAAGTCCGGATCTTAATCCAATTGAAATGCTGTGGAAGTATCTGAAGCAAGCAGTTCACAGGACATTACAGAATTGAAGTTGTTCTGTACTGAGCAATGGGCTAAAATTCCTTCAAGCTGTTGTGAAGGACTGATCAGCAATTACAAGAAATGATTAGCTGCAGTTATTGCTGCAAAAGGGGTTCGTACCAGATATTGAAAGCAAAGATTCACATACTTTTGCCACTCACAGATTGTGCTCTGCCCAATCGAGGGATAAATCAGTGACCCTTCAATGAACGGAACACAATGCCATTTTAACACAAACCTGGTCATCGTTGAGGTAATTTGGCAGACCGCCAATGAAGAGTTTATGGGCCGAATCAGGCACCACCGTGGAGACGACGCCTACAGAGAAAGAACCAGAGTGTGACCATCAATGATCCAAATTAAATCAATAACTACTAAACTTTTGAATGAAAAGAACAAAACATTGCGCGTACAAGAATTGGGGGAGCAAAAGAGAGACGTGCCTGGGACATAGACACTGGGATTCTCACTCATGCCTGGCAGAGGCTGATAGTCGTGGGGCCTGCGAATCTTTAAACTCTGTCCCTGGAAAATTATGCCATCAAATGCCATGGCCTGTGTCGTTTCATCCACTGAACGAAACTGTATTGCCAAACATAAAAATAAAATGATTAAGCTTCCAGAATTTCCTGAAGCATTTATGTGAGGATCTATAAAATTAGCTCTACCACTCTGAATGAAGACTGACCTCCAAAAAGGCAAAATTCTTGTCCTGGTTGATCTGAACAGCAAGGACTGGGTTACCTGGGGCCTGAGTCAGGCCACCCAAACGCATCTGAGCATTGAAGAAGTCCATCATAGACTCCTATAAAAAAAAAATATCAGAAAGCAATGCTATTAATCAAACTCGTGTAAGAAAAAAAGCAAAGCATTAAACAAAAAAATAATCAGTTGTACTCCAGTTTATTGATTGATTCGTGATAATGTTAAAGGAAAGATCATAACAAAAAACAACTGAATGTCATTGATAAAGATTAATCTTACCTCTGTGATGCCAAATGGGATGTTGCCGACATAAAGCCGCCGGGCCTGTCGAGTCATCTGACTGCCCACGACAGGAACAGGTGTTGGGGTCACAGCCAGACCCTCAGGGGTCATTGTGGGTAGCAGAGCAGTGGCTGGGATCTGACCAGCAGCTGTAGTCAAAGAAAGATTCATGAGTATGTTAGACATATGGTGGGCATATGAACACAACCTTTAAGGAAACCACTGAAATATATTATTACAAATTTAAAATAAGTTCAAAATATAATCTTTTGTGTTAAGGCAAAGATAACTTTTCAGCACCATTACTCCAGTCTTCATTCTCACATGATACTGGAGCAGATTTGGTGCTCAAGAAACATTCCTTCTTATTCTCATCAAAAACAGTTGCTGCTTATTATTTTTCTGGAAACTATGATACATTTTTTCAGGAGTCTTTAATGAATAGTGAAGTAAAAAAAAATGCCATGTACTAAAAATCTTTTATAACATTATAGATCAATTCACTGTCACTTTTAAGCAATTTAATGCATCTTTTTGTTAAACAAGTAATAATAATAAAAAAATAGGCTAAAATAGTTATTTCATATTGAGGTAGCACACAACAAGAAATGTTTAAAACCCTTGTTTTAGCCCAGTGATTAGGTGACAGGAGAGCAGGTGGCTGTTCATTGTTGTCTAGGGGGCATCAAGATGGATCACGAGAGATGTAGCTCAAGAGCAGATGTAAACAGGGTCAAAGAAGCAAAGAAAGAAAAACAGATTCTTACCTTGCATGGCTTTGTACTGCATTGGTGTGATGTGTTCAAATCCAGGAGGAGGAACGTCCCAATATTTTTTCACTTTAATCTTTTTCTTCTCACGGTGTGGAGAGCGACTGGCAATGGAGACAGAGAGAGATCAACAATGACAGTCTTTGAAAATATACAAGCTTTCAGTGAATGTCCCAAAGGATTTGAATTTTTCCCATTTTTACCTGCGTCTGTGTCTGCGGTCCTTGCTGTCTCCATGACGATCTCGGCTGCCTCCTCTCCTTTCTCTGTCTTGGTCCCGGCTCCTTCTTTTCCTGTCCCGGTCTCTGCTGCGACTTCTCGAGCCACTGCGCCGGTGGTGCTTGTTCTCCTTGTCTCTGTCCGCTGCACAGCACAAAACATTCAACATGTTCATTCAAACTGTCACCTACTCATATAGACACCAATGCCATAAATAAAGCTTTTTTGAAAAATATTTACCAGCTGAACAACATTCGTCAAAATATCTTTAATTGTGTTCTGCAGAAAAATGTCAGTCATACAGTTTTGGAAGTTAATAATGACAGGATTTTCATTTGGGTGAACTGGCACTTTAACTAAATAAAGATTATTATGAATTTATTAAATGTTAATTTACAGATAGGTAAACATGAATAGATAGCATTTTATTCATCACATGTAACTTTTAAGACTGAACCCATACAATATTTCTTTATATTATATAAACATTATTTTTAAGCTGCTTATCTTTGCAGAACCCCAAACACACATTGTGTAAATTAGATTTGCAATGCATTTAAGACATAACATCCCTGCATTTGTCTGGTGTGCATCTGTGCAATGTGATGCAGAACCTCCTGCAGGCTGCAGAGGCACGTTCAGATCCACCAGCAGAAGAGATTTATTTACTGACCACTACCACATCAGCTCCAACACTTGACCATACTCTCATTCTCATCACAATTACTCTTTTATTCCTCACCTTGCTTGTTTTCGGTCAGCTGTCTCTCAAACTCGTCAAAATCGGACATTTTCCAGCAGCTCCAACACGCCGACTGAGAGCGATGCGGGCTAGCTAGCAGCTAGCAATTCAATGGCTATTACCTCGAAAACAAAAAAAATAAAGTTCACACCAAGCGTGAAGCAATTAAGAAACTACAGTTTCTGTAAGGCAAAAACGCGACCCTGAGGAAGCAAAGCGTAGTTTAATGAAAGCAGCTGGAGTCGAGCTGATGTCTTCCAGAAGCGCTCAGTACATACAAAGACTAGCATGAGGAAAACGTGCTTTCAAAGACACCGAGAGTAAACACACATGCACCGAATGATGTACAGAAATAAACGATTGCTCTGCTCGTGGAAGAGCTCATGTATTCCTCAAAACTACCGAAATACGTAAAGCACAGCCTCTATTTTCCACAAAATCTCTGTGAAACGCCAAGGCCGTGAGAGTGCGCCCACTAAGGTCAGTGGCCACTCCCAAGCACTTCCGGGTCAACATTACAATTTTAAGCTGTTAAAATATATTAGATTATAAAGGGTATCTATTACTGCTGCTCATTTAAGGAATGTGTATATGCATTTAAAATCATAACATGTAAATACACATGTTCTTTACAAACAAAAACTGAATAAACTAGGCTATATATTTTTTTATATTTGACTGCGCCCCCTAATGGCAGAGGATTTTGATTCAGTCTACAATCCGTTCATGAAAACGTTTTGTTCAAATTCAGTGATACTGACTCTGTGGGTTGCATTTTGTGGGTGAACTAGTGAATCATTTACTCAACCGATGCATCATTCATTCCGTTCGTTCACAAACGAGATGACTCGGAACACTGACTCGTTCAGTGAAGGGGGCGTATTCGTTGAGCAGTTCCAACCAATGAAATGTTCCTTTACAGCCCTTACTCGAATGCTATTGGCTCTTGCTATAATCAGTCTTTGAATGCAGCGAGTGAGAATGATTTGTTCGTTTAAAAGATTCATTCAAAATCATGACCGAAACGCCACTAGTGGGCTCTTATCTGGAGGTTTGTGCAATGTTACAGCGAACGAATTGTGCTGGCTTGTTGTAATAATCAAGGATATATATATATTTCAAGGGCACACGTAGATAATAAGATATACATTTGTGCTGTAACGAGTCGTCTTTTCTGCATTTTATGTGCTGCTGTCTTTTATGTCACTCATGATTCTATTGGCGTTATACTCGGCTTGCTCATTACCATATAAACTTCACTAAAGTTTAACAACAGTTTTACCAATAAGAGCAGTGGGTGGACACTTTAAAGCACATACACACGGTGACCTGGTTAGTCTTCACTTGATCTTTGCGGTCTGCGACTCCCCCATATTGCTCTGCAAACAGTAAGTACTGCTCGTTGGCCTCTGAATACCATTGAAATCTTTTATCAGCGCAGTATGACAGTTGCAATCTGTGTATAAGTGGGAAAGATTCAACGCATTATTAATATGCAGGGCATTAGAGCACTGCCTACGTACTTTCACTATTGTTGTTACAAGGATAGTGGCTCAAAACCCAATGACAGCGTTTTTAGACATGATTGTAGTATTTATTTTCATTAAACACTTTCAGACACTCATTACAGTTTAGTCACGAAATATGTATTACTGCGCAGTAGCTCTCAATCTTTTTTGTTTCATTGCCAATAAGCTAATATAGTACTGCTGGTACATGTGTTGTGATAAAACATAAATATGTTGTACAACTTTAATTTTAGTGTTTTGTTATTTCATTTAAGATTATGTAAATATAGCTAAACTGAAATCATTTCAAAACTTATTTGGGCCCCTATGGAAGATTTCGCTTTGGCCCCGTGGTAGAGAACCACTGTATTATGGTCTATGCACAAAGACACAGTGATTCACAAATGATATAATGTTTGTTTCTGCAGTGGCAAGAATTGGCAGACTGTCCACTAAAGGCTCAGTGCTGCTACTGTGTGACATACAGGAGAAGTTCAGACCCACTATTTTCCAGTTTACAAACGTCGTGAGCAATGCCGCAAGATTGCTACAGGTAAAATCAACACCTTCAAACTGCCATAGGAAATTAATAGGGCGTAGAAAAAATACAGAGCAATTTTTTGGGGCACAATCTACCAATCTTCCACAATGAAGTAGTCTTTGATAATGTCTAAATATATTTAATGCAATAAAGTATTTATGTACTGTGAAAATATTGTTGAAACAACATTGGACATTCATTCAAGTTATTGTCTTGATAAGAAGAATCAGAAGAATATTCATTTAAGTCTTGTTAATATGGCATTAATATAATATTATTATACTATTAATATTAACATAATATAAATAATTTTTCACTTCCAGGCATGTCGAATCTTAAGCATCCCTCAGATTTTAACCGAGCAGTACCCTAAAGGTTTGGGCCCCACTGTTCCTGAGCTGGGGGCTGAGGGCTTGAAGCCTCATACAAAGACCAGTTTCTCCATGCTGACGGAGAGTGTGGAGAGCTCACTCAAAAGCCTGGGTGACCCTCAGCAGGTCATATTATGTGGCATCGAGGCTCAAGCGTGCATTGCGGTAACGTCAAATGGCTGTTGATACTGGTGCCATGGCACTTTTTTACTATCAGCACTCGTTTATCTCCTGATCGTGATCTTTAAGGTTCTTGTTCTGCTGTAGTGCACAACCTATGATCTCCTGGAGCGAGGCATGGAGGTTCATATCGTAGCAGATGCCATCTCTTCTCGAAGGTATAATAATTTGGTTTAAAGTATACAAAATGGAAAACTGTTGATGTATCTTGGCGTTATGTGATAAAGTATGAAAACTGTGTTTTAAATCATTGCAAATACAAGATTTCTGCATACCTTATCTTGACTCACACCCGCATCTTTTCAAACACAAACTCAAGTCAATTGATGGATAGCATCTATAAGCTTTTTTCTAAAGGTCTATAGAAACGTCTACATGAGAGCCAGTGATTCTCAGGGTTTTCTACATATCTGTCTGTCATTTTCAGTCAGACAGATCGTCTTTTTGCACTGTCACGACTGAAGCAGAGTGGGGCGTTTCTCACCACTACGGAGGGAGTTTTATTACAACTAGTGCAGGATGCCAAGCACCCCAACTTTAAAGAGGTACCTGTTGACCTGTGTGTCAGCCATTACTTCTTTTAAACCTAAAAAGTATTCTGTCATTATCTTGTACTCACGGCACTCTAAATCCATCTAATTTTTTCTTCTTTTTGTTTGTGCGTACACACACACAATTTATATATTAATTTATATGTAACTTTTCCTATTTTTTAAGTACTGTAAAATTGAGAAATATACAGTTTAAATTTCTTGAATTAAAAAAGAATATTTAAATTTAGGATCTTTTCAATTTAAGAAATGTTACATTTGAATGCATATTTTACACAAAGCTGACATTAGTAGGAATATAACACAAATGTTGCATTGGCCACTTTTATGTTAATTTATTTGGACATTTTTAAGTTTGACAGCACTGATTCCTTTTTTTCTTTTATTGTTAAGAAACGAGCTTGGATATTTTATGAAACATCTCTTTTTGTGTTCAGCTAAAGAAAAAAAAAAGCTGGGTTTGGATTTTTGGGGTAAGCTATCGCTTATAAGACCTTGAGGAAATCATATGATTCAGCAAGGGTTTTCTTAGCCCTGGTTGAAGGTTTGTTGGTGTCTGTATGAGGAGCTGCTGAGGTGGTTGGGATTTTGCAGTGGTTAAGTCTGCATTCGGCTATTGTTGTGTTCATGTTCTGACCTGTCCTCCTTCACTTTTTGCACACAGATCCAGAAGCTCTTGGCTCACCCCTCCCCTGATACAGGCCTGCTGGCCTTCTTCAGCTCTTTGTAGGGCCGGTCACACACCACACCCTGCAGACATAATTATATCAATTACTAGAAATCAGCACAAACCACTTTCTGAACCTGTTAGGGTCATGTGAGCTTTGAGCATTTGCGTATTCAAATAAAATTACATCCAAAGAAACACGGATATTTGAAATTTCGAAAATGTTTTAAATGGTTCTACAATTCTGAGTTTTTGGTATCGCTTCTGGTTCTGCATGTTAACATTAGTTATTGCATTATCTAACTATGAGCAATACATTTGTTACAGTATTTATTCATCTTTCTTAATGTTAGTTAATACAAAAACAACTTTCCTTTGCTAGTAATTGTTAGCTTAGGTCCATTGCATAATATTAACAGATACAACTTAAGATTTTTATAATGTATTTGTAAAGTTAAAATGAACATTAACTAAAATTAATAAATACTTTAGAAGTATTTTTCATTGTTAGTTCATGTTAACTAATGTTAACAAATGAAAACTCACTTTAAAATGTTATCACATTTATTAATCAAGCTTCATTTTAATTTGATTATATTATTTTTCTTTATTATTTTATGTTTGAACATAAAGAGTTAATGATGTATATTTTAACATGCAACCTTAATGTGTGTTATATGTATAAATTAAAATGAAAAAGTAAATTTGTCCTTTATTTTTTAACTTACAAGTAAAGTGATATTAATGCATAAAACCTTACTGTAAAGCAGGAGTACTCAAGTTCAGAGGCCAATCGGGCCTACATAAAATGCGAAGGGCCACAAATTACAATTTGCTTCATCAGAATTTATTTAAGACAATATTTGCAGATTTACTGATTATTACTTATCTAAGTCTCGCTTGTCCTTGTCCTATTTAAAATAACACAGAGCATGAATATACATACATATATATATTTTAAGAGTAAAAATCTGGAACAAAAAATTGTATTAAAAGTTTGTTTTGCTATATTGATGCAAAAAAATGCATATTGACCAAACTCAAAATGCTAAAACTAAAAACATTTTTGAGCAAATATAGTTCACAAATTCCTTTAGAAAGAATAGGAATAAGATATTCAAGGAATTGATTAAAAAAAGTAAAACAAATGATTCATAACTCATAACTTCATGACTTGCTCGTAAAGACTTCACTTGTTTCATTCCTGAATGAATCAATAGGTGTGTTCAGCTTGAAGCAGCGCTGCGCAGAATGATCAGTGTATGACATCAAAGTACCGCGAGAGCGATTCGAAAGCGTCAGGATCCGTCGCTCTCTTATCGCTCTCGCGGTACTTTGATGTCACACGCTGATCATTCTGCGCAGCGCTGCTTCAAGCCGAACGCGCCAAATGTTTTTGAACGAATCTGTTTAAGTCACTTGTGTCCACCTTCTGGCGTTACATTGTAATTGATACAATATTTATTTGAAGAATCTTCACTTACAATAAGGTGATTTATTCTATTTTGATCGCTTCTGTAGACAGCAGTGTTTATATCCGAACTATAAATTTTTATTCCAGTACTTCTGTGATTATTTGAATGTTTGTAGCACAGAAATAACGATACAAAAGACTTTGTAAAGATGTTTCATATAACTAAACTGCTCTCTCTGAATCAGCGGCAGCGCGAGCGCAGATTTGAATGTCACAGAAAAAGATTGCGTGGGTGATTGAATCTGTTCTATTTATTTAATATCCAACAGTATACGACAGTAAATATACGACGCGACAATATAGTTTATCTGTGTTTTCAAGCCATCTCTGGTATTTTCATAATAATAAAGTATAGGCTAATCCAATGCTAATCGACATAGCCTTTATTACCGTACAGCATAGGCCTATATTAACTGCCTCCTTCTGTGACAAAAACCGCACATCAGCTCCCAAAATGAAGCTATTTCAAACACTCGACTGAATCATGTTATTAATTGTCCTCTTTTGTTGGACTACGCTTGTCTTTTAAGTTGTCTGGGGCGTGCCACGTGTGGCTTTTTAATTGCACGTTAGTTACAGCGCTCGCAGAGATTGAACAGCGTTTCCTACTGCGATTGTATAGGCTACATTTAATAAAAAATAAATAAATAAAAATCTAACAGCCTAATATTTTGAGCGCAAATTGTAATAAACATTCATTAATCTTCAGCATGACGCGGGCCGCCTGTCGAGTACCTCTGCTGTAAAGCATTACCAAATGATGGTATTTGGTGCATTCATCATTATGAAATAAGAATAAAACTTAAGCCTCTTGATTACGCATATGGTGTTGATATGTGTGATAGCCTACATAGCGTTTGTTTTTCCTCACTGCGTTATTACTTGTGTGCCAAGTGTGAAATCCACCAGGATGCAAAGATCACTGTGTCATAGGACCAAGAAAATGTGAATGGAAATTATTACAGCGTTCCCGCCTGGTGCTCCACTCCTCTCCTATTTCAGTAGAGAAACAGGAACTTACTCACCAGTAAAACACTACAAGTGCAGCCATGAGAGGAGGAGAGAACGACAGAGAGGAGGAGAAACACACCGACTTCTCAAATGTCAGACGGAGGGTGGAGTGTGTGACGTTCAACACGGGCAGAACGGGAGGGGAAAGAGAAAGAAAGGGAAGAACTTTTTCCGACAATTTTTTCTTCTTCTACCAAACAGAAATTTCATACAAAACGTGTTAACTTAGGCGCTTCAGGTAGCGAATGAATGCAGCGATAAATACAAGACAAGAAAGAAGAAGGATAAACAAGCGTTCGCGGAGATCCCTCAGATGCCTCTGTGCAACAGATGACAGCATTAAAAATTAACACAGCGTGAAGCCTGTGGCCTTTTGACAGAACTGAGGTACGATTTCACTCATCTTTTATTCTTAAACACACATTAATCTCTTATAGTAGGCTATTTTCGAAATAATAGACCTAAAAGTGTATCCAACATTTGAGCCGTACAGTGTGCAGTCACTCTAATGCTTTAAGTATATGTTTGTTTGTCAAAACGTTACTTGATGACTTTTAAATTAAGATTGGGATTACAACATAGTTTTAAATCATATCGTCTTGAAACAGCGTATGGCATTTTTGACTTGGTTTCACAGCTTAGCTTGACTGCATGGGTTAACACACAGTATTACATAATGTTTTGTTTTCTCTGCACCTCAGATCTCCCCTTCAGCATGACTTCTGAACTGGACTCTAGTTTGACCAGCATTGACTGGCTTCCTCAGCTGGGAATCAGCACTTTGCGATCAGGGAAAGAAAGAGTGGAGCGAAAAAAAGAACGAGGAAGAGAGAAGGACATCCCTCCCATACCTACACCGTCCCCTGGATCCAATTCCAAAGTGAAACCCCCTCACAGCTACGCCACTCTGATAGCCATGGCGATAAGTTCTGCTCCTGAAATGAAGCTGAGTTTGAATGATATTTACACATGGATCAGCAATACATTTCCTTATTACAGCAGAGCAGGAAGAGGATGGAAGGTAAAGGCCAGACCACTACATGACCACTTCCTTGTTCTAAATAATGCATTGAGGCAGAGTTGTTTTATGCAGTTGTGCTCGAACTGGGCCTGTGGTTTGGATTTACACAATTAATTTAACATACAAGTCTAGAAAGAAACTGTTGTGAAATATAAATGTAGCTGAAAGCAGTTCTTTTGTATATTAGGGTCAATCACAGAGTTAAACATGTCAGGATGATACAACCTTCCTGATGTCATAATACAGAGAAAAAAATAGTCTCATTAAAGGAAAGAAACTCTTGAAAAGAAAACTTTATGGCATAATATTTTCTTAAATTATTTTTTTTAAATATTAAATAATTTGACCATCTTGTCTTTTTGGCAAGGCAAGGCTAGTTCAGGTTGTAAAATGTCATGTGGTGCAACCCCTCAAAAACTGTTATTAAAATATGAATAATATTTATGAAATAATAATTTAATAAATCACAATATAAAAATACTACACTAAAACATTAAAATAATGATTAAGATGTATATTGAAGGTTTGAGGAAAATGTATTATTGAGTTATTTAGAGAACTGATCATTTTTATGTCATTGATGGATGCAATGTAGATTTTAGGCATTTAAATTTAACAGTTTAACGTTTCATAATTTTTTTTTAGCATACAATGTTGTGTTTTTTTTTTTTTTTTTTGGGATCTTGGCCCTTTTGAAGGACTATTGACTTTGATAGTTGTTTGATTTCAGAGCCCTGAATGAATCTCACTGAGCCCATGGAGCAAGTAAACATGCCTTTTCTTCTGTCCAGTGGCTCAGTTTCTCTTTTGATAGATGTAACACTGACTTAAATTTCTGGGGAGCTGGTTTTGCATCATATCCTACCGCCGAAATGTCAAAAGATCTAAAAGTGAACAGACTGCTTTTTATTATTGCGCACTTAAAATTTGTATATGATTCATCACACAGATTTATAGCAGATTTTCTGTCAATGTGAAATGACAGTTTGTAGGTGTGTAGTCATATTTTACAGGAAATGTGATTTCAATCTCTTCTACTTGACGATTAAAGCTAAATGTTGTGTGACGCTCTTTAACTGGAAGTGGTGCTGATTGTCTGAGGAATCTGGACATGTTTAAAAACATATTTTAGGAAATGAATGTAAAATGTTATTTATTCTTGTGATGGCAAAGCTGGATTTTCAGCAGTCATTACTCCAGTCTTCAGTGTTCTTCAGTAATGATTCTAAAATGCTGATTTGCTGCTCAAGACACTTTCTTATTGTTATAAATGTTGGGAACAGTTGTGCTGCTTAATATTTTTGTGGAAACCATAATGCATTTTTCAAGATTCTGACAAATAGCAAGTTCAAAAGAAATCTTTTGTAGCATGAGTGTTTTTACTGTCATTTTTGATTCATTTAATGCACCCTTGCTGAATAAATGTATTAATTTATTTACTTTACCTAAAGCCTTCATGTATAATGCATTATAAAGTAGTTTTAATGCATTATGTTCTGTAATGCACCTTACAATGCATTGTACAATCTCATGAATAATTGCAACCACAGTTAACACATTATAGCACTTATCAATTCATTGTTATGCCATGCATTTTAAATTTGGTTATAATTATTCACAACAATATATAGTGCATTAGAATGCTCTATATCCATTAATAACCCTTTATAATGCATTATACATAAAGGCTTTAAGCAAAGTACTACCAAAAATCTTACTGACCCTAAACCTTTGTAAAGTAATGCATATGTACTGTATGTATAGACACATTTCTGTTTTGTCTCCTAGAACTCAATTCGACACAATTTGTCCCTAAATAAATGTTTCCGTAAAGTTCCTCGACCACAGAGCGATCCTGGGAAGGTGATGTAGCCGAATTATTTTATTATATATATGAGGTTTATTCATTTTAAATACTGTCATGCTACTAACTTTTTAAACTGTTATAACACCATCAAATCCACTCTGTTGCTTACTAATGCTGAAGCTAACTAAATAATCACCTGTTTTAGGGCTCATACTGGACGATGGATGTACCGCCTAATTCAACTCAACCCAGGGGAGTCAAACGTCCTTATCCTAAAGAGGAGGAGGTAAGAGTATGTCACATGAAGTATATTCAACACATCTGTGAGATCAGTATTTCACTCACCGACATCTCTCTTTCAGGCTCCGTTCTCAGAGGCCCAAGTGCCTGTCAGTCAAGCAGAGCCCCTCCCACCTCAGCCAGACACCAAAAACACGTTCTCTCCCCCTCCTTGCAAGGTTCAAAGTCATTTCTTCTGCTTTTCTATTTCTATTAAAGATCCTCTTATAGCAGAGCTTGAGGTCTAAGAATGAGGAAATGAGAGTGTGTGGTAAAAGAAAGCTAGTGACTGGTAGACTTCATAATTACTTTCATTTATAGTGAATTTAAATGCATGCATCAACTCAAAGGAATAGTTTGCTTTAAAATTCTGTTATCATCTCACCCTCATGTCATTCCAAACCTGTATGGTATTATGTTTATCTATGGTATTTAAGATCTAAGCTATGCATTTACAAAATAGGTGCCAACTGTAAAGTTGTATGAACTTCAAAAATGGTGCTTTGATGCCATTAATGTCATTGTTTCTATATAACTTAAACAACATTGACATCAAATAGAGGAGCCATATTCTAAAGGTGTCAACTTAGGAGCTAGCTCCAGTTTACTAATAGCTTGTGCAAGCTCAAACCCTCTTCTGAGATTAAAAAAAAAAATTACTGTCAAGATTTACTAAACACAGACACAATTACTTTTTCAGCTGACCTTATGCATTTGTAGGGATTTCCCTTTCAGACGCCACACAAAAATATGTCTTAACCCAATTTGCGCTGGACATGGCTGTGATAATTTCCCTTTTGATAGATTGTGTTGGTCATAATGGAAATTAACTGGCTGCGTCTGTGTTCTTTAATTTGTGCATTGTCTTTTGTGTTCAACAGAAGAAAGAAACCTATACAGGTTTGGAATAACATGATGGTGAGAAAATAATGACAAAATTTTCATTTTTGGGTGAACTATCCCTTTGAATTCGAATTGAAAATCTGAATTGTCCTTCATGAAAGAAAATGAATTAGAGTTTGGGTTTGAGGATGAGAGAATTTTGTCAGAATTTTCATGTTTGGGTGAACTATTCGTATATAACATTGTTTATCCAAATGAATCTCTGCAAATTAAATTTCCACAGCAACGTCCAAGCATCCCAGTACCTACATCTCTTCCTTCGAACCCTCATGCTGATCCTCCTCTTCGATTCTCCTTTGCTGATTTGAATTTACCAGATCTGTACAATTCCTTCCAGTCCCTCTGTCGCTCTGTGAGAGACAGAGTCACTTCACAATGTAAGTAAATCTACAGTGCCACTCTTTTCCTTTTGGCTTATAATTTATTTTGACTCAGAATCAAGATGTGTGAGTTTAGTTGTGTTTAATGATTCACATTCTCACTCTCTCTCATAGCGGACATTACCAGTTTACTTGGACTAACCCATGACAGTACACCGCTCCACACGCCAACCCTGCTTCCTCTGTCCCCCTGCCCCTGTCCAAACCCTAATATGAACCAGTACACCAACCCCAACCCTACTCTTAACCCAAACCTTAATACCAACGGCAACTTCAACCCAAATACACCCAATACTAACTCTAGTTTTATCCACAACCTAAACCCAAACCAGAACTCTAACATTCATCCAAACTCCAACACTGAGCTTGACAAGCTGCTGCACAGTAATGGTGAGTATAACTGCTCAGTAGTGGCGTGTTGATGGGTTACGAGTGTCCTGATCCTCTCTTTCTCTCTCTCTCTTTCAGCCGTTCCTGCAGATTGGTTCAGTAACGCTGACTCTTTGAGGGAGAGTTTCAGAATTGCTAGTAGTCTGGACTGGGCTAACATTGATCTCACCAGTCACCCTGGTCAGTACTAAACTCCTGTAGTCTACATGCTTTCACTTTCTGCTCTGGAGTTACTTTTTAGTTTTTATGTGACCATTTTTGGAATTTGTGCATCCAGAAGCAGTATTTTCCACTGTTGGGAAGCTATTTTGAAACTGTAACTTGGCAAGTTGCAATCTTCTTACACTTCAAACTAAAAACAGTCAAGCTACCATTTTGTAGAAAATTGCTACACTACATGCAAAAAACAAAATGCTAACTTCTGAAACCAGTCATATCTTTTTAAATACATAATTATAAGGATGGATGATTCATTAAAGCTGCATTAAGTCTGAATTTAGCAAAAAAAATTATACAATAAGCAAGTACACCATGAATCCATTTTCCAAACCATGTTTTTGGCTTGTTCTGAATCACTACGGGACACCTATAATAAGTGTTTATATTTGGACTATTTTAGACTTGTTCGGGTAGGTACCGCTACAGAGTAGCCGGTACCTGCGTGGTTCGTCGTAGATATAAACAGAGAGAAGTAGCTCCGGCTACAATGTTCTTCCGCAAGACGCACACAGTTCTGCTTATTAGCTGCTAGAGCGCCAAAAGTATTATAAGTAAATAACTTATAACATTAATACTCATGCATTTACATGTTGTTCTCATGCAGATCTGGTAGAGAGCATGCGGCAGGCCGAGCTCTGTGACTGGGCGTTGGATTCAACGCTCTTCACCTCACTCTGTGATTCACTCAACCGTTTCTTCACTCAGAAGGGTCTCATTAGCTCATCCTCCGGTGGCCCCTCCTCTTTCGGACAAATGGCCCCACCTTCCATGAATATGCTGCCCACTAACCCTCCCAGCCTGGCTAGTTTAACTCAACCATCTCCACTCATCTACTCCTCTCAGCTCCCTCCTGGCACTGGTGAATCTCCCCTTCAAAGTCCCAGGAGAACCCTGACCCCTCACACCCAGAACCAGACAGCACAGAGATCCCCGGGGCTGCAGCCCACCACGAGCCAGCCTCTGACTCCTAACGGTACGTCCCAAAATGACAATTCTGACAAACCCTAGAAAGAAAATTCTGTCACTTGATTACTAACCCGCATGTAGTTTCAAACCATTCCATGACTTCTGTACAACATAGTTTTGAACGATATTGTTTTGAACTGTTTTTACCCATTGTCCTAATACAGCACTTCAAACTCAACCACTGACCCCAACAGGACGTCCACACTTGAAGAAAGTCAACAGTGAGGAAATCCAGGATGATTTCGACTGGGATTCTTTGATTGAATAATTTTGTTTGCAGATAAATACACCGTAAAGAAAACATGAGACAATTATCGATGAAAGGCATGAGTATCTTTCAAAAAGGAGGTGAGGCTAACTCATTCATCTTGTTTCATTTATATGTGGAACAAAAGCAGCACCATCGTAACAATGATCATCATTCAGCTGTTTATTTCCTTTGATTGAGATGGCACAATGGTGCTGCTATAGTCAACTGCATGTGAAGAGCTGGAGAATAATAATACCCAGCAGCAAATTGTGAGGTTAACCAAAACTTGCGATGCAAAATATTTATCATGTTTGTTCCTGAACTGCTCCAGACCTTGAAGGTTGGGGTGGATCGATCCACGCCAGGCTGCCTTTTACGTCAGCGTATTACAATGTAAATAACATTAGCACTTCCAAAGTTTTTGCTGAATGTTGATAAAGGCTTTCCTGACACTTTAGTCAATGGCTATTGAAATCTTAAATTGCACATTTTCAACAAATTGCATGTACACTAACAATTTGTGGGAGAATAAATGCAGTTTAACAGTACACTGAGGTATATTATGGCAATACATATGGGTGTATTTTGACTGAAATCAATTTTGACATTTATTGCTTTATATTAATACATTTTGTCACATAGCAAATCCTCTTAGGGAGCTAACATTTTGTCTTCAATTAAAAACAAAATAAAAGGAAATGTCTAATGTCTGTCATTTTAATTGCCATTTAAAAGCAAACCAATGCCAAAGAAAAAAAAGCTTAGACAATTTTTTTGTGGATTTTTTTTTATTTCTTAAATTTCTTTGATTTTTTTCCCCCTCCATTTTATTTTTAAATGTGAATGTTCACAGTCAACACCACACGATTTTTGACCATAGCCAATAGTAGAGAAATATCTCTAAAATTTTCATATATATAAAATAATTCATTGAAAGTAAATAAAGAATAACAGCATGGATCATGTCATTCAGTCCCCAGTTTTATATGACTTCACATAATCATTCAGCTAATTTTCTTTTTCAGTTTCAGAAGCGTTGACACTTTCCCACTTTCTGTGTAAATGTTCAAGGAAAAAATGTGCCGAAGTGAAATGCAAAGACAGGCTGATTCTCACGTGAACGTGTCGAATTAATGCTTTGATTCTTACAACTGCAAAAAAATAAATGTGTGAAAAGAAGGACCTTTATAACAAGTTAAGAGTGCTGAAAGTGAGACTATGCTGATAAAACCCCATCAGAAGCACAGGAGAGGAATCTCTCTCACTCACTCACTCACTCACTCACTCACTCACTCACTCACTCACACACACACACACACACAGCATCTCTTCATGTGTACCACATGATGCGGACTGAAATTTCGCAGGTGGTCGAAGGAGACCAAGCAGGCATCTGTTTCAATGGCAATTTCCAGTGCGATTTTCCTTGGTTTAATCGATCCCAGGAGTCAGAGACATACGATTAAAATAAATTACACAAGATTACACATTAAATTAAATTAAAAGTAATACATCTATCAAATGATTTTTTTTTTTTACTAGAGTTGTGAATAAAACAGCTGAATTGTTCTCAGTCTGTTCAGGGCGAGCCCGTCACAGTCATCCTTCATGCACTCTTCATCAGAGGGTCACCAGCTCAATGAAAGGGGGAGAAAGGGGTGTATGATTGAGTTCATTAGTGGCTTGTTTTCTTCCTCCCTTATCTTCATGTTTCTGAACAATAACAATCATCCTAATAATATAACAATATTAACAGCCTGCATTCATTGAATGAACCCACCAATCATCCATGTCTGTCAAAGAAAAAAAAATTTAACTAATAGGGAAATAAATAGACTTCAAATACTGTGTAAAATAAAAAGAAAAAATTGAAATGCTGTTTTGTGAAAGAAAATAACACATTTTTGTTTTAACATTTTCATTAAATATAGAGATGTACACACATTTCTTTTTTTGTCAAACACAACTGTTTGTGTTGGTAGGGCAGGTTTGGATTGGTTGGATTTAGTGGACAGGGCACGTGGGATTGGTGAAATCTCTCAAAGAAGGAAAGGATTGGTGCTTGTGCCTGTTGTTCCACCTCCCATAGATCCTCCTGTTCCCATCACTCCACCCACCCCCGACGGCCCACCCAAAATCAGTGCAGGCTGCACGGGGCCTCCAGGGCCCATCAGCAAGGGATTTCCTGCGGGACCCATGGGGGATATTCCACCAAAAGGCATGCCCATTGGGCTGGACTGTACCATTCCCATGCCCATACCAGGGGCCGCCATAGGGACCCCCATTCCTGGCATGCCCATCCCCGGCTGAACCAGTCCCACTGCTGGTGGAGGCATGTGACCCAGCATAGGATTCTGGGGAATGGGGCTTGTACGGAGCTGGCTCAGACCGAGCGAAGAAGGTTGAGGGGAGATGGATGCCATCGGGGTCGCGCCAAAAGGATTAGAAGCAGAAGGTGGGGTCGGAGACACCCCTCTACTGGAAATGGTACTGCCTGGGGTAACTCCCATACCTGTTGAGGAGGGACCTAAAGTTAAAGGAGAAAACTAATGTTAGAGGGATAAACAAAACATGATTTGTCTCTAAACGTGGGCTGTTTTAAATACACACCCTGTGTCTGTAGGAAGGGGTTGTGAGATGTGGAGGAGATGCTTGGCGGTGGTGGTTGTTTAGGTTTGGGTTTCGATGATACTAGTGAGTCCAAATCCACGAGTGCAGCATTGGGACCCAAGAATGACTCTGGCGTTTTTCGAACAGGCAAGGAGGAACTGAGCGATGAAAGGTCAAAGGGCACGGGCGAGCCTGTGCTGCCTCCACCTCCAGCATCACCTCCTGTCACTGAAGAGCCTCTTCTCTCTGGATCTGCTGTGTGGAAAAGAATGAGGCAAAAAAATTACATGTAAATGGTTAATATAATCCTGTGAATAACTAACAAGGAAACAAGCCTGCTAAGCCCCGCATTAAACACATTACTGACCAATACCATATTATTAGACAAGCATTTATTTATTCATTTTATTTAGGGATGCACCATACAGGCTAACAACCAATATCTGCAATCTGCTCTCCATTGAAAATGAATGACTTCTGGTCTGTTCTTTACTCACAGACAGTGAAAAATGTTCCCCCAAGGAAAAACAGCATATACATCATAGCTCAACCTCATAGTTCCTTTCAGCCCACATAACAATAATATCCATTTTATTTCTGGAAATCTCCAGATCGCCCTGTCAAGCCTTCCATAACACTTGTCAAACAGGAACGAGAGTAGCCAAGGGGGCGGGGCTTAGCAAAGATTAAATAAACCAGTGCCAAGTACAAATCTTCAGCTCCAGAGTGGGCAGCGTAGAATAAAAATGTGAGAGAATTACCAGCAAACACACTGTTGTGTCTAATGCAATGTAGCCTTTCTTTGGAAAAGTCAGGAGTGTCCAATCCTGCTACTGAAGGGTCACTGTTCCGCAGCGTTTAGCTCTAGCCTTCACTTAAGCCGCACTTCCACCGCAGGAACTTTCCCCAGGAACTAGGGGTGCTCCGATCAGGATTTTTGAGGCCAATCACGGATCACAGAAAGCAGTATCTGCCGATCCAATCACCAATCACGATACTGATCTTTTTAAAGCCTTATTTTTATCATATAGAACTATTTATAGAGATGATCCAATCAAGATTTTTAGACATTTATTCAGGGCCTGAATTTCATTTTTGAAAATGAATTTCCCTCTTAGGTAACTCTTGTGAGAGAGGCATTTTTTTTTAGACATTTTTCAAAAATATATATTTATCTCACCTAAACGTTTGATCATGCACTGCATTTTTGTTTTGACAATCGTGCAACTGTTGCACAATAGCTTACACACAGCACAAGCCTAATTTCATGAGCTGTATGTGAGTTGGGCTTTTTACACCAGGTTCACACACATACTCTGTTTGCAGTGCGTAAGCGGTGCAGAAGCACTGACTGCACTGTAAAAAAAATCCAACTTTCGAAAAGTTCGACTAACCAATGTAAAAAATAAAAAGTAGCCTGAACAAGGAATTTTTAGTAGAAGTCAGTTTAATTTTTTGTGTGAACTGAACAAAAATACTCTATATACATGTCACTAGCAAAAGTTGTTTACCTTACTTAGATACTCAAGTATTTGTTCACTTCACAACATATCCAAATGTTCTCCAAACTTTTCAAATCGAGTCATCTGACCAATATTGCACACGTTCCCAGCATGCATTGCAGCTTGAAAACATTTTGTTATTTGTTATTAAAGGAACACTCCACTTTTTTTGGAAATAGGCTCATTCTCCAACTCCCACAGAGTTGATATTACGCAGTGATATTACGCAGCGCCTGAAAGTAGTCCCCAGCTAGGTAACTAGTTATAATATAGCTGGGGACTACTTTCAGGCGCTGCGTAATATCACTGCGCCTGCTGCGGCCATGTTACGGCAGCAAAGTTCCTTGATTATTACACCGGAATGAGAGTATAGTTCCTAGCCAAATAGGACTAGAAAATCGGAACTTTTCATTTCCCGCCGGTCTTAGTACACGATATAACTACAGAAGAGTCAAGTTTTAAATAGGAAAACTATCGAAACTCTTTGATCGTTTTTGAACGCGATGCTACTGGTCTAATAGGATTAAATGATCTATGCTAAGCTATGCTAAAAGTGCTATCGCCAGACCCGGAGATCGGCTGAATGGATTCAAAATGGTAAAACTCAACTTAGTAACTCTGTGGGAGTTGGAGAATGAGCCTATTTCCAAAAAAAGTGGAGTGTTCCTTTAAAATATTATCATTGTTTTAAATTTTAGTGGCTTAATTTATGCTGCTGCTGCTGCTGTCACTGTCAGTATAGCTGTCATGTAGATCAGAGTTCATATTTTTACTGATTTAAAATTTGATGATCCTCACCATGTTTGAGAATCGTGTGCTGAGATCCCATTGCAACTTGTTTAATACATTTGTCTATTAGCATAACTGTTTGCCTTTAGATTTAAGAGGCAAATACTACCTCTTAAATCTTCTCTATTATGTAGAAGGCTTTGAAAATAAAATCCAAAAGAAAGAGGATTGTTAAAAAAGATTAGCAGTTAAATGCAAAAAAAATCTTTGGATGCTCTCTAACAGATCTTTTAACACTCAGTAGACTGTCTTTTATTCATTAGATCAGAGGTTTTCAAACTTTTTTGTCAGCTGAACCCCTTTAACCTAAATTATTTACTTGAAGTACCCCCTGAGATTTTAAGTGAATATTTCAATAATTTAATGGCACATTTGCATGTTTAGCATTTATTTTTTATCAGTTTTAAAGTTTCAGTAGTATTTTCATAGCTATTGTTATTACAATCAACAAATGATAAAAATTCATATTACTGTAATTTACAAAAGTAATTAGATTTTTTTTCCCACAAGATTTCTTTTTTAATACAGGGTTTCCCATAAATATAATTATTTTTGTACATTTAAGATTTTACATTTAGCCTACATCACATTTTTATAAACCTGTAGCATTTATTTGCAAAAACGCTTAATTTAATTTTAATTTTTCTTTGTATTAATACACTCAGGCATACCGTGTACCAACTCACGAACCCCCTGCAATTCCCTCACGAACCACCAGGGGTTTGTGAACCCCAATTTGGGAAACCCTGCATTAGATGAACTAAAATTTTTAAGTTGTGGGATGCTAGTTGAGTTAACTTAAGTTGATTGTGATAGGTTGCCTTATTTTTTTTTTTTTTTTTTTTACAGTGTGTGCTTTCACATGGGAGTCTGCTCCTGATCCATGGCTGTTTACTACAAACACAACATTTATCCATTATTTTGATTTCAAACCAAAACATTGTTACTTGAAATGCTTTTTCAGCATTGTGATTATTTTTTACACAGTACAGTAATACAATCTTTCATAGATGTGTTTAAATGCAATAAATATAAGAAACACATTATTCAATGCTTTTTACTTTTGCATTTACTTCTAGATTTTAGATATTAAGTTGCTCAAGCAAGTGACAAAACATTTAAACTACTTTTATTACATTATCACAAACATTCTAAATTCAAACTTACCATTGACAGAAAGTCAACTCTACTGCCATATCTTTGGCATTAATTTTTTTAAAAGCAATCCTGCGGTTCATAAAGAACAATGCGCTGTCACTTTAATTCAGGGCGTGCAGCGGAAACCATTGCTGCAGACACACGGCTCCTGGAACGCACTGCCGGACCGCAACAGTGTGCCATATGAACGCTCCAATCCGTTAACACGAGCGTGGAAAAAATACACACCGCATATGCAATGCAAACGGTGTGTGTGTGTGTGTGTGTTGACCTGCATGGCATTAAGTGTGTGCACTGCGAGTGTGCATGAGCGCAGTCTCCGGGAGAGCATGTGAGCGTTGAATGATTTAAACACTGACAAGAATTAAAAAGAACTGCAATTTATAAACTTTAGTAACGATGCGACACTGCCTCGATTGTGCAGGTGATAATTCCTGTCAACTGTACAGCTCGCTTATAGTGCAGACACAATGTGATTTGAAGCCCTTTGCACATTTTGAGAGAGAGCGCGCAATATATGGTTGCTTGTTAGGGAAATCTGACAAGCAACTTCATTCCTTTATTTATGTTCGCCGTATTCTCCAATGCATTGATTGACACTCTGTCTGCTCACAGTTAATAGCCAACCAGTGCAATAGTGCTGTAGCGTAATTTGCCAAATGTTCCGCCCCCTCCTCCCCCTCATTGGAGAAAAAAAAAAATCCCATTCAAAAAGAAGGCGCGTGACGCTGTAATCCAAGCGATGATAGAAGTAGACGTAGAGGAGTGGGATGACTTTCTTTTAGCCTAATTTTTACAGTGTTTTTGTAATGTATTAATTATCATGGGCTGTAATAAAAAACAAGTAGTCATATCCTAATACTGAGTAAATACATTTGGTTCAAATAGCCTGGTACTGCAAGATGTCTTAAAATGCATTTCTTTTTTAACATTTAAACTTAGACCACATTATTAGATTACCTTTTGACTTCATGAATACACAAATGACAGCTTAATGATTTTTTTTCTTTTATAATATTTTTAATAATATTATATAATATTTTAATATATTTTATTTTAAAATGGAAGAAAAACCTGTTTTTGACCTCAAAATAAAGCACTGTCCCTCTGTACATGGCAGTGGGGACGAGCAGTTTTGTGGTGCTTGGAATTCTTTATAATTAATTAAAAATGAATATTGCCACATTGATGGCTCGAGGAGGAGTAATTGTTTAAACAACACATGGTTTCATTTTAAAATATAAAAAAAAATTGTAACCAAGAGTTTTTCAAGTGTAATATTTGTGTAAAGGGTAGGGACAGAAAAATGGTCATTTCCATAGAATGACCCCTATATATTTTAGGCAATAAATGTGGCTATGTTACAGCTCCCCTTCAGTACTCATGTATCCGCCGAGGGTAGCCTCACTGCGGCTAATCCTCGGGAAATATCCATTTAAACGCACCTGAATCTAGTGATAATCAAAGTTTTCAGGATTACCAGAAACTTCCAGGCAGGTATGTCCAGACTAGTTGGAGCCAAGCGGTGAAAGACATTGTCCCTGCCGGACCAGGACTGGACAACCCTATGCTAAGTGCATCTATGCATTTACATGTGCAAGTATACCTGTGCCGTTAGTTTGTTTAACTGAGCCACTCCAGGGGTCAGAGGTCAGACCATCAGTGGCAGGAGCAGCTCCTTCCGCTGCCCAGGGATCAGTTGACCCTGAGAGCGGGGTAGGGGCCGGAGCCACTGAGGCAGCCCAAGGGTCGGCACTTGGAGGGGTCACAGCTGGAGGGGATACAAGGAGAGGTCAAGGATCAGAGAACACCACGAACAAAGAGGAAAAGCCAGGGTAAAGACACAGAGGACACAGGGAGGACACATCCTCGACACTCTCACCTGTGGACGCCCAGGGGTCAGAGTTCACTCTAGAGGACGAGTCGCCCCATGGGTCTGGGACTACTGTTGCTGGTGCTCCTCCCCAGGGGTCGGCACTCGGGGGAGAGGCGGGGGAGGCAGCTCCCCATGGGTCGGCCGGGCCCCATGGCTCAGCAGTAGACGCAGGAGCCAAAGCAGGAGGCGGAGAGGGTCCGGCAGAGCCCGTTGGAGGGGCCCCCCATGGATCTACGGCACTCAACTCCATCAGAGACGACTGAGAGAGAGACATGTCAGTAAGAAAGTCCTCATTTTGAAAGGAGTGCGTGACAACGCAAAAGAGTGAGAGGGAAGATTGTTTGTACAGAGAGGACATACACTTACACTTGCAAGTGGTTCAATAATAGCTAGTGTGGCGAAATGGCAAGAAGGAAGAAACTCTAGAGGAAGTGAAACAAGCTCACACACATCGCTGTGCTAAAGCGCGTACGCAGGGTGAGAGACACAGACAGAGCAGGTAACTCTTGGAGAGTGAGAGGCAGGTACACAAACACGCAACCCTCGGTAACACAACACACTACCATGTGTACACCTCACGCTCTCATCCTAGAACAACAACTCGTCAAGCATGAACTCTTGCTGACACAATCGTACACAATCACACACCTCCTCGGGCTTGGCTTTCTCCCTCTTACTCTCCTCGATGGCCATCTGCAGCCTCAGGTCGTCTCCCCTGCGCAGACGCTCCTCCTGCCAATCACACACCACCGTCACATCATCACAGTGAACCAAGTTCTGTGGGCTGATGGGAAATGGAGTCTACTGAACTGTGGCAACCTGACTCCCATGTCTCACCAGCTTCAGAGTTGTGCTTCATGGCTTCAGTTAGGCACAAATCAACATTTGAAAGTAGTGGGCGGTTCATCTACTCTGACATTTCATTGATAAGCTCTGATGAAATTACAAAGAATGAACAATTACTGAGAATTATAGGTACTTTCGGAATTACTCATTGATTTCATCATGCAAAAGAGAACAATTTGTTCAGAAGACTTCAAACAACAGAAATTATTAACAAGAGGTAAGCTCAACACACACAAAAGAACAACGGAAATTTTTAACCTTTTTAAAAGCACTTACTAGGTATTTCTTAGACATTTCAATTGTTCCATGATCATTCTCAAGTATATATTATTTCAGGCTGATCTGTGATTTGCAATGGAAGAGGATAGCAAAGGAAGAGTTGATCTACTGTAACCTGGATGAATATTTGCTCCCTGACCTTTTGGTGAGTCTCCTGGCTGATTGTGAGTGCGTAGCGGATCTCTGCATCTTCCAGAGGGTCTTTGCTAGTCTGAAGGAGGGGGGCAGGGTGAGGACAGATGTGAGTGAAGGAGTGAGGGGGGAAATGTGCAGAAACTGTGCAGAGGACGGGCCAAATGTTCAATGTGTGTTATTCTACTTTATTAGAGAAACAGACCATATTTCTATTCTATGATGGCAGTTAGGGAAGAAGGCAGATTTAGGGAGCTTTAAAGATGGTTATTATTAGCAGAGCTCAACAGTAAGGATGGCCCGGGGCCAGTGTGAGAGAGTTGAGCCAGTTGACAGAACTGTCACTTGACCTATGGGGGCACATATCTTACATTTTTTGTACATGTACTTTTTATACTTTGCTAACTTACATTTTTTTTACTCTGAATTCTTCTTGTATTTTTTGTTATATAATTAGAACTACTATCATTTACTTTAAAAAGTATTGCAATACATATATAAAAATAAAAAAATTAAATGTCAATTACATAAAAAATGTAAAAATGATGAGTGTAAATATAAAAATATACATATAAATTCAGACAAAAAAAATTATAAAATATGACTGCTTTAAAACTATTTTTAACAGAAATCTATAATTGCGTGTGCCTGTTAAATATTGCCAAGTCAATCTGAACAGATAGAAAAAAAAAAATCCTTACTGTTGAGCTATGATTGGGATGCCACAGTTAAAGTACAACTTGTAATTCAATGGCATGTAAAACCAGTAAATATATTTCACAAGTCACAGTCCATATTAGAGCAATTTATTACAGAACTATCTGGAATACTTGATTGGAATAGATGACATTTTGCTGTCAGATATGTTTATATAGTTGGCCATTAAAGTATATAATTGAACACTGTCTCAGGCAAACAATTTCCTGCACTACCTTGTAGCATGTTCTCATCTCTCTTTACATAAAAAAAACTCAATTTAATGTCAATTTGTTTATTTATTTTCGTGTAATAAGCACGAGAATGTACAGTCAGTAGTTCAATTTCACAAAATGAAGATCTGATCACCATGTCAGGATTTTTTCTGCATATGACCAGCTGACTCCACATTATTCCTTACGTATAGTTCTGCTAAAATCCAATTTCACATTAAGAATGCCTACAAAGGTCTTTCCATTTCTGGTAGAACTATTCATCTTCCTCTGTCTCTGAACCATCTCAGTAGTACATTTTACCTGGAGCCTGAAAACCTGATTGGCTGAGAGACTTTACCTGCTCCGCCTCTTCCTTGCTCATGGCCAGTGCCAGCTGGAGCTGGAGGTCCTCCTCTCCAGAGCTCTGGGGCCACGCCTGCTCAGCGTCTGTTCCCGAGTGCAGTCCTCCCCCTAAAGCAGGAGCAGAAGGGGCCGAAGATGCTAAGGGAGGAGTCAAATGACAGCCATTATGATGCATCAATAGATGGTGGAGTATCGGTCCCTAAAAGTGCTTCCAGAGCAAAATGCTTGCCAGCCTCCATACTTGGCCAAAGCTGTGAAGTGTCCGCCCTGACCCCTTCATAAGCCCCTCCTACTGCAAAGCACTTCTAATTCTTACCACTGCTAGTCTGTGCCATCTTCTCTTTGGTCTTGAGTGCATGGATCCTCTCCTCTCGTAGCCTCTCCTCGTCTTTTAGCAAAGTCACCAGCTGCTTGGCCTTTTCCCGTACATTCACACCCTGAAACACGCACACAATATGTAACGTTACATATGAACTTATTGTGTTTTGCACAAAGCATGTGTGCAATTCCAGTATATTTAATTGTCCAGCATCGGAATGAATAATGTAAAAACCTGAACTACATGTTGAGTTTGAGGTAGTGCATGTGACAAATGTGTTATTAGGGTGACTAAAACAAAATAAAACCTATTGGGCTGAAGTTTTGTGGTTTAAATGTGAGTGGGAGAAAGACCTTGGTTGAAAGTTATGGTGTTTGAATTGACTGCACATAGAGACCTTGAGTGAGAGATTGTGTGTGTGAATCACATATGAGAATCATTACTAACATGTTGAAGGGCACTTCAAAACTAACACTGAGAGCTCTCCTTTTATTTCCTTATTGAAAGAGAGATAACACGTTTCCTTTGCACGTGTGTGTATAAATATAACTTCTTGTCTGTGTGTACCTGGTCCTTGCCATCTCTGTCAATGTACTGGAAATCTTTGAGAGTCTGAACGGCGTAGATGTTTTCCCTGCATTGCTGTGCCACTCTCTCTGAACCTGTCTTTATCAGATACTCCATCAGAGTCATAGCCTGAGAAAAAGCAGGAGTAAACATAAAATCAGATTGTGTTTATAGCCTCACATACCACATCTGCCACTAGTGAGGGTCAAACTTACTTTATATACATGTCTCCAGTTCTTCCCATGGTCGTTGAGTCTCTTCCAGACCATGCTCATAATCTCTGAGAAGGCCACTACATTGTATGTCAGGTCAGCAATCTCTGACATCAGAGAGCTAGAGGGACCCCATGGGTCATTAGAGGTTGCTTCCCTAACCTTGAGAAAAAAAAAATTAAATAAACTTCACTTAAAGTGTCTCTTCATGCTTACCGAATACTGTATGTGTACGTATGTGAAAGTATGTCAAACTATATACTGTATTCAAATAAAACATTTTAAACAGAAGTATGCTACATAACATTGCATGTTTATTCAGCTAGTGTTGTCAAGTAAAAAAAATCAAAAATAAAACATTAATAATAAATGAAAAAAAATAAATCAATAAATAAACAACAGGTTAAGAACTGCCATTGCACCTTATATACCTCTAAACTACCCAGTTCTACAAGACAAATTGTAGTTGTTATTGCTTCCAGTTCATTTATAGCACTAGAAATTGAATGTCAGTTCATTGCATTTTGGAATTTGCAATTCTCTGTTGTATACTGCAAGTTTTAGAGAATATAGCAGGTTATCTGTTTAATCTAGGCACATAAAAAGTTTTCAGACTGTGTAGATTAAACCATATTATTATACTACAGAAAGCGTATGGACTACAGTAGTACAGTAGTATGATACTCCAAACATAACTTTATTTTGCTGACTAACATTGTGACGCACTTTTATTCTTTAGGCAGGAAATGTATGCAAAAATCGTATTGTGATGAGATTTCTTAATGAGATTCATTTAAGATTATGTGTTAGCATTTTTTGGTAACCAGTTTTTCAGCCTAAACTAAAATAACTGATAAAAAAAATGAATTAATTCCTGCTTCTTTTGTATGACTGCTAACAGTTTCATTCAATCGAAAAAAAAAAAGAAGAAGAGAAGAAGTATAAAACATTTATCAGGAAGTAAAAGACTTGAATAAGAAGACTGTTTCAAGGCCAAGATGGAGAAGAATGTGAAAAGAAGAACAAAGAAAAAGAAAGCTGGGTTACAAAGGTAAAAGTCTAACCTTTATCTCTGCCTCTGAGTAATTGTGAACAATGTTCTTCACTTGTCGCCGCAGCGATGATGTCGACATGGCAACAGGCTGGCTATCAGGTTCTGCAAAATCTGGGACATTGTAAAGCAATGTCAATAAAACATAAGGGCATAACATAATAAGGACAGGTATAAAGGCAAACAAAGGCTACACATTTTTCAAAAGGGAGTGTATCAGCTGAGACTGAAATATCTAAGAATGACCAGGAGGTACTAGCAGGACGTTTATCAAAAAACAAAAAGGAAATGCTTTGGCTGCTATTCAAACACCATCCATCTCTCCATCGATTAAAAAAATAAAACCAAAAAAAGACTCAATCTAACTATATCCCCAGTACCGTGCACCCTCTGTAACCATGAGAGCGCAGCACCAGGAATTCCCCAACCTAAAAGTCCTGTAAACACAAGAGCATCTGATGACGTGTGTGTTTGGCTCCAGGAAGTGTGTGTGAAGTGTACTATACCTGGGAGTGTCTGTCTCTCTCCCCCCCTCTCGATCTCTGTGTGTGTGTGTGCGTGTGCGCTCAGGTCGGGGTCTCTCAGTGTTTAGCCTGTCCACTGTTCCAAACCTCCGCACGGCGGCCACATGAGGGCCCAGAAGCACAGATGTGGGGTGAAATAACTATGAGAAGAACAGAGATTTAGACGGGAGGTACAACACAGAGGGATGAAAGCTGGTGCAGCACTGTGGAGGCTTAAAAACACAAAAGATATTCAATTCTGCTCTTTGACAATAGAGAAAATGCAGTAATAGCGGACCGTGCCTGAAGGCACTGTACATTGCTCATCTGTAACATCAGCTAGGTGTGGGCTTAGAGAAACTACAACAAAGCTGAAGCTCAACACCTGCTGTGATGCACAAAACATAACATCTATCACTTCTTCACTATAACGCCTAATTTATCATGTGTGATACATAGATTTATTAAGTCACTAAATTATCAGTATGATAAAAGCTGTTGAACAAAAACGACTACATGCCTTCTGCCCTCTGAAAGATAATTCATATTTTTAGTAAGAAAAAAGCCTTTCAGTATAATAGTAAAAATGTCCACCTCCTGGTACTTGTATCTTTTTACCATGAATTCTTTATAAAATAAACGTAATAACGGTTATATTGTTATTAATATTTCAAGACGAACATTTATTGGATGGAAGCCATTTAGGCTTATTCGATTATCCATACATCAATTATGTAACAAATATAAAACAACAGGATTTTAAGGATAATTTTTCTTTCAATAATCATAGTACTGCATTGAATATTATGTAATTAAAACTACAGAGCTCTGATCATAACACTACGTATTTAAATGTCATCTTACCAAGACCTAAAATGAGAAAATATAGAGTGACAACTGATATGTATATGCATTTTATGTAAGTAGTCTGTTACAGCTTTACAAAAATCTCATTGATTTATATTACAAGCTATCAGAATGTAATCTGTTTGTCCATATAAACAACATCTGCACCAAACTGCATATATTTGTTCAGTTTGGACCTCAAAATAAAATGTTTTTTCCCTCCTTGAATGTCAGCTCCATATTCTCACTATATCATACATAACATGAGCCATAAAACCCTGGTGTATCAAAAAATATAAAACGCACCCAAACTTTGTCATACATATATATTCTGTCTAAAGGTTCGATAAACTGAACCATTTAGAAAAATTAAAATTGTCTGTCTATTATTTCACATTTGTCACGATTTACATGGTTACCATTGAATTAAACACACTGTATAACACAGGAATAAGGGAGTTACTAACATGACCTGATCATATTAATAAACTAACACACTACATTAGCACCCTTGACTACATTAAAGGCAAATCTACTAAAAATGTTCTTGTAAGTGTCGGTCAATCCAGGAAGAACAGGCGATAAGTAGTAGTTGACAGGGTGTATTAATATGCAGCACTGTTGTGTAAGGCTTTGACCTGATAACACTCCCACAGCCGCCTTCAGGATTCAGGAGCAAAGTACAAAAGTCTGAATGAACTGTTGTCAATGACACCAGAGACCTTTAACTTCAAGCTCCATTCAAAACAGTAAAATCAGGGGTCAACAGGTGGTTTTCAAAAGCAAGTTGATGAGGTGATAAACAACATTCAATGAACTTATCTATGACAACTTCTGCTTGGAAATGCGCGTGAAATCTGACAGTTGTCGAATCGGATCTGGATCGGATCTGTTAAAGCGGAGTGTTGTTTATCTTTGTCTGAGCAGATGACAGTGAGGGCTATCAGACAACAGCACAAACCTCTCTACACCTCCACCCAGCTAACAAATGAAACAGAATTCACTCCCAGCCGTTAGACAACTCTTCTAAAGTAACTTCAACACCGAACAAGCCCTCTGCGGTCCAAACTTATAGAAAGAGATCACTGCCAAGTCAACTAGAGATCAGCTAACTGAGGCTACTTACCGCCGAGCTTCTGTTGTTCCTCTCAAACACGACCAGACATCCAGCCGAGCAGCAGAAAGCGGGTTATTATCAGTGAAGAAGGGGGTAAAGGGGCGCGCTGTTGCCTCTGTCACGGCGCTAAATTAAAAACACTCATTTAGAGACGGGAGCGCCGCGCTATGCTAACTCAACTCATAAAGAGACGCGCCTGAGTGCGTGACAGAGAGACGACACCGCGGTTTTCCTTCACGACTATCGCCCTTCGAGCCGTGCTCGTCATTTAAACATATAACGTGTCATACAGCCGCTTATACTAACATAATAGCGCTACTTTCGCAAATAATGTCTGTACTGACCCTGCTGTTGCTCGGATGGTACGAGGAGATGGCGGCACTTCCGCTTCCGTTTCCCCGCAGCCGGACGGACCGCGCCCCCTTGCGCGCCCAGAGATTTGAATATTCATGAGCCATGGGAAATACTAGCTCAACGATGATTTTTTATGTGATTTTGAATAGTAGCCGTACAATGAAATGAATTTAGATTGTGAAATGTGAAAATCTGGATATTATATACGCGCAAACAAATTCAATGTTATCGTTTTGGCGTCGTTGTTAAACACCCTTAAGAGCTCTGTCAGTAATTTTTGACAGCGACGGCTGCTATGTGCCATTAACACGTGTGGCACTCGGGTGTCACGTAACCTATACAAGCCTTTGAGTTATGAAGAGATGACAAGTATCCTCTGATATTTTCTGTCCTAACTTTACAGCGATGCTATTAGCACGCAGTGCCCGCATAGTGGCGATGTTCTCAATCAAATGAAATAAGCTGAATTTCTTTGAAGAAAATCTGCAACACACTACACCTTCAACCTTTTTGGCTCGAAGGCCGCCCAGAGTTCAACACAATATTCAAAGGCCCCTCACATAAGATAGCATATTTCTTCCAGTATGTTCTGCTATACTTTTTGTATTATTATTAACAGAAACCTCACATGTCAATTCTTTTCAAATTATGGAATTATTTTTTGTTGATGTTTAAAGTATTCTGTTCTTTAATAACAAAAAAGTGTCATTTTTATATTTTATTCATTTACATTCTATTTATTATTATTATTATTATTATTTGAAATTTAATTAAGTAAGATTATTTAGTCTAAATCATCCTCCAGAGCCCTTAGATGTTTGCTGAGGCACCCTAGTGGGCCTCGGCACCTGGTTGAGAACCACTTATTTTTGTGAATATACTATAAAATATTCATACAAATACTCTCAAGTCTCATGACTGGCTGCATTATTGCTCTTTATTGTGCACAATATTACTTAGAAATGCAATGATTGCACTAAAGGGAAATATATTACCATAGTGCATACCTAAGCAATAATCATTCTCACTTTCACATTTTTCATGTGTCAGCTGAACTCAAAGTTTCACGTTTACCTCCAAACAATATCTTACGGCAGTTTTTACTTAAAAGTGATGATGTGTGGTATATTTTCATTTAAACAGTTTGTAAAAATTATTTTACAGTCTGTATCCGTCATGAAAGTAACATGTAACAGATTACTTTGAGCTGGGTGGTCTTCTCACTGCATTTGGATAAAAATGCCCCTCAAGTCACTCAAACTGAACATTTGCAGAAACCGTTCAAAGGTTATAAGAAAACAGACACTGAGCCTTACAATACAAACTTGAAAATAAAAATACACATATTCACTCATAAAAGCATCCACACACATTCATGCAGAAGAACTCCATGGCTATGGCTGTGAAGAACAGTTTCACACTTCTGTAAAAGATTTAATGGTGAATACATTTCAAATACTTCTTAATTTGTTGTTTATGTAAATAACTAAATCCATTAATTGCAATACAAACACATATGATTCATTGCTACCTATCTGCATATTTTGGGTATTGGGTAACATGTAAAACTAATTCTATGCTGTCAGACATACCATGTGACATTCATGAACAGCAGGGGAGTGACAGAAGCGTAGTTCAGATTATGAATGGAAATGAGACCAGAGGGATTGATGAAGCCTCATTGAAGTCAACAGCAGACCGTATTAGCAACAGCTTCATGCATGTAGAGCAGCTGGAGAAATAGAAACGGCCACGGTTGTGATAACAGGGATTGTTTGCCTTACGTAATATACAGTAGCCATGCATGTTGCACTTGCGATATCAAGGAGAATCTTTCTGAGATGTAAATGTAGAAACAAATTAATTGTGAAGTGCAGAGAGAGAGAGGGCTGAGGTTCAGGGTAAACTGAGAGTGAGATATAGAAAGAGAGAATGTGAACTGGCAGCGCTGAGCAGAAGTTTGACATGGAGAGGATGGTTGTATTAGATTCTGCAAGCTTTCAGCTGTTAGTTTTGTCACTCAAACAGATTGCAAAATGAACAGGTTAAATACCATTGAAAAAAGCCAATAAACAAACAAGCTAAATAAAACAAAAAGAGGGGACCATTTTAATGTAATGACTCTAAACTGTTCTGTTTTATATATTCATAATTCTTCTTATCCAGCAGTGTTTTGAAAGTGCTGATATTTATACCAGGATATTTTTCTGTTTGCAGTACTTTTTTGTGTTTTCTGCACTGTAAAAAAAATTCCGTAAAATTTACGGTAAAAAAACAGCAGCTGTGGTTGCCAGAATTCTACTGTAAAATATATGGTAGCAACATTTGTAACATACAACCCTAATAAACATAACTGATAAGAAAAAACTAAGAAGAAACCTAGTTATTTCAAAGAAAAAACATCACATTCAAACAAAATTTGAAATGCAACGCAGGGAATTCTGGGAACTTCAATTTACAGTTTTTCCCTGTAAATTTTACATTCTTTTTCACTTCAAAAAGCGGTATTTCACCATAAAATTGTCTGAAATTTCTATTACAGTTTTTCACCGTATATATTAGGGGAACTTACCGTTAACCATTTAACAGGTTTTTACCATAGCATTTTCACAGTTTTTTATCGTTAAAATCACGGTCATTTTTTTTTATTTTGAACAATTTTTATTGGCAGAGAACAAATATTGTCTGAAATGTAAGTCATCCAAAATGAATTGCTCATTTATGAAATTGTTGCACAAAGCAATATCAGAGATTCTTGTATTAAAGGAGATGGCAACCTTCAAATTTGTATCACTGAAAGAAGTATAAAGGTCAATCTGAATCACATGCTTGCACCTAAGCCAATAATATAATGGCGCTTGTGTGATTGAATCCATGTTTTACAACAGTCGCACATGTACATTCATTACACTTTTAAATGAATGTATAGTTTCATTTAAGTAGCCATTGTACGAATAGAAAATGGCAGTAAATTTATTACATGACATTACGTAACATGATCTGTTTCCACAAAAAAAAAAAAAAAGGAAAAAAAAAGCTGATTTTTCAGTGTACGATTCTCCTGTTAATAAGTGTTACGTATTTTTATCCCATGCCAACCCTGGGACCCTCAGTACCAAAAAGCTATTTTTGCTGTAACACTTTAGAACTTCAGAGCTTTGTCTGTACACCCATTAACAGAATGTTAGTTAGAATGTTACAAATTAGTCATTAAATTTAGTGATTTTATAATAATAATTTTAAAAAGTATAAGTTACACACTGCTAGGTTTTTTTTTAAAGAGAAGTGATTCCTTGCATTTAGCATTGGACTGGTTATTTTTAAATACTCCCTAAAATGAACATTATGCTATATCATAATGATAATGCTTTGGTCAAGAGCCTAAGAGTAATTAGATTTCAAAACTGTAAATGTCTTGTTATCTTCTTCAATCTCACTTGATCCAGCAGAGCTTCTGTTCTGCACAGTAGGAGGAATTTACTAAGTATGAAAGTGATAGTACTAGTAGGAAGAGGGAGATCAAGAGACAGAGAGAGAGGAGGATTAGGAAAGAGACTGCAGGGAACAGCAAGAACTCAATAAAGTGTTGCAGATAGACTGACTGACAGGTGGAACACATTGGGACGCTTTACTGACGTACAAGAGGAAAGAGAGCGAGTGAGACGTCTGGGAAGGGACAGCATACCTCACTGTTGTAGTACATGGCTATCTGGAATGGAAACATGCAGAGGAATTTTGGAGGGAAAAGGGGAGAGCGAGGGAGAGAGAGGGAGAGAGAGGGAAAGAGAGGTGGGGGGGAGAGCGGGGGAATGTGGTATGAGTGAGGGCCGTCAGACTCATTGAGGATCAAGAGAGAGAGAGAGAGCACAGATATAAAAATACTCAGTAGCAACTGACACTCACACTCGCACGGTGACATCTGATTAACTGCTTGTCGATCTCAGTTGTATGTTGATAACGAGCAACGGACAGTTTGACTCAGATCTCAGTCCTGCACAGATGGGAAAGAGACAGTGAGACGTCCTGAAAGACCTGCAGCTTTGGACAATGACTGTGAGTCAAATACTACTCTTATGGAAAATTCTCCATTTCATAACAACATACATTAACAAGTACCTAATTCACTGTAAAAAAAAAAAAAAAAAAAAGTTAAAATTTAAGGCAACCAGCTTCAGCAGATTTTTGAGTTTTCTCAACTTGTCATTTTAAGTTTATACAACAAAAATTAGAGAATCTCCCACAAAAATAAGCAAACTCAAAAATCTGCTGAAGCCGGTAAAACATTTTTTTTAAGTTCGCTCAACTTTTTTTAGTTGTTACCAGAAATATCTAAAAAAATATGTAATACTAATACACATAAATATAAGTAGGATTTAACAGGATAAAACCTGAAATGCCATTCACAAAACACCACATGTTAAAATATAACAAATGAAAACATTCATTGCTGATTTCACTAATGGTGTGTGAATGAATGGCAGATTTACAGAAGTAAACCATGACTGAAAAACATTTCAAGTTTTATCCTGCCAGATCCTTTAAAGCTGTGTTATACACCTGTGGTTAATATGAAGCGTTCCAGCCGTTCTCTGCAGCACATACTGCACATATCCTGTCGCATGTCACTGATAACTCATTTAAAATCATTTTGATCGAAAGGGTCTCACTGCAATTCAGTGTTAAAGGATGGTTGAGTTTCATACTATGTCTGTACAATACTTATCAAATGTTTCTGATTTAGATTTTTAATGTTTTGCTCAAAAAGGATGCATTTATTTGATAAAAAAAATACAAAAAGGGTAATACTGTGAATTATTATAACAACTGTTTTGTATTTAAAATGTATATATTAAAAAATGTATGGCGAAGGTTAATCTTCTGCAGTCATTACTCCAGTCTTCAGTGTCATGATCTTTTGGAAATTACTATAAATTTGGTGCTGAAGAAATATTTCTTTTATTATCAATGTTGCAGACAGTTTTGCTGCTTAGTATTTTTGTGGAAACCATTGATACCCATTCAAAATGTGAGTTAAGTAAGTAAAAGGTAATTAAATAAGGACACATTAAACTAAAAAGTGACAGTAAAGTCATTAAGAATGCTATTTAGGATTTTTATTTCAAATAAATTCCGTTCTTTTGAAATTACTATTTATCAAAGAATCCTAAGAAGAAGAAAAAAAGAATAAGAACCATTATTATTAATTGACCATCAGTAATAACTGATAATAACTGAGCACCAAATCTGCTTATAATACCAATTTCTAAAGGATTATGTGAAATTGAAGGCTGGAGAAATGGCTGCTAGAAATTCAGCTTTGAATCACAGGAATAAAATACATTTTAAAAATTCAGATGGAAAACAGTTAATTTATTTAAAAATGTAATAATATTTCACAGTATTGCTGGTGAGCTCAAGAGACTAAAATCAGATAGACAGATAGACAGATAGAGAGATAGATAGATAGATAGATAGATAGATAGATAGATAGATAGATAGATAGATAGATAGATAGATAGATAGATAGATAGATAGATAGATAGATAGATAGATAGATATCAGTGATTCAGTGCTAGAATATTGTGATATGGCTTCAAAAACTATTCACAAGGGGTTGAATGGGTAACATCAAAACAAAGTTTGTAATGCCTAACAGAAAAACACAGAGGATATTCTTAAAATTCGGTTTTAAAATCAACATTAGTCTTACTGTACATTGCAGACATGAAGGGTACATGGAAAATGTAACAAGCTAGAGCCTGCACGTCCACTAGTCCTGGCACCTTATCAAAGGCCACTGCCAGAGACGTCTATCAGTAAGATAAAGGCTGCTCTCAGTGCCTAGCAACGCACTCATACAACCACTCCACCAGGCCTACATCACAGACTTATAAAGTCGTAACTGAATACCACAATTACATGTTCTTTGATGGTTCTGGAAGCGCATGGTGTTAGTGAAGGTTACAGACTGACATAGTAAAAATACGAACACAGATGCACATAGGCCTGGTGTGACGCAAACTTCTAGGAACTTTAATCAACAAATGTCCCTTATAAACGTATAGGGTGTAATGTAAACATGAGCTGCTTGCTTTTTGTTATGTAAAACACACTTGTAATATACACCCAAGCTATTTCAGGACCGTCAAGGTGTTAATGGGCTTATGGTATTGTTTGACCATTCTCTGTCTGACATAAAGGTGAAGGCTGGTGAAAGAACTGACAGATGGGAAGTTCAGCTATTATTATTACACAGCTCTGTGGAATACATGGATGCCATTTAATTGCACACTTATGGATTTTTGTCTAATTGACCATTGTCTCAAGCAACCAAATTGGTCTTTTCTTTAATTTCATGCCCATGCTTATTTGGTAAGCAATGTACAGTCAGCCAATTTCTATTACAAAATATATACCATACTGGTTATCTGTTAACATTATAGAGACCATAGTAGGTCAATCTTGGGTATTTCAATGTACTTGTTCAATTACAAATTTTTTGTTTTGTTTTTTTAATGATTATTATTTAACTTGTTGTTGTTCTGGTTTATTGGGACGAAACTGAAAGTTACATTCATTCTTGTGAATAAAAATGTTATATTTTATATACAAAATTTATAATAAATGTAATTTATAAATAAAATGTATGCATAAAATGTGTATGTGTATATATATATATATATATATACACACACACACGGTATACTGTATGTATAATATTAATAAATTAATATCCATATTTATACTGTATGTTATAAAGTTGAGATATATACATACACACACACACATATTTAAACATATACCAATATATATATATATCAATGCACACACACACACACACACACACACACACATCAATTTATTAATTTTATAATATAATAATATTATCAGCTTATTTTTAATAATTGTCAACTTTAATTTTTACAAAGATTACATAAAACAAAAGCGGAGGCTTCACACAGCCCACTGATTGAAAATGATGTTGTTTTGTTGTCAGACCGCACCTAAAGAACTGGACGAGCTGTGCTACCTCACGGCTCAGTCCATGACATCACTGGTGACATCACAGCACTTCAAGCTCATCAAAAAGCTGGGAGAGGGCTCGTACGGCAAGGTGATGCTGGCGGTGCATCAGAGGAGAGGTCAGTTGATTTGTGCTCACCTGTTTGGTTCATGTTGAGCTCTAGACTAATAGCACTGTGACAAACAAGACAGTATATTTGGTGAAAGCGAAGTACTTCTTACTTTAGCCATCTCTAAACCTCCAGGAACCCCAATGGCTCTGAAGTTCTTCCCCCGTCGCTCCACCACTCTCCAAGCTTTCCTGCGGGAATACAATCTCTCCGTCTCCTATTGCAAACACCCTTCTCTAACTCGGGCTCTAGGCATCTTCTACTCCACTCCTTCTCACTATGTCTTTGCCCAGGAGGCTGGTCTCTATGGCGACCTGTATGATGTCATCGTGTCAGAGGTCAGTAAAACAGTAGACCTGACTGATTTCATTTTCACAACAATTTACATTCTGTCATCATTTACTCACCCTCAAGTTATTCAGAAGTGATTTAGACCATTAGACAACCTTCTAGGCTCCTCCTCTACACGGCCCGGGACAATGGTCCTGGTTGTCCCTCTGGGCTGTAACCGAAATTATGATGACGTTTGCATGCATGACGAATGGAGCTTTTTCCGTAGTGATGTCTTTCCAGGGAACAACGTATCTTTGATTATTCAGGCACGGACTTGTTGTCTGATATCCTCACTCCCTGTTCTCAGTCTCCTGCCAAAAACAACAGCTCCTATCATCAGCCTTGATACATTAATGCTGTTTAATGGGAGTACTTAGTGCACCGCTGAAGAGCAGATTAAATACAGAACACACAGATCTTCCGTCATCTCATCACTCTTTCCATTTTTTCGGGGCTGTATCAATACATACAGCAAATAAATTGAAAGGGAAATACATACGTACATACATACATACATACATACATACATAAATGAAAATAAGGAAAATAAAATTGAACAAATAGCAATAACAATAATGAAAAAAGAGTAAATAATGTGATAATAAATTAATAAATAAACAAACAAACATAAGAATTGCAATAAAAGATTAATTTTAAAATGGAAAACTTATATTAATATATAGTGAATTACATTACTATATAGGCTAATTATTCTACATAATAATAATAATAATAAATGAAAATATACAAATAGTAATAATATTGAACAAGGGTAAATAAAGGTGGAATGAATGAATGAATAAATAAATAACAATATTAATTATAATGAGAAAAAAAAAGAAATGACGAAAGAAAGAAATTCAATAACAACAACAACAACAATAATAATAATAATAATAATAAAATATAAAACAGCAATGAAATATTATTAGAAAAAAGGAAATGGCCAGAAATGGAAATAAACAAATATTCAATATAATAATAATAATAATAATGTAAAAGTAATATATAAATGTTAATAATAATAATTATTATTATTATAAAATAACATAACATTTTATGTATAATGTTACAACAATATTTATGTAAAATGTTAATAATAATAATAATAATAAATTAACAACAATAATAATAATAAAGATAATACATTAATAATTATAAAATAATAATTATGTAATCAGTATATATATAAAGTGATCTCTTTCTTTTTCTGTAGAAGGGGGTGAGTGAGGAGTCTGCACAGCGTGTGATGTCTCAGTTGAGTGGTGCTGTCTCTCATCTCCATTCTCTTGGCTTTGTGCACCGTGACATCAAGCCAGAGAACATCTTCTTGTGTGACCGTGCTTGTCGCTGGGTCAAACTGGGTGACTTTGGCCTGGCACGAGCACAGGGGACCCAGGTCCGTGCTGTGTGGTACAACTCCCCTTTCTGTGTGCCCGAGGTGGAGGGCGCCAAGACAGTCAGCGATGCAGAGGAAGCGGAGGACATCTGGATGTCCGTGGAGCCCAGTTTGGATACTTGGGCTTTGGGGATCCTCATATACTGCCTGCTGACGAGCTGCTTCCCCTGGGAGGAGAGCACCTCTGATGACCCTTCCTACTGCAAGTACAGAGACTGGTTCAACCGAATCCAACAGAGAGAGGAGACACAAGACACTGAGGCTGAAATTGATGTGCCCCCGCAATTTGACTCTTTAAGCTCATTTGTCCTCACCTTGCTGAGAAAGCTGCTGAACCCGCTGCCCCAGCTTCGCCCCGGGCCTGATGAGATCCTGTCTTACCTAGGGGGACCTTGGTTACTGAAGACAGAGAAAGAGGAAATGAGGAGAGAACAGGAGGCACAAGTGGAGGCAAAGAAGATGCATGAGAGAGGAGGGGTGGAAGGGGAAAAAGAGATAATGGGACGGAGGGAGAGATAAATTTCATGCACGACAACAATATTATAAACAGATGTACTTTATTTTCAAGATTTTATATAACGTTTATATTTTTGAATATTAGTTTTTTATATCGATAAAATAGTTTTATTATAAAACTGGAGAAACTTGGACACTTGGGACAGTGGATCCAAAAAGAGTTGTACAAGTATTAATGTAATTGCATTTAAAAAAAATGACATATAATTATAATTATAGATTTTAGATATAATTTGGTCACATATAATATATAATATATTTTATATATTAAATTATATTTAGAATTATATGAATACACCACTATTCAAAAGTTTGGGGTTGATTTTTGAAGTTTTTGGAAGAAGTTTCTTATGCTCACCAGGGCTGCATTTATTTGATCAAAAACAGCAATATTGTTGCATGAAACATTATTACAATTAATGAATTTTCAGCAATCTTCAGTGTCACATGATCTTTCAAAAGTCATTCTAATATGCTGATTTGGTGCTCAAACATTTATTATTGTATTATCAATGTTGAAATCATTTGCTGCTTGTGGAAACATGGTTAAGTAGACCATTTTTCATACAAAAATGGTTTAGCCACGATAATTCAGTGTTTCTCATATTGAACTGGTAATACTAAAACCAACAATACTGCAATTACCAACAAACTTCTCAGGTGCAATGTATAAGTATTCACTCAACATGTAGAGAGGAAAATAGGTAGGTGTAGATCAATAATGCTCATCATATGTGGGTGGAATATAAACACGGTTTCTACCTCAAACCAGTTGATGTACATGGCAATACATGTTTATACATGTTTGAATAAACTTGTTTTGGTGACTCATTTACTCTCTTCAATCTATTATATAATTTGCACTTCTCAAGTTGCACTTATAAGTTGATATCCACATATGCATACGTCAGTATTTGTTCATTCAGTATTCATCATGGATTATAACACTTCAGATGATTCGACCAGAGCAGATACATTGACAGACTAGTTCAAATACAGCTCTGCTCCACTCTAAATAGGACAAGAGAAGTGTGAAATGTTAAACAAACACAGGTACAATGGGACGGGTGTCAGGTTAGTGTTGTTCTGGGATTGACTGGATCAGTTCAGATATGTGTAGCCGACTCCAACTTTCCAGCTGTCCACACTGTTGCACCATCAAGACCACGCTGTCTTTTCTGTAACCGGTGCTTACTTACAAATTGCAGTATATTACAAAATATATGTAGATAGTAATGTAATCTCTCTATTTTAGGTATAATCTTATTAGTTTTGGTTACTTTTAGATTACTTTCTACCTAGTTTATAACATTGATTTGAATTGGCTATCTTTTATTTAAGTCAATAAAAGTTGATCATTAAATCTTTAAAAATGTTAAATTAAATAAATAATTAAAAAATTAAAACAATAAAAATAAAAAACTTTTTTTTTTAAATTTGTTTATTTGCATGTCATGTGACCATCAACTTCACAAAACTGTAAACATGAAAAACTGTTAAATTATTGACTTAAATAAAATAAAATAAAATTAAATAAAATTAAATTAAATTCAGGAGGTACTTCAGGTAATTATATAATGTCAAAAAGGTTCAGCTGACAAAAAAAAGTTTGCCAATCATTGTATTACATGTAAATACAAAATGGAACAATTTCATTTTTTTGAAAGAAAGAAGATTCAGTTCAATTCTGTGTAATTATGTGCACTTCCAAAAACGCTGGAGGACTTCAAACACAGCAATATGTGTTTTTAGAAAGAAAATGAAAAGATTACGGAGAAATGATAAATTATGAAGAATTTACTGTCATTGTGTAAATAATCATGTAATCAATAAAACAAGTAACAGTAAGTATTTTAAATGTAGCCTATTATAATCAGATTACAAGTGTTTAATTTTAGAATCTGACAATAATCTTACTACTCAGTATTGCCTGCAACCTACATTTCATGCATTTAATTGTATTTTCTAACATTGTTCAGTCTTTGATTATTCCTTCATTTAGTCTTCCTCTGACCCCCTCCATGAATCCTAAAGATCTGTTCTATCGGCTCTGGCCTTCACTATGGGGCCTATGTGAGCCCTTCTGCAGATGGTTTTATAAATAGCCTCAGGTCCATCTATTTAGACTGTCGAACACATCAGCACCTTTCTGTGTCCCCTCTTTGCACCCTGTTTCTCTCTCCCTGTTCATGTTCTATGTCATCTTGACTTTCTCTCACACCACCTCTTCATCCCTCTGATGAAACATTGTGATCTGTTCTTCTCCGGTTCGGTACAGGACATTCATTTCGCATACAGGTCAAAGTCAACAGGTCATATTATGTTTTCCCTCATGGATGCATTTAATACAGTCCACATTCTCGCCTAGTTGATGATATTGAGGTTCTCTAATAGTAGATGACAAGGTTCAAAGAATATTATGTTTCACCAATCAGTGTCACTTCATGCCATCAGCTTTCTGGAAATTTGCTTCCCAACACAGTTCAGAGATACAGAATATAGTGTTGCATCTGCATCAATGTTCGGAGCTAGAGAGGAGCTTCAGTGGTGACATGGCCAATAAAACAGACAACGCTTTAGAGTGAGAAAGGGACCAGACATCGTTCTCTTTGAACCAGAGTTGACCATTTTTCATGACTCAAGGAATAAAAACCACTGGCGATACAACAAAGTTGAGCTCAATTTTATACAAATGAGCAGCAATTAGTCAGCAGAAACCAATAGGAGTGCAGCTCTGCAACCAGATAAAGTTATTCCTGCTTCTTTATGTACACTTCCTAGCTGGGAAAATAGGCCAGTGCTGTTATTGTAAACTAAAGCTAAAACAATTAAAAGACATTTTCATTTATTGATATAAAGCTGAAATAAAATAAAATATTAGATGAAAAATGTTATCTTAAAAATAAACTTTCAAATTACAAATGCTGAAATATATTACTGAAAATATGTTTAAGTTGAAGTACTACATTACATAAACTAAACATAAATAAAATCAATTAAAGCAAAATAGAAATATAAAAATAACAATAAAAATCACAAAAACAAATAATTGCTAAGACAATCTAAAATTAAAATGAAAACTGATAGTACAAAAAGAAAATGAATTCAAAATATGAATAGTATATAAACAAAACTAAAATAGTATTGGCTTAGGCCAGAGTTCCTCAATTAGTTTTCGCAGAGGGCCGAATTCTGTCAACAATGCCAAGCCAAGGGCCACTGACCTCTCTCTCTCTCTCTCTCGCTCTCTCTCTCTCTCTATTCTTATTATTACAACTATTATATACTTTTGCTTTTGTTAAAATAGTCAAGATGGTCACAAGATAAATATACAGATTTTTTCCCCAGTAATCTGTTTTATTCAAATAATTATGCTTATCTCCAGACTGGATCTCTTCTCTCCACTTTCCCTAATTGCAGATTCAATTATTAGATCTGTCAGCATTAATATTTATACACTTAGATTTTTTTTGGGGGGGGGGGGGGGGGGGGGGGTCCAACTGTAACACTGTTTGTCCCAACCAGACGTGATGCGATAAAAGTATCTTTTCCATGTAATTTTTGTCTTAACCACCCGCGACAGCGACACGTGACAATAAGCGACACGGAATTCTATTTTAGAAATGTTTTTTTATTTTCTGCGACGTCTCGGCAGGAACAACATAAATATGACTGTGATAATCTCAGGTAATGATTATGTGCTTTATTCAATGTTAAAAATGTCTAATGTGAGTTTGAATATTATTTTGCGTGAGGTTTATAGCCATAGTGAAAGCAACAATAGATATTTTACCTCAGATCTTGAAAATAAATTAAAGCAAACTTACGTTAAAACTGTGAACTCACTGCGAACCAACATCAACAACAAAGATGGTATCACTCACTCACTCACTCACTCACTCAAAACTGTTCAGTCCATTTACATTTGAATAATCTATTTTCCGTGTCAATTTTTCTTTCTTCACACTTGCCATGTTTTTGCTGTCACATTATAGTATCTACACTGGACGCGAAAAAGCATTGCATATTATCTGAACTTTGTGTCAGTACATAATGAATAGAACGAGTCAACAGTTTTCTGTCTGGGATTTCCCGCGCCGCGCCTCATCCAGTGTAGACAGCATCACTGATTATAATAAGTTCTATTGTATTTTGTTGCGTCGCGCCACGCCGGTGTAGACGCGATGTAAGTTAATGTCGTTTTCTGCTGCGTTTGAATTTTCATGCCATATTATTTGAAATTAGCGCGGGCCAAACATTTTTCTCTCCGGCCGGGGCCGCCTATTGAGGAACCCTGGCTTAGGCCAACGTAATTTTTTTTGTTAAATGTGGTCTAAACTAGTTTTCATTGTTTAGCGCTGGTTTAGTGTTGGTCTAACATAGTCAAGTCGGTTAAGTGAGAGACAAAGGCTTAAAAAAGGGTTTTTGTTCCCACCTCATTTTAAATTTAAATTTAATGCAATTTAAAATGCATTCAGTTCTTAATTTAATTCTGAATGTTGCATAATCTATGATGATTTTACTTTTTGTTTTTTAAATAAACCTGTACCTGGACACAACCTACAAACACAAGACCTGTTTATAGGTCTTAGTTTGATATCGTATGTGTATATAAAAAAATAATCGTAATAGTTTTATTACTAGCTTCATTCATTTTGCAGCTAGTAAAACTGAATCTCAGACACGAGACGAATGTGCACAGTGTCATAAACAGAGATTTGATGGCCAGTAAGTTCCAGTGGACAGGGATAGACTCCGCAGGGGACAGCTGGATGGAAGGACACAACAACTGATGAGTGGTGGGAGACACAGATAGAGTGCAATGGATCATGAAAATGACAGGAGAAGAGCTAGACGGTAAGAGCAGAGCCAAGGACAGTAACATGTTCAGCAGAACCTGTTACAAACCTCAGCAGAATGCAGGGATAATGATTACATCGCACAAACATATCAATCTTGATCAATAGCAGTCAACATGAAACTGATCGTATGCATTTACAGCAGCAAAGACTGATTACTTTTAACAAAATCAGCAGATTCGCAGTCCAATGAAAACAGATGCAAATAAAGCCAAAGCAGAATAAACTACTGAGCATCTACAAGCTAACTGTGTTTTCTTCCTGAAATGAATCTGTGATTTTCAACAAATTGTAATTCAACGATTGTAAATGATTCAATGACTCACTCACATTTCGCTTAAAGGTGCTGCGTGTATTTTTTTATTTATGTATATATATATATATATATATATATATATATATATATATATTTTTTTTTTTTTTTTTTTTTTTTTTTTTTTTACTGTACTAAAGCATAACAACACCATAATACATTTGCAGATATTCAGGATACATGTTAAGTTCGCATACTTGTTTCTCTGAAAAACAATGCTACAGCCAGTTATTCTGCTTTGAAAATGTGCATTCCGTGTCGGAATGTCTGTTGTTGTTTTGGTCTGTGTGACCTAAAAAGCATTACCACAGGCATATAAAATGCGGATAAATCAAGGCTTGTCACCTTCCATTGTCAGTTGCACTTGTTTGTGTTGCATGTCATCACAACCTGCATTGAGCGTCACGTCTGCGGAGGCGAGAAACAATAGTTTGAAATTAGGCCGCATTAGTACCCATTTCAACCACTAGCTGTCATTATTACATAGCCTACTGAACAATGCTCATATTCATGTGCTTTGGGCAGTTAAGGAAAACAGCATGCTGTATAAACTGTCGTTTCAGCATTTCATGAGGGGAAAAATGACAAATGGAGATGAAAAACACACGAGTTGGAGAGAAAAACACTGTCCACCAAAAGGTCTATTAAGGAAAAACAGTCTATGTATTATGTGCAATGCTCATTATGTAAAGAGTCTGCATGCTGTCTTTTGTCCAATCAATGATACTGATTCTGTAAATATGCAAATGAGACCGTTAACCCGAGGTTTAGGAATATACAGTGCGAAACGTCATTTTACAAATACCCAGGATTAACGGTTAGCTCCAAGAAAATAATAAGCAATGTGAAATGTGAAGCAAGATAACCCAGGATTCTGTTAACCAGGGGTTTTGAATGACCCAGGGTTAACTAAGCCTGAAAAGACTTGTCTCCACCTACTGGCGAACAATGGACCAAAAATAACTATAAAAATAATATTTACATTTAAAAAACAATATATATATATATGTGTGTTTCTATGGAATACAGGTTTGTAGTTATCATCTCAGGAAAAAGAAAAAAAAATACTTTGCATGTTTAATGCAATTTTATGTTAAAGCATCTTAATTGGGAGTCCAAGCATAATAGAAGTACTGGAATGCCACTGTGCTAGTATAAACACAGCCCATGATTTGCTACTTCAATTTGCTATTTACAAGAGGCACTGGAGGGCCTGGGTTTGTATAAAGACTTGTTTTATACTCACAACTGTAGTATCAAAGATTTGGGATGCCTAAGCATCTCAGTTTACCTCTTACTTACTACTATAAACGTTTTATTATAAACTGTCATTCAATCCAGTTTATAGATGTCAGTGTAAGCAATACTGTGAGACAGAGCCAATTGTAGTATCCAAAAGAGGAAATACAGTAATTTATGTTTACAAGAACCCATGAAAATGAGGAGATTGCTCTTTAGTAGAAACTGAAGAGAGTTAAGTTATTTTGGGAGGGGTAAGGAGATACATTCCTCCAATAAACAGGTTAGAATATTATACTGCGTTTACGATCTGGCACGCTTATCTATTTGGGGTCAACTCAAGGACCCACCATGTCTCCCTCATGCCGCCCCACATGGCATGATGAAGCACACTAAATTCCACCGTTTGGTTGTCAGGTTGCTGTGTACATGGGTTTGGACTAGCTCAGCTTTGGCTCTCTCCTGCCATGCCACCATATGTCAAATTGTCATCAGCTCCTCTGGTGCCCAGGTTGTCGACCTAGACTATCGCCCCCATAGCACAGTATGGACATTGAGAAATCATGCAGCTGTGTTGTGTCAACTGCATGCTGACTGTCTGACTGGGCCTAAAGGAGGCACCAGATAAGCTACAGGTCAGTACTGCACCATCCCAGTGGCATTGCGGGTTTTCCCCAATTAAAGCTGATTCTGATCCCTGTGGAGGTGGTGGGCCAGGGGGGTCAGTATTTATTTATTTTCAGCAGTGGTAACTTTCCTTACATTTACATGCCAGCCCTAAAACAGAATATCTAATATGGTCTAATATGTTCTCTGTAAAGACTAACCCTGTGACATGAATCTGGCATGTTGTCTTCAAAATTAACCTTAGGAGCACTACTCAACAGTGAAACTATATTAGGAAAATGTGATTAAAGATTACTTTAATCTGGATCACTTGAGAGACTCTGAAAATTAATTGCTGTGCACACCTCACCAAAATGTGTAATTTATGTTATTCATGCAAAGTTTGTGGGTGGTTGGGGGTGTCCATCCAAAATTTTAGGATTCATTTGTCAACACACAGCCAAATCAAGATTCATTGATATGAAAGCAAAATGTATAGTAATTTAAATAACATTTAAAAAAGTTAAGATTGGTTTCAGAAAACATTAAATTTATAAAATCCCATTTTACTCCATAAATCTAATACATTTTAGTGTGATTTATGCTTTAAAAAAGGAAAAAAATTGTTCATTAATTATAATTAGTTAAAGAATTAATTAATTAAAGAAAAGTTTTATTATCTTATGCAATTTTATGCTCATCGTATGTAATTCAATTATTATTATTCCTTTATTTAACCAGGAAATCACATTGAGATATTGCTATTTCTTCTTCCAGTGAGACCTAGTCAAGTTGTATGCAAGTTGTATTAATAATAATAATAATAATAATAATAAACTTACATTATAATAATATTCCAATTATTTTTTATATTTAATTATATTCTAATTATTCACATTATAATTAATTTTATATAAGTTTTATTCCCTAGACCACAAACAGAGTTATGAAAATGTCAAATTTGCTCTTTTCCATACAATGAAAATGCATGTTGATTGTTGGCTGTCAGACACATTCAGAGCAGCCAATCAGTGCTCTGTGCTGACCCCTGCTGACAGTTAATAGTAAGAACAGTTATGAATTTACAAATTAAAACTGCAGATTTCTCTTTTACTAGGAGTACCTTACAAAAGAACGATTTCCATATTCGTGCATGCATATTAGTATTCAAAACACAAAGATCTATTGACCTAATAATGCAAGGCCGCCTAACAAGGCCCAAGGCAAATTACAAGTGTGGGATGAGTCCCATTACACTCTTAGTTGTGTCCTCTCCTGACCTAATGCAATGAAAAGAATCAAACTTGTATTATGTGCAATGGCTATACACATAACTTCAAAATTTGGATAGAAATGGGAAGAGCGAATGACTAATAGAGAGAGAGGGAGAGAGAGAGACAGGCGGAGGGATGATGTGGGGAGGGAAGAGAAAGGGAGGGGAAAAGTAAAAGCCAAAGGATTCTGAAAAACACAAGGAGCAACAGAGGATTGGAAATTCGTAAGTATTATAAAAACCAATTCTTTTGAGAATATTACATCATTACAATCATGATATAACACATCATCTAGTCAATGCTTTTAACACGCACATAGTAATACAGAAGCGAATGTGGGTAGATAAATAATGAGATAAATACGTACAAATCTGCATTCCTCTTGAAACAACATGCACCGGGTTAAGAAATGCACACTTTATATGAAAGAGAATGCAGAATGTGAGGGTCTGCTGTGTGTTGATGCATATGTGCACTATACAGTTGAGTCGTCAGGTTACGAATATGCAATGGCTCCCTCAGGCAAAACTATGGTCTGAGGAAATGCATAGGGGTACATATGTGTTTATGACAAATGATGAGAATTTATGCATCTGTGTGTATATGTAAGCATATGTGTGTGTGTGTTTGTGTGTGTGTGTGTGTGTGTGTGTGTGTGTGTGTGAGGTTGCTGAGTCCACAGAGAGGGGTGGGAATGCACATTCTTTAGTGTGAGCTCATGTCTTGGACACCGAGAAATACAGGCTTAGAGGAAAAGACTTGGGGAGAGAGAAGGAAACAGACAAAGCTGGACGGATGGAACAGCTGTAACTGATATCTTTAATGAGCGACTGAGAACAGAGAACTCATGTTCTGTGACATCAATAAATGAGAATCTGCATGAGTCACAGGCAAATGGAAATCTAAATAGGTTTCATCCATCTGCAGTTCTGTTTTCTCATGCAGTGTGGCTTTTAGAATTCATTTGTTCTGTCTTTCGAGGATGTCTATAAATGGTTACATTTTGGAAGAGGTGACTTCCAAAGTCTTGACAACATGACCTGTTAAGGAGGAAATCTGCTCTGCCGGCACACAGATACACTGGGACCGGTCTGATAACTCACAGATTTCCCCAAACAACATTGTGACCCTCTCTGTGAAATCAAATTAAGAGATTGATTTCGACCATTAATTTCACTATGATTTCAATCTTTGACATGGTCTTACTCAATATTAAAGATATCAAGGTTACAATTTCACAGATTTTTCGGGCCCACTTTATATTAGGTGGCCTTAACTACAATGTATTTACATTTAAATTAATCATTTAGTACAATGCACTTATTGTGTACATACATTTTTTTACATTTTACTTATAATTTTAAAAATACCTGTATGTAGTTACATCTGTAATTAATTTCTGTAATTACATTCATAATTACTCTGTTGACCCATCCCTCACACCTTAAACCTACCAATACCACTAAACCTTTCCCTAACCTTACCCGTATCCCACCTCAATAGCAGTAAAACTGTTTTGCAATACAATAAGTACATTGTACTTATTTTTTGATGTAAGTACATAGTAGTTAAGGCCACCTAATATAAAGTGTGACCAATTTTTCTTTACCTTATGAAGGAGGATTTTATGCAGAAAACAGTAAATCACAAAAAAATATTACTTTAGCTGGGCTTTCACAGCCAGGGTCACAATTGCATTTGCAATTGGTCTGAATAGATGAATGACTCTTCAAATAAATACTGTTCTTTTGACTTTCTATTCATCAAAGAATCCTGAAAAAATAGGTTCCACAAAAATAAGCAGCACAACTGTTTTTAGAATTGATAATAAGAAATGTTTCTTGATTGGAATGATTTCTGAAGGATCATGTGACACTGAAGACTAGTGCAATGATGCTGAAAATCCAGCTTTGGCATCACAGAAATGAATTCCATTTTAACGCAAATTAATATAGAAACCAGTTATTTCACAAAATTATAGAGAAAAACTTTTTATCACGTAAATACAGCCTTAACTGTATATAACAGAATTCAAATATATTTAAAAAATCTTACTGACCTCAAAACTTTGAATGGTAGTGTATTGCTTTTATAATTTATCTCACAATAACTTTTATTTTTTATGCTAAAGTGGAAACCGGCTTCCATTCCATCCATTGTAATTTTGAAGACACTGAAAATTATTTCAGGCTTGTTATGATAAACATGCTCTCTCCAGGCCCTGAGCTGTGATCGGACCCCGTGAAGACCCTGAAAGATGGGCAGCTATCCAGTCTCTGTGCTGTTATGCTGTTGTTTCTTTGGTAATTCCATCAAAACATCAAAACAGAAGCCAATTAATTTAATTAATATGAATGAATGATTCTTTTTGAATGCCCAGCCAACAAACTTTTCTGCTATTTTTTCTCACAGTACTTGTTACTGTCCGGGCACAGCAAACTGGTAATTCACTTTTTGTTCACTAATTCAACTGTTTTGTTAAATGATTGTGTGAAAACTTGTGTGTGTGTGTGTGTGTGTGTGTGTGTGTGTGTGTGTGTGTGTGTGTATAAGGGAGAACAGGTCCATGGAAGTTGTCACAATAATTATATATCAGTAACTATAAAGGAGTCAGAAGATTAATTAAACATTAACATATAGATATTTTCATGAGTGCCAAGGACGAGTTGTGTGTTTTATCATAATTTTTAAAATAATGTAATTATTTAATCATTTTGGGATGTTACCTTCTCCATTTATGCTGTTTTTATTTTTACCAAAAGGCTATGAAATAGTTTATAATAGTCTGTACATACACATCAGTGATTCTTAACTAGTGGTTTTAGTGTGATTTCTAGATTTCTAAAAATTAATAAAGTATTTGAAAAATCAAGGAAACATTTGTAATGAATATAAAATTTCTAGTTATGTCAAGTTGTAAATATTGATTGGGTTGAAATTGCAATTTGTAAATATAAAATCATTTTAAAAGTCCTGTAAATGACTAGAAGATGAACAAATGACTAGAAAATTCATCTGTAATAAAAAGTGTAAATGTGAACATTCAGTTACTGAAAAATCTGGAATTGTGGAATTTATTTGAATTATTTAATTTAATAATTTTAGTCAAATATTATTGTTTTATTTATTTCCTTTAACAGAATTTATCTTTTTTTTCTGTCAAAAAACAAAAACGATAAAAGAAAAGAAAAATGAAGAGCAAAAGTATCAGAAATATCTTTGGGGGGGTATCAGTCAGACAGGATGATTAAAATTGTAGAAAATGTCACTCTCTGTGTATAGAGAATGTATTTCATTACTTATTTTAATTACAAATAGTATTTCAAAAAAATTATTTCCAAAAAGTCCTTGTTGTTTCAACTTCCCCCCTATATGCCCTGTGAATGAACTGTATCTTTTTGCCATAACGGCAGAAATGTTCAATAGTAGAGACTTTAAGTTATGTGTCTCTATACAGACACTGACTTTCAAAAAAAATAAACCCACCCTGAAAACTATTCACTGAAGTAAAAAGCGTGACAACTAGCCCCGGTCTCCTCTACATGTTTTTAGCTTGCTGTGTTTTTCTTTTTCCTGCCAGAAATCCATGACACTGATGCCACTGCTTTGCCACCGCCAGGTGAGTTTGGATATACAGTGTATGTGAGTACACCATTTGTACCAACAGTAAGACAATAGCAGTCTTGTCTCTGTCCCACAGACTGCAGAGAGGAAACATACCCCTGCACCAGGATGTACTCTGTTCATCGACCGATAAAGAGATGCATCCATTCACTCTGTCTCTACAGGTGGCTAAATCACAGAAAAACACACATCGTCATTTCAAGCTGCTTTCTCTTTCTTGTTGACATTCTCTTCTGCTGAACATAAACAAAGAGATTTGTATTTGATATGGTTCACGTGAAATAAACGACATCTGTTTTCTGCAGTCTTCCAAGAGTCTATGTGATCAACAAAGAAATCTGTGTGAGAACCGTGTGCCAGCAAGATGAGCTCCTGATGGGTGAGACACTCAATATCTCAGTAACGACCTACAGAACATGTGACAGTGTGGGTGGAACCTTATGTTTTTTTTAATGGATTGCTATACATATATGTATAAATTTTGTTATCATATATTATGAATTCCACTCATAATGGTAGTTTCTTTCACTGTAATTTAGTTTTCCATGAACATTTCCACCTTACATCTATATACTGACAGTTTTTGCTACTTAACATTTAAGACTTCACTGCAAAGATCATTTTAATCAGTCTTAATCAATACTTTCATCTTGTTTTGCAGTGAAAATATCTAAACATTAACCTTACCTTAATCTAAACCTTAAATTCAGGTTACATGAAGCGCAAACTTAAAATTAAGTATCCCTACAATGACTAATATTCAAAAGATTATTTTCAGAGCATGTATCTTAAATGTATAAAATTCCATCCATCTCCATTTTTAAATACATCTAACACATTCTACTGAGAATAATGCTTGAAACAAGAAAAAACAAAATAATTTAAGATAATTATTTGATAACGAACAATTAATAATAGTATCTTCATAATTCAATATAGATTCATAATATCTTACGCTACTGTTGGCAGTCAGGAAGTTTTTTTTTAATGTTTTTGAAAGAAGTCTTGTGCTCAGCAACGTTGCATTTATTTGACCAAAAATAAATGAATACAAACCTACAACCTTAAGGTGGTGAGTACTCTCTTTTTTTTCAGCTGAACTCTGTAGAGAGAAATCGGGTTGGCCAAAACGCCAAAAGAGGACAACAAGCAGTCGCTGTCGCCGCGCCTACCAAAAAACCTGGGCAAACAGGGCCTAAAGTCAGATGGATGGCAAAGGCAGAGAGAAAAAGAAGAGATTTCTGGTTTCAGCAAATACCACTATAAATCAGAATGTTGAATCTCAAACTTGTTACATTCCTAAAACAAACCGAAGCTGTGGTCCAGTGACCTTCACAAACATTACTGTTCAATAATCACTTTTTATTATTTTAACGCTTGTGCTTGAATAAGCTTGATTGAATGTCTCAGTGTTTTTAAAGACTGTATTTTAATACGATCACAAAGGGCATGACAATGTACAGCTCTGGTGCTGAATGTTAAAGTAGAATGTTAAACTCTATAACCACTATTTGCTTCATATTCTTCTATTATACTGTATGTTCACACCAACCACTGTAAGTAAAAGACAAAATCCACAATAGCAAATAAAAATGTTTATATTTTCACTCTCAAAGATCAGTCTTTCATGGGTCTTATTGAAGTATTGTGCCATTATATTTAAACTGACTGACTAATTTGCTTTGGACTATAATGTTTTATATGTCAGGATGTCCTGTTCTTATAGAAATCTACTAGAAGAGATTCATACCAGAATAGCTTTATATGCAGTAAAGCATAAGTGTGTTCAGTGGTTAAATATTTAATCATCTTTAACACAACAAAAAGGTGCATTTACATGTAGTATCATGGAATCATACATAGATCAAACTGTAGGGGGCGACATATATGATAAAAGGACAGCAGCAGCAGTCAATTTGCTATCAACACAAGACCTGTCCAGATTGGAAAACTCTCCAGCTGTGATACAAGTGTCTCCTCTGAGTAATTCGTTGTTTTGATAAGTGGAGATAAATAATAGAAATGAGGTAATGAGTTGATTTAGGGCTTGTGTCTGGTGCCTGAGATTGTTTACTGATCTCATTGCTCGCGGTCATGAATAACACATTTTTGAGACAATATGTCGACAATATGTTTACTGATATGTAAGCAGATGGAAGACATAAATATATGTGTTAATTGCGTTTTTTCCCCTTTTTTCTTCACTACGTACGTTTAAAAATGTGATTTTTACTTTTCTACACTAACTGAGTAAGCTTCAGACGATGTGGCTTCCCATCCTCACGCATTTGACTATGTACCTGAGGGAGAAAGTGTGATAGAGAAGAGGGAAAGAGGCACATTGTGGCTTAATTGTGTTAGACTCTTACAAAAACTGTGAGTTCAGAGAACCTTACTAAACATCCTTTTAAGATATTAGCTAAATGAGCGACGGAGGGATGGCCCAACATTTAAGAGAGAGAGAGGGATAAAATAGTATCTGAGAGTCTTTTTCAAAGCAGCATTATTTTCTTCTGGGTCAAGAAATTAACATCTTTTCACTCACCACTGTCAACATTGTCCAGAGCATCATGCCCTTGAGTCACGAATGGTTTCCACGACAACATAAATGGGAAACAGATCCCTCTACTGGACACAAGTGGAATGGGATACATATCTGTGAAGGAACATTTTTGTTATCTGAAATAAAACCAAGCGAATGAACATGCAGACATTTGCTTATACAGTGTTTTAAAGTTGCACCTTAGATAGGAGAGATATGTGGGGTAAGTTGTTGAGTTTGTACCTTTACCTGGTTACGTTTATCTTCTTATATTTACTAGAATTACCATTAAATTACCAAAAAAAATTAGTGCAGTTACAAGATAATGTGCTTCTACGCCATTAAGCGTTGTATATGCGAACACTTTATCTACAAACGCAGATAAACCAGACATCCCTGTTAAAAAAAAACAATAGAAACCATCACAGAATTTGTAATGCTTTTACTGGTTAGAATGGGAATTGTACTGGTTTTAATGGAAACTGTTATGGCGCCTATTGGTCTTTGCTAGTAATTGGTCGCCTTCATGGCTTGTTAAAACCACTAAAAGGCTATGTCCCAAAACACACTACAGGAAACCACTTTTTAATGGTTTTAATGGTTAAAATTTGATGGTTTGTAATGGTGTCTGTAGTGGAAACTATTAGAATTTCTGTGATGGTTTCTATTATTGTTGTTGTTGCTTTTTTTCTAGCAGGAATGTTACATGAAAACATCACTGTCCACTCACTGTCCGGAAACAAGAAATGTTAATAAACTGGAGAAAGAGTGGGCAGAACTGCATAAACATTATGCACTTCCTGAGTCCCCCACGCAGAACATATAGCATCAACAATACACATGATGTATATGCTGTGTAAACAACTGCTGTATGTAAGAGTTTAACAGCTAACACTGACTTTACCCAATTTGGTCAAATTAGGATCCTAGGATGGGTATTCACTCATCAACCTGGCCATGGGTCTCTTGGTGGGTGTAACCCTGTTACAAATGACTAAATAGTACCATATTAATGTGTTTACATACATTTTATGATACGTACATTGCAAATACCTTATTACAGTTATATAGTTGTACATTACATTTTATTTTGCTTTATTTTAATATTGTTGGGACATTGAAACATTTTTAAAGCAGTCTCTTATGCTCAGCAAGGCTACATTTATTTGTTTTCATTTATATATTCAGTAATATTTGAAAATTTAATTTATTCCTGTGATGGCAAAGCTGATATTTCAAAGTCATTACTCCAGTCTTCAGTGACATGATCCTTTAGAAATCATTATAATGTGCTGATTTGGTTTTCAAAAAACCTTTTTTTATTTATTTTTTATTATTATTATTGTCAGTGTTCAAAACAGGTGTGCTTAATATTTTTATGGAAACAATGATACAAATTTCTTTTCAGAATTTTTTGATGAATAGAAAGTTCCCAAGAACAACATTTATATAAAATAGAAATCTTTTGTACCATTATAAATGTCTTCACTGGCACTTTTGATCAATTTGATGCTTCTTTGCTGAATAAAAAAAAAACAATTCTTAAAAAAAAAAAAATTATTTCTTTCTTATTGACCCCAAACATTGAACAGTAGTGTATAACTATGAACCATACTTGTTTAACACAGAAAGAAAAACAGTTTGAAAATGTTCATGTCAAATCATAGCTTTTATTTTGACATCCAACATAATCACATTAATGCTATACAAAATACAGTACAAGATAAGTATTAAGTCAGATTCAAGTCAAAGGATTCAAGTCTCAGGTCATACAGCACCATTTCTCTTCATCCCATTCAGTTCATATCTCAGTGTTCATTGCTTTCCCGAATCTTGTGATCATAGCCCAAGAAGAGCAAAACCGTCCCTCAGATCCTCAGTCTCGCAGGGCTACAGTGAAAAAGAAAAAGAAAATGATTTATCGCTGACAAATATGATATGACCTTTGACCTCATCAAAATGTTTACATTTATATAGCTTATGGATTACTACCACAAATGCTACTATTACATAGAGTGACTAAAAGTAAAGGACACTTTATTAATGACTAAATTTGTCATTGCTATTGTTGTAAAATATTCAAATTGCCACATTCTGTCATCTAATACTAGTCCTATAGTTTAATTAGTATTAATCGTATTAAAATGATTGTAAATTTGCAACCTGCAGGATCTGATTGAGTTTTCGAACAAGTCGGACAGAGTTTTGGTGAAGGCCATCCCAGGCTTTAAATCTCCTCTGCCTCCGTGCAACAAATGTTTGCCAGCAGTAGAAATAGTCTAGAAACAAAACAGAATCTAATAAATGACAAGTGTGATGTAATTTGCCACATTGTGTCAGAAATATTAACCACGCCCCTCTGTTCCCTCCCCATTTACCTTTGTAAGTCATCACAGAGATCTGCACTCCTGCCCTCTTCAGGTGTCGCAGTCCTTCCCTCTCCTGGCTGTCCTCTTCATCACAGAAGTAAAGGCGTGACACAAAGATTCTCAGACGCAGATTGGGCGTCTGTGACAGGAAGTGGGCAAGTTGTTCAGCGCATTTAGAGCAGGGCGACCAGGAGCAGAACCAGGTCACTGCGTAACACATTCTCGCACCGTCCACACTGGAGCCCCACAGCCCCGGACACAATGCACCCAAGTGACGTAGGAAGAGCAGCTTGAGACGAAAACAGTTGCAGATGGAGAAAGAATGAGTAAGAGGAATAAGTGAGTAAGTTTTTCTCTCAATAATAATACCTTAATGTTTCTTTTCACATTATCAATAAATCTTTGCCTCACCTCTACATGGCAGCCGGAGCGATTGCGCAGGTGTCCGAAGTCGAAAGAGAGGGAATCAGGGCCAGTGCGTCTCTTTACTACAAAACAAAGGTACGTCTCGTGTCTCCCTCGGGCCCAGCGCACATTCTTATAATGGAAGATAAATTTCCTCTGGGTCATGAGCACACTGTATCAAAATATGACACTTTGTTATTCATTTTATACATTTGTCATTAAAAAAAGATAATAAAAAATTCTTCAGGGTTTTTTGTTTAACATCTACATCATGTATTTAAAACAATAACAACAAACATATTCTCTGAAATTAAGTCTTGTATACATAATTCTGATTCTTAAATTTTTTTTTTCTTGCAAACAAGAATTGGAAGATATTTTTCTTACACATTTTCTATACTGCAATATTGTGCTGACATAAAAACTAGTAGTTTTTAGTAACTCTCAAATAAAACAAGTCTGCTACTTTTAAATAAATCACATTTTTCATTTAAAATGAAATGAAATTAAAAAAAATTAACTAAATATTTCACTAATTAATTTGCTAAAATGCTCAATGATACAAAAGTCTATGCTGTGTCTCCAGCATTTTGTAGTGATCACATTGTTCTTTGACACCTGCAGTCATCAGTGGTCGGTTGAGTTTAGACGTGGTTCTTAACCATGTGCATTTAAATATAGACTCAGAGCAACGTGCATCGAGTCATTCCCAGACTAATAACTATCAGTTTCAATTTACACTTTCTGAAACTGGAGAAAATCCATAAACAGGTCAATGCACTTACATATCATTAAAGTACATGAACTGAATGACATCAAAGCATTGATGTATTCCTTAATTAATAAAGCTCTAATAAATATGATTGCAATTCTAATGGATATACAGTTAATTTTGCCTACACAAACTAAAAAAAAAATCCCCCTTGTCTCTCACTATCACTTTTTTTGTTTTCACTTACCTGTCCAGCTTGCTGATCATTCCGAAAGTCGAAACTTGCTAACTCATTTAGTCAAGCGAAAGTCAGTGAGAGTTTAAAAATGGGTTGAGGAAGAGGGAGGTATAGAAAATCTATGACATGTTCATATAGCTGTAAGAAAGAGGGTCTCTGATTGGGTGAAAATGGTTTTCAAACCTGTTTGGGAGGGCTGAGGTGCATTTAAACTTCGATACAGCTCAGTAACCTGTGCATGTGATATTTAAAGAGATATGTAAAAGAGTTACAGTCTACAGTTGCACAGACAAAAGACAGTGAATATCATGATAGATTGTGAATTGGATGGCATAATGGATGAATGCTTGCATGTATTTATTATCTATTTTTAAACTGTGTATTACTTTTCCAAGTTTATACAATAGCACTTGACTTTGTCCTAACCGCATATTAGTCTCTTGAGCGTTTGACGTGTTTTCTAACCTTTTTGCTCCAGAATGTGCGTCAGAAATTGCTGCCAACAGCATAACCAAAGCCAGTTGGAAATTTCCAGATCTCTTGCACCCAGTCAGGGAAGCCTCCACTTCATTTTTCCCACACAATTCCAAAAAAACAACTCCCATATACCTTCTCTCTCTTGCTCAGATTTTCTCCATCCGCACCCTTTCCACTTGTTTAGTTTTTCCCACAGGGAATAAAAATGGGGGGAAAGAGTTGTTTTACTACAGGAGGTCACCACAACCCCTGGAGACACCTTCTCAGAGGGTTTTTCCAAAAAGCCACTTAACCCTCACACAAGCACACACTCCAATGCGCAGGTAGCGAGAAGGACCAGCAAATCCGCCTGGTTTAGGATTTACAGCATGCTTGTTAATTTGTTGCTGTCTCCAACTGTCTTTGGCTCTTTCCTGGTGACTTTAAAGTTGGCATCCTGTGTGTTTGTCTGTCTCCAGTCACTCGACTTCACCCTCTCATGCACTCTGCGGCCAGGGAAATCACCGCTCCCCAATGAGCTCCCTCTCGAGTGTATGTGTGTGTATGTCTGAATTCGAACATCTGGAAGAGATCTGTCTGCTCCCATGATTTACCTTCCGACCACAAGTCTTTCTGAGGTCTTACCACAATGCGCTATGTGTGTATAACATGGGAAAACAGAGAAAAGAATATACTGTAGGTCCTGCTCCTGTTAAAGCGGATTCTCATGATTTTTTTTTTACTGCTAATGATTTGTTTTGATGCGTGTTATCAAGAAAAAGACTAGACTTTTGTTTAAGACAAATCTATTGATACACACTCGTGATACTAATCATTCTAAATGGCCAGTTCGCCAAAAAAGTACAATTCTGTCATCATTTACTCACCTTCATGTCGCTCCAAACATGACTTCCTATAATCTGTGGAACACAAAAGAAGGTATTTTGAAGAATGACATTTTTGAGAATGGCTTTTTTGTCCATACTATGAAAGTCAATGGGGTCCAAAATTGTTTTGCTCCAAAAGGGAACAAAGGTTCCAAAAGGTTCTCCAAAGAACTCTTCAGTGAAAAGTTCCCAAAGAACCATTTTTTCTTAGTGTGAAGAACATTTAACCTTTTCCACTATAAAAACCCTTTTGTTCAGTGGAAAGGTTCTGTGGATCTTAAAGGTTCTTCATGGAACCATAGATGTGAATAGAAGAACCTCTATTTTTAGGAGTGTACTGACTTTCATTGTACAGTTATAATATTCATCAAAATATCTGTTTTTGTGTTCCTCGGAAGAAAGAACATCATGGGGGGGAGTAAATGGGGATAGAACTTTTAACATTTGGTTCTCACAGGTGACCCAAAGCCCACTTTCCTTTGTTTCTTGCTTAGGGTGGGCAATGAAGACCACCATATTGTGACAAGGGGCACAACAAATGAATCGAATCATGGCCGGAAACGCCAAGTCATATTTTCCGAAACGCACCCACCTACACACACACACACACACACACACACACACACACACACACACACAGAGAAGCCCATCGTGCAGACAAAATCAACCACAACTCCAAACACACTTACTTTCCAGAGTCATGAACTCACATCTGTTTCCTGGCGACAATAATAGTTACACATCGGTTAGGGGGATATAGCAGCAGGTGTTCAATTGCCTGAGCAGCTCTGTACATTATAACAAAAGCTCCTCCACAACAAACCCGCCACTATGACTTGCAAAAGCTATCAAAAGGAAAGATGAAGTAATTGTGCTCATTAGTTGACTAACACAATTGTAGCCCATGAAAACTTAGTGGCTGGTACTAAAGCAGTTTTTTACATCAGAGTCGTGCATGTGCTTGACAAACACACGACACTGCCTGAAGAAAAAATAGGGTTACGGGTTCTTCTAGGTTTGGATTCATTTATATACCTCAGACACTGAAGGTTTTTCAGGTGAAAATTCAAATCATCCTGAAACTGTATTTAAACCTAGATATGCATAATACTACTTACAGGAAAGTAATATCAAAACCAGCAAAATGAGTACAACAGGCCTACATATTTAACATGGTTATTACTTAAAAGTTGTTTAGTTAGTTCAGTAATCTCTTTTGATTTTAAAGGTAAAAGTCCCAGACTGTAGTATGCCCTTGTGAAAAAGAAGGGTGCTTAATTGCATTAAATGTGCACCTGTAATATACTTCAAATCTTAAAAAGTATATATATATATATTTTTAAAAACTTCAAGAGAATATAAAATGAATGATAAAAAGGTCATTTAAATATAGCTAAAGAGAGTACCCTTTCATGACTGTTTCTTAACACACTTAAGTGCACTTAAATAAAATCAAACGAAAGGTTTTACTTTTTACTTAATCTTTTGTCGTTCTTTAAATAAGTGCACTTATTTTGATGTATTGACTAACATACTAAAGAATATGTAAAGTACTTGATTGTGACTAGTGTATTTGATATTATATTTAAAGTTAACATATTTGAAACATACTACATTGCGTTTTAGTTGGTGATTATGAAATTAACATGTAAAATGAACTTAAAGGGAGAGTTCACCCAAAAATAAAAATTCTGTCATCAGTTCTGTATTCACCCTCCACTTGTTCCAAACCTGTATGAGTTTCTTTCTTCTGTTGAAAACAAAAAGATATTTCGAAAAACGTTGGTAACCAAACCAAGTTAATGTTAATGGCTACCTTAAACATTCTTCAAAATATCTTCTTTTGTGCTGAACAGAAGAAATAATCTCATCCAAGTTTATAACAAGTAGAGCGTGGGTAAATGATGACAGAATTTTAGGTGAACTATCCCTACCTCTACTTAAGTGGGTCAGAAAGCCCTCTAAAGTTCAGGTGATTGCATTTAATATGAATTTAAAATATAAAACATTTCCATTTAATTGCAATTAATATAAAATCCAGTGTCTGATAATATTTGATGTAGTTTGCATTTCAGTATATTATTTTAAAGTATGTTGTTACAATAATAAGCATTCTTTTTAAAAGTATGCTTAAGTGTCCTTTTTCACAAGAGTGTGGTTTCTAAACAATAGTTAAATGTTTTGGGAAAGTAAGCAGTGAAAGCCTTAAACGTGACAGTGCAGCTTTCTGTTGCAGGTGAGCATCAACCACACAGAGAACTGTATAAACATCCGGTGGTGAATGACAGCCAAAGGTGCTGTTGGGTAGTAGTGTGAGTGGTTAAGGTATAGCTGGTGTTTAAAGCTAACCACACAGCATGAGCAGCTCTTAGTTTCAAATACACTCAGCATCACTAAACTGTATCCACCCACACACATTTAGAGTAGCATGCGGGAATTAACTGTACTTGCAGTGGCTTTTGCAGCAAATTTAAAGCAAACAGGCTGGATATGAGAGATTGAACTCAATTCGCGATGACTTTGTAGTGTTGTTCCTAGGTTTGCTTCTGGTAAAATCTATCAGAGCATTTCAGTGCAGCAAAACCACAGATATATTGGTACAGAAAGATCAGCGAAGCAGAAAAGAGATAACCATGCTTGGTAGAAACACATTAAAAGGTCTACACCGAGGACACATACATTCTTTACATTCACCAGTACACTGTAAGCTTAATTAAAAGAGTTCCAGCAGAATTGAATGGCAGGAGAAACTTGAGGGACAAAACCTTTATTTATACATTTAAAAAAAAGCATATTCATCAGCAGTCAAGGGAAACGTACAAAATGTTTTCACAAAACCCCTCAAATTCACTCATAAATACAAGATAATAAATAAGGTGAATAAATAAGGTAAACACGTGTAAATCATTATCTTTGTCCAAAATAAATAAATAAATAAATAAAGCGATCCATGCTATAAACAATAAGTCAAGTCAAATGACTGATTGTCCTTTCAGGCTCAGGCTTCGCAACCCAGAGATGATTTCGGTAACATTCAAAAACATTAAAATGCTCTCACACAACAATAGAAATGATTTTTATATATAGTGGCAAAACCAGACAGGTTCAATTCAGTGATTCACTGGGACGATGTGAAAATGAACAAATCCGTTTATAAATCTGAAATCGAAGCTTTTTAAAAGGAATATTCAAGCTTCAAGATGAGTTAAGCTCAATCAAAAGAACAATGTTGAAAAAACAAGGGACAAGTTGAAATAGCTTCAAAGTCAGCATTACATGATCCATTAAATGCATGTTATGGATATAATCGTGAACTAATCCTATTCAAAAATAACTCATTTTTCGTTTTCGAACTGTTACTCTTGGATGTGCATCAAATTCATAAAGATCTGCAACTACTTCCATTTCACTACTTAAAAAAAATAAATCTGGGTTACTTACAATGGAGCCAATGGTAAAATATTCACTGTTTCAATAGTAAAGCCACAAGATGTAAACAATATGCATGTCAACATGATTCTTAGTTTGAAAAAGTTGCTTGCTAAGTTACAGTTGTGGCCAAAGTGATCAGAACGGTAGTATTTTCAGCAGCTAAAAAATGGTTTTAAATCAGTTATTACTATGTTTTGCTGTAGTGTGTCAGTAGGAAATATTGGATTACATTTCCAAACATTCATTTTGCCATTAATTGTAATAATCCAGTGAGATTTTTGTCATCATCCAGTCTGTCTGGAATGACGTGAAGAAACAGAACAAACTGAGACAGAATAAATCCAGAAGAACTGTGGCAACGTCTTCAAGATGCTTCAAGAGACCTACCTGCAAAGCTTCCTGAAAAACTATGCGCAAGTGCACCGAGGGTAAAAGCTGCTTTAAACGCAAAGGATGGTCACAACAAATGTTGAATTAGTTTATAGTTAATAGAAGTTAATTTATAAAAAAATCTATTTATGACATTATTTTTGATAGTATCTTAATTTTACAGCATTTTTAAAATTAAAAATGCTGTAAAATTAATTACAGCATTCATGTGCCTAAAACATGAAAAACATTTAACAGTACTGTAGCTTTGTAGGTAGGTCTCTTGGGAGCATCTTGGAGATGCTGTTTTTTAAATGTTTTTTTGTGGTCACCATTAACATTACACCACAGGTTTATTGAGCATAATATTTATTGAACCCAGAATATTCCTTAAATTATGTGTTGCCTTGTTTAGCAAAGAAAGCCTTTCGTTCCTGTTTCAGTGTGACTTATAGATCCTTAACAAACACTTTAGTTAAAGGGAAACCCAACCAACCCTTCTCTGGCTCCTCATAATCATCCTCCTCCTCCTCCTCTCCAGTAGTCCCTGCAGTCTCGCCCTGCAGACGATAACCCAGCCTCCTGAAGAAAGCTTCTCCCACTTTGGATGGAAATGGCACATGGGCATAGACCCGCCGTATCCCACTCTGCTTTGTTCTGGACTCCAGTCCCTGTACCAGCAGTCTACCCAGTCCCTCTCTGCGGTACCAACTCTGGACCACCAGCCTGCAAATCCTACATACACCATCCCGACTCCATCCGTCTCTAGCCACGCATCCCATAATCTCCCCATCAGAGTCCGCCACCCACACCTCACCAGCAACCTTCGCCCTCTCCTTCAGCTCATCCTCATCCACCTGTTCTCTCTCGTTTGTCTTGTCCTTCTCCTTTTCTTTGGGTTTTTTACGCCGTCTGGTTTTCTCCAGTTTGGCTCTGCCAGCGTGAGGATTGGATAGATCTGGCTCTGTGTCTGCTTGGTAACTGCTGCCCACATAGTCCCAGTACGGCCTGCTGGAGCCCAAGATGCCCACCGACCGCGGTATGGTGAGTTTGAGGTAGATGATGAAGATGAAGACGGGAGCAACCAAGGCCAAGATAAAAGAGTGCAGTACACAGCGGAGGATGGAGGAGAGTATGGCCAGCATGAGGAGAGCGAGAGGACGAGTCAGAAGGTAAAGAATCAGGCGGTTCTCTGTTCCCTCACATCCTTCCTGCAAACAAAGACAGAATGAGAGGCCATAAAGAGAAAAAAATCCTCAACAAACGTTTTCGATGTTGGCACATATAATGTACCTCACTGATCTCTCCATGGTGTACCTCCCAATTATTTCTGTCTGCCAGGTTCTTTGATATTGCTAGATAACATGTATGGCATTTTTGCGGTAATAGTAACCTGAAGCCTATACAATTTATTGATTCTGGAAGTCTGGACAAAAATATTTCAAACCTAGAAGACTTTCGGTGTGTCACTGTTGTTTTCATGTTAATTAATGTGTTTCATGCAGGGATTCCCAAACGTTTTTGTCACCCCCCTAAAATAAAATATTTGTTGGAATATTGCAAATATTGTTAATATTTCAATAATTAAACGACACATTTGCATGTTTACAGTTCTCTGATGTCAGTTAATGGTCACACTGACATGCAGGTAAACAAATACAATATTTATATTTAAGTGTTCAAGTATTTATGTCCAAGTGTTTAAATTGATTTTATTTTACATTTTTATGATAGGATTAATTATTAGGTTTTTAATTTACTATTCACTCTCTATCAACTCACTAATGTAATGTTTAATGCATTTTATGATGTAGTTGCCATAAAAAAATAGAATATAGGCTATTTTCTTTCTTGGTTTTGTAAATCAATATGATACGTTTAAAACAAGTTTGATAAAAAATAAATAAAGTTATCTAAATATCATCTAAAAAAAAGCCCAATTTCATTACCTAAAATTAGTAACCTAGATTACGTTACTAACTAGTTTTCATCATGTAATCAGTAATTGACCTTCCTACAATTCGTAAGTAATCTACCCAGCTGTGTGTGTGTGTGTGTGCGCGCGCATTTTTGTGACAAATGAGGACATAAATTTGTATAATGACAAGGGTATGACAGAGGTATTACAAGGAGAAGGTGACTTTTCAGGACATTACCCCATGTCCCCACTTTTCAAAACGCTTATAAATCACATAGAAGAGTGTATTGAAAATCTGAAATAGCACAAAAGTCTCCTGTAAGGTGTAGGGCAATCGCACATACAGTTTGTATAGTATAAAAAACATTAAGCCTATGGGATGTCCCCACTTTTCACAAAAACAAACAAATGTGTGTGTGTGTGTGTATATATTTGAGGAATATGCTGTTGAATCTCACCTTGATGAGAGCCTTGACAGCATCAATGTCCTTCTCCTGCATCCTGCGCAGATGTACATCACCAAGGTCCAATCTAACCATCTTGCCTGAGAGAGACATTATCAGAAAAGGTTAAATTAAAAATATAAACATTTAATTAACATAGGGAAATCTGAATTTACTCAGATTTGTTTTATTAGATTTTTATTTTTCACTGCAGAGAATGTAATTACAAAAAACAGGAAATTCTCTGAGGAGTATATGCAAATAAGGACAAGTTTAACGTGATAGACTTGTGGTTTATGTACGATTGCCTCATGATATTATTATATTGCATTACATCTCAAACATTTATAAAAAAAAAATATTTATGGCTTGTCTACGTCTTTCCGACTGAGCAGCTGTTCAATAGGCATTTAACAGGTTTGATAGCATGCTGTACCGTTAGCTTGGTCACCACGCTTTTTTAAATGCCTTATATGGTAAACACCGCCTTCTTTACAGCTTAATCTATGGCTGTAATATATAGAGCATGCATGACCTACTTACCCAATATTCAGAGAAGCCGTGAGTGCTTTAAAAGCAAAGTAATGCAAAAATGCCCTCCTCTGTAGCCGATGTTACTTGCAGTGTTCTAGGGACTTAAGGATTCAGCGTTGTCTTCCCGCATGGAATGTAATTTCAACCAATCCTCATCCGGGAATACGACACTGCGCAAACTGCGTAGTCTAGATGCGCACATAGCGGTTTACGCTTTGAACGCTAGAGCGCATGCGTCCTGTATGGATTTGACACATACGTATGCTTTATGGTGCCTTTACACATATGTGCGCGTTAAATGTATATTTTAAAGAAAAACATATTTAAATATAGCAGAGCTTATCTCTATGTGTAAAATGATTTGCAGTTATTTCAAATGGAATTATTGACTGTATCAATGAAATCTTAACAAACATAGGACGTAAAATGAATATATTTTTATGCTCTGAGAAATAAGTAAAACAGCAAACACACATACTGACATATCTATTTTTATTGGTAATTGTCATCTAATACCAATATTAATAATGAAAACAAACAGAGTAGACATATTTACAAAAGTTCACTTTGTACAGTCACTGTCAACATGACAGCATAGCTGAATATAGTTCATATTAGTTTATAAATTCTCTTTTCAGTGCACCCTGGATGTGGAAGAGTACCAGGGATTTCCTTCATTTAGAAACCACTGCTTTTTGGCTGGGTTGTATTCATGATTGTGGTTTGTGAAATAGCTCCCCGTAGGGGCCAGGTGAACAACTGTAACTACAAGCAATATGCTTTATCCCCACAAAGTGCAGTCTTGGGGGTGGGGGTGGGGGTGACAACAGCTTAGGAAGAAGACACTGTGGTGTTCTAAGTAGTCTATGTGCAGAGCAAACAGGTCTCGAACGATTTATGTAAGATTCAACATAGGTTCTGTGTTGGTCCTACAGCTACAATGTTGTTGTCAGCTTCCTAATCTCTAAACACATTAAAGTCCAAAAGGAACACTTTAGAATAACAGAACCATTACTTGAAATTAATCCGGTTTGGATATGGGGTAAACAAGTGTGCCATTTTGCATTTGAAACCGTGTCATGAGGTGTGATTTGTGTTAAAGCCAGTCAGATTGACTATTAGAGTTCTCCATACTTAACCCTAAGTTCCAATCAGTCCCATCTCTGACGATGATATGCTCTCAGCCTCAACAAGTTTTGACTCTTCTGACATTACTTCCTCTCGTGCCTCTTGTACATCATTAGCTTGTTTTTCCTCAGTTCCTTCCGCTAAAGTATGTCCTACATCTGCTGCCTCTATGCCACCCTCTCTCAAACTGCTGGTGCTGACTTCAATTATAACAATGCCTTCTCCCCCCTCTAACTGGAAGATTCCCTCCATTTGCCCAGAGTTTGCCCCAACAGCACCTTTAAAACTGCCCCTTGGCCCAGAACCGTTGTCCTCACCTTCTATCAGTGCAATCATTTGAACACTGTCCCCTGGACCCGTGCTTCCATCCATTTTTGTCTCTTCACCGAGCTCAAATACCACATCCTGCCCTTCCAGAGGCACCAAGGCTTGACCCGGGTGGCAGGAAAGGCTGAGATCCTCACCTGGGCCTCCTATGAAGCCTGAGTTTGGCTGAATGTCCTCCTCACTCTGAGGCTCTGTTTGGAAATGAAGCACAAAGGACTTTTCTACTTCAACACTTCCCTCAGCATCTGCAGCTCCATGCCCCTCACTCTGTCCGGTCCACTCTTGGAGTAAGTTAAGAGAGACCATTTCGGTCTTCTCTTTTCCTGCATGTCCTTCACATTCTCCTTCTGTCTGAAACCGGAGGACATATGACTTCTCTCCTCCTTCACTATTCCCTCCCTCTTCTTGCTGGCCCTCACCTTCAATCTGCAATACATAAGACCGCCCTGCATCATTCCCTCCCTCCATCTCCACCTTCACCTCCATCCCATCCCCCTGTCCTCCATTCTCCATTTCTTTCTTTAGGCACAGAACAAAGTGCTCTCTTGAGATTTCTTCGACAGCTTTCTCTTCGATTGGAACACTCTCAGGATCACTGGTCAACATGGGGGAACTGTTTATTAGTGTGGAGTTTGGCATCACTGACATAATGCTAACAGCAGGAACCGAAGAGCTTCCAGGTACTTGGCTAGTGCTAAAAGGTGACACAGCCTGTGGATCATCAGCATTAAGCCGTGGGAACTCTGTCTTTGAAGAAGCAGCAGAAGTGTCACTGGATATTGTGGTTGATATGGAAGTTGCAGCTGATAACATAAACGGTTGCTTAACTGGTGTGGTCTGAACTTTAGTGGGGGGGTTTTGGGTAGCAGCTTTAGGCTTCCGTCCACGTCTGGTTCCTCCTTTCCGGCTACGACCGAGGCTGCCTAAAATAGGACGAGCAATCGTCGATGTGCTTTGAGGCTGGGCAGTAATGAGGGAAGCATTATTATTAGTCAAAATAAATCTCTGCTGTGTCTGAACTGGTTGAAATTGCTGGATTTGAGTTTGGGGTGCTGCCAGAACCTGGGGCATTGCCGGAATGGTCTGCACCAAGGGGAGGGTCTGTGGTTCTGAAGGGGTGGGAAGAGTGTTTGTACTGGATGCTGTGGGAACCAGGATAAGACTTGGCTGGTTACCATTGTTGGACTGGCACTGAAGAAGCAGGAAATTCTGTGTCTGTGGAGGTGGTGGAGGAGGAGGGGGTGGAGGAGGAGGGGCAGGCTGTGTTGGCGTGGGATTGGATAATGGGATCAGTTGCAACCCTGAAGTCGTCTGGATCATAAAATAATTCTGGGATGTGTTTGGAGGTATGTCAAGATTTGGGGGTGAAAGAATCAATGTGGAATTCCCATCAGTGGGAAACAAGGACGTAAGCCCTCCAGGTACATTCATGTTTAAATTTAGCGTTGCCGTCTCTGAAGCTCCACTACCTTTAGCCACCTTTCCTGCTTCCTTCGTACATGCTACTGCACCCCCAGAACTGTGAGTTCTCAAGTGCCTCTGCAGGTAGGAGAGCATGACAAACTCTTTTCCGCAGTGTTGGCACTTGAAGTCCTTGCGTGAGGAGTGTGTGCGTAGGTGCAGCTGCAGATTAGATGAGTGGGTGAAGCTCTTGTGGCACTGAGAGCACTGAAAGGGCCTTTCTCCAGAGTGTGTCCGTTCGTGCTGTTTGAGGTTGGAGGTTTGAGAGAAAGCCTTACCACACACAGAGCAAGCGTGTGGACGTAGGCCAGAATGGAGCTGACTGTGGCGACGGAGACAGCTGGTGTTCTTGAAAGACTTGCCACACTCCTGACATACATATGGCCGCTCACCGGTGTGCTGGCGAAGATGGTACTGGTAGTGTGAGCTCCACTTAAAGGTCAGTGGACAGTAGGGGCACTGAAAAGCCCGCACACCTGTGTGGACCTAGATGGGTTGAGAACAGTTTTCAAGATGTTTTTAGAGCAAATTTAGAAAACATGAACAAAATTAAGGATTAAAATGGTAAAATTCCAAATATTAGAATTCTGTCATTCATAAACAAAGCTGCTCAGGCCATTCTCCAAGCATAAAAGCACCATAAAAGTATTATTGGTGTAGTTGTTATGACTCAAGCGCTACATTACTTTGTGTGAGATACAAACTGAAACACAAGTCACTGGTAAGCTTTCCTTTAGTGTTGTTAACTGCTGTCAACAAGTCAGTGAGCTGAACTTATAAACTGGATCAACCCAGAAATATTATTTTTTTTAAAAACATAAAATACCATTAAAAAATTCTACCATTCAATTAATACATTACATCATTGATGTAATAATGCAATGAATCAGTTTTTTAATACTGCTGTTACGCAAAAACAAATCAAAACATGTCAATTTGACAAGATCATATATTTACCCTTTGGTGTATGGAGAGCAGTGAGGACCTTTTGAAGCTCTTGCCACACTCTGTGCATCGATACGGTCTCTCCCCAGTGTGGTCTCTCATGTGGTACCTAAGTCCTGATGAACCTTTGAATGACTTCCCACATTCAGAGCAGCGATACGGCCTCTCTGTAGGGAATGAAAACAAAAATTCAGCCGTGAGATGAATATGAGAGTTACACTGTGTGTGCAAATGTCTCATGTAACAAATGGGTGTTTATTATACTATGCAAGGTAATGTAAGGTCTTCAGAATCTTGAAAATAAATAGCATAGTGTAATAGCATAGTATAATTAATAAGAATAATGAAACCTTACAATCAGAAATGCCAGATTTTGAACAAACCAAATTAATCATTTCGCATCCACTGCAGCACTCTTACCATTATTTGTGGCAGATGTCTTGCTGCCTCCAGCTCTTCTAGCTCCCTTTCCTGATGCTTTGGCAGATGGCTTTACAGTTCGTCTCTCTCCCTCCTCAGTAACGGCAATTAGACTGACATGGATCTCTCTCTCTCCATCTTCTCCATCTCTCTTTAAGGAGGGCAGGGGCAGTGAGAGAGAGGGGCAGACGATCTCTGCTTCAGCCTCTGCCTCAGCAAGCAGCCTCTGTTCAGGGGTGTGGGAGTGCTGGTGGTTGAGCAGAGAGGAGAGCAGAGGGAAGGAGCGATCACATGCCGAGCAGTTGAACTGAGAACGCGACTCGGAGAGAGCAATAGGATGGGCCTTAAAAAGAAAGAGAGACAATGAGAAATGAAGGTTTGGTTCTTAAAATTCTTTGTCCCCCAGAACAGTTTCTTGGTCTTACCTGAGCCACATGTCTGGTCAGACCGCTGCTGGTTTTGAAACTCTTTCCACAGTAGACACATTCTGTTGTAGCTTGTGCAGTTGGCACACCGGTATCAGTGGACATCTGATTCACAGACGCAGTAAAGGTCTGGAGAAGATCATACTGCACCTGCCCTGACTCATTTCTAACGGCATCCAGACCAAGTAACTCTGCCGTCTGCCCACTATCTGCAACTGTGGTGGTTTCAACAACCTCTTCAAAGTCTGCCAACAATGGTGTAGCCCCCACCAGTGACACTCCACCTCCCTCAGCCTCTGTGCTATTTTCTGTAGCAACCCCTCCACCACCTGCTGGGCCAAGGCTATCTAGATGTAGAGTCTGATGCTCCTCAAGGTGACTCTGTGTTGAAAATGTCTCGTTACAGCTGCCACAACTAAACAGCAAAACACCAGCACCTGTGTCATTCTTGCTCATGTGGATATGCTCTGAGCCTGTGACAGTGGAGGAAGTGGGTGTGAGCGTCAGCTGTGGCAGGATGTTCTGATTGGCTGTACCTGAGGTAGCAGGAGAGGACGTATTGTGAGACAGGAACACCTGTCCGACCCCTCCTTCCTGTCCACCAACGAGCCCAACCATTTCAGAAATGCTCATCCCAACAGTGTTCAAGTCCTCTGTCAGCACCACCTCCATCTCTCGAGCTGCTGACCCTGAATCAGCCCCTCCAGCCTTCCCAGCACTTTTCCCCTTTCCTTCTGTGTGAGAGATGCGATGCAGTGCCAAGTTGGACGAATGTGTGAAGCTGCGCCCACAATCCCCACAGACATAAGGGCGTTCGCCTGTGTGTATGCGCATGTGCTGACGCAAATTAGTGGACTGACTGAAGGCTTTATTGCAGACGTCACAGACGTAGGGCTTGAAGCCCAGGTGTACATTCTTATGGCGACGCAGACTGCTAGAGTTCTTGAAGGCTTTGGAGCAGCTGTCGCATGGGTACGGACATTCACCGGTGTGCTGGCGGAGGTGGTACTGGTAGTGTGAGCTCCATTTGAAGGTCAAAGGGCAGTAGGAGCATTGGAAAGTGCGAAGGCCTGTATGCACACTCCGATGTATCTGGATCGATAAACCATTGTTATAGTAGGTAAATAGAAAAAGAACATTTTTTTGGAAAGAAATTACTACTTTTATTCACTAAGCCCACACTGAATGGATCAAAAGCGACAATAAAGACTTTTACATTATTACAAATTTATTTCAAATAAACACTGTTCTTTTGAACTTTCTATTAATCCTAAAAGAAATATATTACAGTTTCCACAAAAAGGCTTATGCCAGGTTCATTAGGCAATGAGATTGGGGGGACAAAATAAAAAAATATATATTTTTTTAATAAAAAAAAAAAAAAAAACACCATTGTGCAGTTGACCACTGGACAGCTAAATTTAATTTTTAATAATAAGAGCTAAAATAACAGCTAAAAATAAGTTTTAAATATGCCTACTCTGACAAATAAAAAAATATATTTATCCATTCTCTTATTTCAATGAATACATTGATAATTGATTGCTTCATTTTATTTTGAGGTGGAACTCAAATGAAGACTCACTGAAATCTGAAACTGGATCATAAAGATGGGAATGGCTCACCTGTAGAAGAGAAGAGCGTTTGAATGCTTTACCACAGTCATCACACTTATACGGCTTCTCTCCAGAATGAGACCTTAAACAACATACGAACCAATTTTATTGAGGAACTTGTGGTGAACAGCAAATAACAGAACAAAAACAGTCACCATGGAATCACATCTTCATAAATGATACAATATTCAATGCTGTGTGACCCTGCATCTCAATCCATATGTAGAATCAATTGACCTCTCACCTCTGGTGGTATAGTAGGGCAGATGAGCCCTTAAATGCCTTAGGGCAAAGGTTACAGCGATATGGCCTCTCATTGTTATGGCTTCTCTGATGATGTGCCAATCTGGATGACCACTTAAAGCTCTTGCCACAGTCCAAACACTGGAATGGATGCTCTGGGTTTTGAGCCACCGTTGCAGGGGGTGTTGATGATGTCACTATGTCACCTGTGAGGCCTACTGTTCCTGACTCTTTGCCCTCTTCTTCTCCCTTCTCTCCATCCTCCTCTCCATCCTCTACGGAGGGGAGGAGGGAAGGAAAGGGAGAGAGGGAGGAGGGCGTCTGAGAAGGTAAGAGTTCGGTCTGGACCACCAGAGTAGCAACTGTGTTAGCCATCACAACTGGTGTGAAAAAGTTTCGCTGTAGTGAAGGAATCTCAGTCGTTTTGTAGTTTTGCTTTAATTATGGCAGCCATGGCTTTTGTTTAGTAGAGTTTGGGCCAGTTCTCTCAGATTTCAGCCAGAGAATCTTTTCTGAGGCAAAATTTCTTCTATTGTCTTGTCCTTATTAGTTGGTAGAGCTGTAATAACACATTTAAACATTTTTATGATTCATGCAAATACAAATAAAAACCATTTAAGATATAACAGTGATTGTCAGCTGGTGTGTTACAAAAAAAAAAAAAAAGGGGGAAATTTATTTTCAGATTTTGGGGACAGCAAACAATAAGATGCAAATGTTCACATAAAATAAATAGGCATATCAGCTTCTCATATGAAAATTAATGAAAATTTGCTGTAAATTTACTCATCCAAGATGTAGATGAGTTTGTTTCTTCATTGGATCAGATTTGGAGAAATGTAACATTACATCACTTTTGAGAATGAGAATTCAAAAAGCTGATAAAAAAACATCACAATAATCCACAAGTAATCCACATGACTCCAGTCCATCAAATAATGTCATGTGAAGCAAAAGCTGCATGTGTGTAAGAAACAAATACATCAAGGCATTTTAAAAACTGGCCAAAATACCAGTCCATTATCCATAATAAAGCTTCCTCCAGAGAAAAATTCCATCCCCTGTTATCATCTTACATCAAAATCTACCAACAAATTTTTGTTAAGAACTATTTTGGACCGTTTTCGCTTGTAAACAATGCTTGATCTGTGCATATTTCTCTCTTGACTCAGACAAGACAACATTTTCACTGCAGAAAGCAATATTATCATATTTTAGCTGGAGGCAGTGATTTGAAGTTGAAAACGTCTTAATGATGGATGTGTTTATTACAAATATGCAGCTGTTCGCTTCACTGGAGTCATGTGGATTAATGTGATGCTTTCATCAGCTGTTTGGACTCCATGTCAGCTGGCACCCATTCACTGCAGAGGATCCATTGGTGACCAAGTGATGTAAGGGATGTTGAAGACACAAACTCATATAAAACTCAGATGACCTGAGGGTTAGTCAATTTTCAGCAAATTTTCATTTTTAGGTGAATTATTCCTTTATTTTGGTGGAAGCAAGCCAAATTAGGCAGATTTTCTCATACTTTAAAATTATGTATACAACTTCACAAGGTAAATTAGGATAAACATGGTTTGTACTGTGCAAAATATCTTTGTGCTATGCATGGACATGAAGCCATTGAATTTCAAGTGACATTTAGAAACAGGATAAAGACAAGCCTGCTGACCATCAGTATCAAATCTTTAAACATAGTTCATGGTAACATTAATACATTCACAAGTATTACATCTTTAGATTTTTGTTTACTTTTGCACTTCTGAGAGTCAAAACTGTGACGTAAAGAAAAAAAACGCTGAGAACGGATGACATGTAAATAAAAACATACAGTTTATCCTGAATGTCTGAGACTACACTGTATGTAATTTGAGATGAAGATGATTTGAAGATGAATATATTTAAGATTCTGCATTATTTCTAGGTCACAAATCAAGCAAATGTGTGACACTGATCGTGTGAACTGTTTTGTACAGAATACAGACAGTCAGATGTTCTTGTTCCAAGCCCTCCGGATCATGTAATAAACCTGCAAAGTGCAATTAAAGCAAAAACTAAGACTAACCAAATATTAAAACATTTTGAAATTAATTTTCAGCAATTCAACTTTTTATTCAAGATGTTATGCTACTAATAAATTTGTGCTTAACAAAATATTACATTTGCTAATAGACTGTCCCTGAAATTAGAAAGCTTTTAAACAAGACTGCATGTTATTTTACAAGAATTCATTCCATGAGTAATTCTGAAGATCCTCATTGTATCTCAATAGTAACAAACAGACCATTTGAGTTGATCCACCTTCCCCTTTAAAGATCCTCCTCCTCCTGCTTCACTCCCCCTCCCTCACCCGCTATCTATCTGTGTGTTCCTGCCTTCTTGTCCCAGGGAAATGGGGTAAAAAAATCAAACACAAAATGGAGATAAAAGGATTCAAGTGGCCAAGGCGTACTCACCCCTCAGTCTCTAAACAAATCGACAGTGGGTCGTTTTATCGGCTGTTTGTTGAATTATTTGCGCTGACTCGAGCCGGCCTTCTCGAATCCATCCCAGCCTTGTCTTCGTTCCTCAAGCGTCACAATATTTGTCGGAATAAGTGCATTATTTTATGCATGTGTTATCCCCCTGGTTCATTGCTGAGGAATAGCCGTTTTTGATTTAAGGATATAAGGCCGAACTCCGCAGTGATAGTCCACACAACCTTAACAATAATCTAGAGCACAAACTAACCAACAGTCGCCCCTCTGTGACCGCCTCTCAGTAAAGTCGTCGGCTATTGGTCCGCTCTCGGCCCCTGTTGGCTCGTCTCATTGGTCAAGAAAAAATACTGTGACGAACTTTTTATTAAATTATGCATAGACTGTCGGTGGTTATGTTTAAAACCCACACGGAATAAGCCAATTAGCTTATTATGCAAATATATCTTCTTAGATAAGTCTCAATTCAGCTTTATAGACAAAGAAATGATCTTTTATGTACAGGTTTGGCTCTGCGCAAGTGCTTGTGGGTAATGTAGTTTAACTCCTACGTCATCGCTTGCTCAGCACCTACCACAGTAAGAAAATATGCAGGTCTACTCAAATAGTTTAAAGGTGTGTATCCCTCATTTGTAATCATATAGTCTTTGCTTTTAGACAATGGACAAAACAACCAAATGTCTACAAATTCCTTTATTGTTTCTTTCAGAAGGCACACAGTTGAACACAGCCAGTTTTTGCATACTTAGTGCACAAACGTAGCAACTTTCGGTCTATGTAGACACAGAAAGCAACCTAAACAGAGATGATGATTGGTGGTGAGTAGTATAAAAGTACAAAACATAACAGAAGTCTTGCTCCTGATTCGCAAAAATAAATAATTTGAACAATTATTTTAATTAATAATAACCATAATAATAATAATAATCATCATATCAATAAATAGTAAATACTGTATCAAAATCCTAAAAAAGAGGGACGGAAAGGAAAAATAATGTTGATATTGCAACACACTGATAGAGCACTGGACTTATATATTATAGAAAACAATATTATACGTATACACTCATTGTATATCAGTTTACATTCGGCAGCATGTATGTACAGCTTTACAGTACCAAAGTATCACAATACATAGTATTTTAAGGCTTAGGTTGTCTTTTTCTTATGTTGCTTGAAATAAGGTTTATCAAAACGCGTTTCTGAATCACAGAACTAACAATACAAAACAATATAAACCCCAATATGCTGTGCAAAAAATAAAAACAACAACAAAAAAGAAAGACAAGCAAAGTTCAGATCAGTGCTAGTCCTCTCTCATTCAGCACTGACATACATTACACTCCCAAAATATTGCTACATCTAGTGGCAGAGTATTGTAGCCTAGGTAACAGTGAGAAGGAAATTTAATTGTATGAAAATAAAATCAGTTTAATAAGAGACATGAAATGGAACTGTCATACATGTGGTTTTGTGTGTGGTACAGGAGAAGCTGATGAATAAAGGAAAATAAGAAAGAGAGTACATTTTACTTCTTGACTTGCAAATGAAAGAATGTTGACACATTTATCAAGAAATCAAATAAATAATAACATCAAATAAATAACTAGTCAATAAATAAATAAATACATAAATAACAAATAGTTCTGAAAAATGAATTTGTATTAAAAAAAAAAAGAAAAGGCAAAGGAAGGTTTAAGGTTAAATGGAGCGTCAGAAGCAGGATGTCGACTGGAGTGCACTGTTATTTTCAGATCAGACTCCTTCACTGATCAGGCTTCAGACCGCAACAGGGATGGACTGGGACTACAAACAAATCAGTCTGGGACGTACACGGCCCATCACACATAGTATTCAGGGATTTTTCAAATGTTCAATATGGCGTCAGATGGTTTAATCTGCCACTTTATATGACTCAATTTACCCCTTGGGACTGGAACACATTTTTAAGAGGTCATAATTCTATGGCACTATATTTCAGTTGATCAAATCAATCGTCGTCTTCCTGGTTCCATATGCAATATTTATAATCATGCATGCCTGAAAATGCAGAATTGTATTAGGCAGAGATTTACTCTCATTCTTATGATTTGGAAGTGCAAAGCAGTGGAACGAGACTGAACAAGAGTAGGTTGTGAATGAGTACGAGAGAACAAGTCGAAATGTGTTCCGATGTGTGTGTGAAATGTGTTCAGATGTTCCAGCCTGACAATATCAAAACTATTATCCCATACGTTGACCCAACCCACTGGGAAAAGTCCCGGTGCTCCCTATGGTCAGTCCATCCCTGGACTGTAATAATGATCGAGTCCTGGCCATTTTTGCTGTAGTGTAAAAAGGAGACAGTTTACCGCACGATGTTTTTTGCGTGATGCCTCTGAGGTTCCTCATGCTGGTAATCTGGATTTGAGGGTAAGGAACACTCGTGAGGCCCAGTCACAGAAGAGTCTGAACTGCTGCAGGAGTTCCTGAGAGGATTGAACCACCTCCCAGTGAAAAGCGGGATTAGGTGGGAGCGAGGGAGAGGGAACGGGGATCCGGGGAGCCTCTGCTCGGGTCATCTGAAATAAAAAAAATCACAATCATAAATGCACTGATTATATTTACATGTAACTATAAACGATCTCTGTACATATGCATCTGAGAGACTTAAATGAATTTATGTATTTGAATACAAATATATTATTATATACGTATTATAGAATATTTTAAATATATTCTATTATACACAACCATTCAAAAGGTTTGGGTTCAGTGAGATTATTTAATGTTTTTCACCAGGGCTGCATTTATGTAAAAAAATGCATTATTGAGAAACGTTTTTACAATTTAAAATAATAGTTTTCTGTTTTCTTTTTTAATATATATTAAAATGTAATTTATTCCTGTGATGGCAAAGCTGATTTTTCAGCAGCCGTTACTCCAGTCTTTAATGACCGTTCAGAAATCATTATAACATGCTGATTTGGTGCACAAGAAACGTTTCTTATTATCAATGTTAAAACCAGTTGTGCTGCTTAATATTTTTTTGGAAACCATGAGACCTTTATTGAATAGAACGTTGAACAGAACGTTGAAAGAAAAAAAATAGCATTTTTGTAGCATTATATATGTCTTTGCTGTCAGTTTTAAACATTTAAATGCATCCTTGCTGAATAAAAGTTCATTCTTAAAAAAAGAAAAACTGACCCCAAACTTCTATTCTGTAACATTCTATGTATTTAATACCTGTTTGGATAATATTGTAATATTGTATATTACATATACCTACAGTTTATCGGTTTCATAAACAATGGATAAGCCAATATTGTAACAGTTGCACATATTGTTTGCTTAGAGATGTGTGTGTGTGTGTGTGTGTGTGTGTGTGTGTGTGTGTGTGTGTGTGTGTGTGTGTGTGTGTGGGCATGTACCTGACGCTGTAAGGAGTGTATGAGACTCTTAATATGGGAGATCATGTCTGTCAGCTTTGGTACTGAGCTGTGCTGCTGCTTGCGTGTTGTTCTGTTCAGCCACTCAAAATGGTGCTCAAAGGACTTTAGGTCCACATAGAGCTGAGAAAGTGTAGGCTTGAACTGCAAGAGAGGAAAAGAAAAGAGCCAGAAAGAAAATTATTTAGAGAATTCAGAACAAAATATCATGATAATGTCATGGCAGATAACTACATTATACAAGCAAAAACAGATGAACAGTTAAAGGGCCGTCCCATCGGCGGTGCAACCGAAGAGGGCTGGGGCCCTGGGCGGCCCTGTACTGATAAATAGGTACATAATGAAAATAAATGGCAGCATGAAAGCCTATTTGTCCTCATACACACCTCCAGAGTGGTGAGGTCACTGACTCTGCTGCTGATCGCTGGAAGAGACTTGAACCTGTGGTGATCAATCTCTGTGGCAAACACTGGGTTTTTCTGAAAAGAAAGGACAGAAAGACAGAACAGGCATTAATCAAAAAGCAAAAAAACAAGCAAGTTACACAAATAATGAAAATGTCATGACATTTTCTTCTGGTCACACCTAATTTCCAGATCCCCAACTCTGAACTCAACAATCAAAACAACAGAGTAAGAGTTGTCCCACAAGTGAAACGACTGGCCTCCACCAGCAGAACCACCGCAGAATTACAGGGAACGGCAGTCACCCAGAGTTCCAGGGCTTTAACTTCTGAACCCAGACAATAAAAGTTCATGACCTGAAGCCACAGGATGTTTTCTAGAGGAAGAATAACAACATATGCAATGACTAAGGAGTTTGAAGTGGAATAGACAACACTGGGCTGCAGGGAAACTCCAGGGTCAGGACTAAAAAAAGGTGCCATGACGTATGGGCCGGTCCATGCCTGGATGCACTGCCTTCACCTGGCACTAGAGGGAGACAGAAACGAACTCAGGTGTTTCTAAGGTATCTCAAGGGGGGCGAAGAGTGACCCTAACTTGCTCTCGCCGGTGTTTAGACAATATCCGAGGTTGCTAATGTGGCTGCCACGTGAATGGAGCAGAGCCTGTTTACGAGTCATCTGAAGGGTTGTTTGTGAATGCTAATGAGTGCTGATAATGTGACAGGTGTAATGCACCCTTTGAAGCCCCATCAGAAGAGGAAAACAACATCGTAGACCAATCAGAAGTCAACATGACGAACATAATAGCGTGCTGAAGCCAGCTTTCCGTCGCCCCTCTTGCACTGTTTGGAATGATGTGTTTTTTCCTTGATTTGTTGTTGTTTTTGTGTACTTCTGTTCCCTCAGCTGAATCCATCCATTTCTCTATCTAGGCTCCGTGGTAGCAGCCAAATGATGACACACTCCATCCTATACCTCATCACTCTTCATCCTAGTAGCACTATCATCACACACAAACCTTGTTGAGCGTCTCTCATCCAGAGCACTCTCTGATCTCTTTATCTCCTCGGTCGCTTGTCCCGTTTCCCCCCACCCTCTCCGTTTGGATCATGACCTCACTCGACTGATTCTTATGCCCTCCCTCCTCCTGTCTTCCTGAATGCAAATACGGGAATGTGATAAATCGGAGTGATTTTTATCAGGACACTTTGCTGTGGAGACCGAAAGCTAAACAAGCAGCCCCACACCTACACAGACCACAACTATTTACAACATGCACACTCTCACCGGCACGCACACACGGTCATACAAACATCGCATGTATACACACTCTCACCACCTCACACAAGTAACAGTAACACATTCTGTACATACACGCACACATCGGGTTTTATAGCTTTCTTGTGGGGACTTTCCGTTGACTCCCATTCTATTTTTCTTTCCTAGGCTTGACCCCTGTAAAGTGGAACTCCATGCAAGAAGAAAAGAAACCAAAATAAATGCTTCATGTCACTGAAAAACTAACAAAATGTTTTTCAAAGTGTGTCGGGCCCTTTTGTCACCAGTGGGGTCTTTGATAGGGTTCTCCGCTGTAACATCTGGTGCACATACACAAGGCGGCAGACGTAAAACACCCTTATATACAACACGCACGCACACAACCAAGTGTTATTGTATCTAATTGAACCACAGGACTGGAAGAAGTGGCATCTGGTCTTGGGTTTATAAGTGATGGAGTCAGATCAGGTGATTTCTCTGTTCTCAAAGGAAAATCTGTCTTGTTCGGGATGAGTATATGTTTGAGTTAGCATAACCTTGTGCACATAATCTCAACGTCAACGGGAATCAAAGACCATGCAAAAATATGACAAGTGACATCTAAAGGGGGTAGAAATGAGACTTCTTCAGGGGAACACACACACATGCAAAGATATTTTGATTAATGTTTCAAATGTTTTTGCCCTTATCTGTGTTATTTTCAGTTTTCCTTTTAATTTTAGTTTAATTTCTAGTCATTTTGTCATATGCTATATTGATAATCTGAAAATATATGTTTTATTTCAGTATCAGATTTTAGGCAACACTTTAAGGCAACACTTAAAAATGTGTTTAGTTTACCAAGGCAACACTTAAAAAAAAATTCATTTAGTTTAATTTTTCATGTAATATGTATTTATTTCTTTTTATTGATTGTTTTTTAATAGTTTTAGTTAACAATGACACTGGCCCATACAATGAAAGTCAGTGGGGTCCAAAACAACATTGGCCCCATTTACTTTCAATGTATAGGCAAAAAATACTTTTTTTGTGTTCCACAGAAGAAAAAAAGGCATGCAGGTTTGGACTGACATGAGGGTGAGTAAATGATGACAGGATTTTCATTTTTCAGTGAAATATTAGTAGCAATTCCAAAGAAGGATTACGACTCTATACTATGCCATTAAGCAGTACATCTGTTAGCATTTTCATTTACAGTGGAACTACATAGAAGGCAGCACTGTACTTTTCACCTTTCAGTGCCACGTGCTTCACTCGTGCTGGTAAACAGGACCTCCAAGTAACCATGGGAACACGGATCTGTTTATGTTTCCGAGGTAGGGAAAGGAGGCCTCGGAGAGGTGAGGGGTGCACTGTGGGTTCAAGACCCTCAAAGTACAGATCTCCATCACATAGCAACCACAAAACCCCAAGTAAAGCCCACAGCATTTTGCTCTCAGATGGTCTGAGCACTGGATACAAGCACAAGGCTCGTTCTGAGCCATGCAGATCATGTTTACCCCCCATCCCGTAGGTTCAGGCTCATTAGTTGCAAGTTTACGAATGTTACATTGCGAGCTTTGATGCAGTCTGGGATGTCAGCCCTGCTGCTGGGCCTGAATCCAGGGATCTGTGTTTTTTTTTAGTCAGATAGAGGCTTCAGTAATGAGCCTTATCTGCTCCCACATGGACTCAAAGCTACCGCAATCTGATATCTCAGCTCTAATATGAGCCAGCTGAATGAAAAGCCGATCAGCGGCGGTGTGTGCGTATGTTTGTGTGCGAGCGAAAGCGCGAGAGATAAGCCAATTCCTGTCCACAAATCTTTGCAAGGAGCATTACTGTAGCCCAGCTGTTCAGAGGCTCAAGATCAAGATCTGATCATCAGCAGCATCTCTGAGTACAGTGTGAACTTCCTCTCCTGGTGTCACACCAGATCAACTCACCAGTAGATCCTGAGTCAGCTTCAGAAGGTGTCTGGTCTGATTGGTCAGCTTGTCAAAGTCAGTCTGGATCCGCCGGGGGTGGGCAGGGAAGGCAGATGCTAACAGATGAAGTTGAGCCAACAGCAGCGAGAGGAGCAGCGATGAGGAGGAGTCACCCAGCACTGCGGAGGAGAGCAAATCATTGATGCACAGCTACAAACAACACTCCTATGTTCTTCCAAAGGATCCTGTGCCACTCTTGCAACGGGACCGTGTTTCCACACGTCCACAAAGCACATCGAGTCTCAGCCAGAGGACACTTCTTTCATCTTTTTGGGAGAAGGAAATCACACATGTTGCATCACACTAGAAGAAGAAGAAGCGGTCCGCTGACGCTGCTGTGCGCCCTGTGCTAGTAACACTTGATCCATTATTACTGTCGACATGATAAATGCTTCTCTAATGAACTAACCGCGAGCGCCTCAAGCCGTTATCCTGTCAAACTAACTCTACCCATTATTACCACTTACAACCCGTACAGGTTTCCATCAAAAAGTCCCGCATTTATAAATGACAATAAAGGCTTGTCAGTTCAAGAAATCAGTAGGGATGCTTAATAGTTGCGTAGGTTTATGTTAGGCGATATAAAAAGAGTTAGAGTGTTTTAATTACGAAGGTTACAGCAACAAGTGTCAATCGCCACACTGTAAACAACAAATTAGTGTCATCACAAATGTAGCCTACGTACAACAAAATAACAGAGCGAATATATGAACAACGTGACACTTACATTTCATATTTGTCCAGGTCCTTGTTTTTAAAAGTAGATACGTTGCAAATAAATACGCAGAGAAATAATTAAATAAATAAACAAACAAACAAACAAAGTGTAGAAATTAATAAATAAATGAAGCTCCAGATGTTGTCACGTGCTCCAAAGTTCGTCTCTCTCTCTCAGTATCCGCGCGAACGGCTCGCGACAGTAGTTTACAGAAGAGCGTGAGGTGAGGAAGAAAATGAATGAATGACAGAAGTGCAGAATTAGCGAGAACAAGAAAAAAAGCAGCAAAACTTGACTCTGTCCAGTCCCAATAGTTGTTTAGTTTTAACAAACGCGAGTGAGGATGGAAAGATACACGGCGAGGGTCAGAGAGGTGTATGGAGGGAGAGACAGAGTGAGAGAAGGATGCGAGGGTAAGTCTAATTTTTCGCGAAGTGAAATGTTTAGGCTTGTTTAAAACTTCCTTTATAAAGACGGGGGTATGACACATCCTGAGTCACCACTTCATTCATAAAAACACTCTCTCACACACACACACACACACACACACACACACACACACACACACACACACTCGCCTTCTCCTCAGAGCGCGCGCTTCCCGCCCCTCGGCACTGTCTGTCTCCTTTAGCGAATTTTTGAAAGAGAGAAAAAAAGACGTTTCTGTTGTTTTTATTTTTTTCCCCTCTGGCAATATCATTTTCTGTAGGTCTGTCTATCTCTCCTGCTATCTCTCTTCCTCTGCTCCATCCCGCTACGCGATCTATGCCAATCAAATCGTCCATCTCTTAATCTTTCCATCTGCAGATCTCTTCCCCTCTCTCCCTCTATCACTGCAAAAGTTTAAAAAGCCCATTGTTTCATTTTATATCAGTCAATCAGAGTTTCATAACTCTCCCGTTCTGTCTTTCTCTCAGCCCCGTTATATTAGGAATAAATAAACACTTTATTTGCATAATGTAATGTAAAGGGAGCAGCTGCATTGCGAATATTTACCATATTCAAACTTCGCTCGTGAGACAGCAGTCTGTTATTTCCACCCTATTTCCACTCTTTTCGTTCTCTGACGCTCCCCCTTCTTTCTCTCCAGGGTAAAGGAAAGAGTGAGAGAAGGAATAAAAGAGAAAGGTGTTGCATAGTAAGGCCTGTAAGTGTTGCATAGTAACAGTTAGGGAACTTGCAGAACATTAGCACTAAGACTTCAAGAGCGAAAGAGAGAGACAGGCAGAGTTAGAGAGAGAGGGAGAGGGGGAAGGTTAATTTAGCATATACAGAAACCAGTGCAAGGCGCTGGAAATACGGAGTCACATGCAATAAAGCATAGCACAGTGTTGCAAAAGAAGCAGAGAGGAGTTTCCAGACAGAGAGAGAAAGTATGGGTGAGGGGTTAATGCAACCTTAAATACACATGCTGCATTAATAGCTGACCTTTCCAGATTCACGAAAAGTGAAGAAAAACTCACTCAGGGGTGTAGGAACAACTTGAAACATGTGCAAAGGGGGGACAGTAAAGGTATGGGAATGATTATCTAACAAAAATTGGGGGAACAGTGGAGCCGTGGCACAGGGGGTAATTCACAGGCACCGGGGTTTGTGTCATGCTCTGATCCTGTTCACAGTCCTTCATTTTATTGGCACTTTAGATGGGTCGGGGTCAAATGAATGACAAATAAGAGTGTACACAATAAGGAAAAACTACTTGAAAACATGTTCCAAGCTAGAATAAAAATGTTTTATATTAAAAGAATGTTTTATTCAAGTTGTTTCGATATTGAAAAACATTTACACCATTTGTCATAAAGTATATATAAGGTACTTATAAGTCATGAACTATTAATTCATAAATATTATGTTCTTGGGAAGTCGTATATGACATTTCATGACTTTGCGTTGTCATGAAAAGGTCAAATTATCTGATATTGTAAGAAACTCATTGAACTCAGTGACCCTGACACACATTCACGAGGGTCTTCAGAGGTCCTTGCTATGATTTCCTGTTTTTCGTACTACATAACTTTGATTTGGCAAATATTATTATTATAATTATTATTTATTATTAATTTTTTTTTTTTACAAAAACTGTTTCACTTCTTTATTCTAAGAAATAGTAATGAATGCATGCAAAAAGCACTGTTCACACAAAACCGTTCATTTTCCCACTCTCTCGTATACACTCACACACACACACAAACACACACACACACAAGGGTGTGCAGAGGTAATGCGGTTGCAGGGTCACGTTCTGGTTTTGTTGGGTCAGCCATAAAGAAAAAAGGGAGGAGAGAGGAAGAGATGGAAGGAAGGGAAATGGATGAGTGTGCAGGAGCAATGGAGGGATGGAGGGAGATACTGACACACTCGCTCTTTTAATTTCCCACATCAAAGGCCTGTTTGAAGACACAGCTGGGAAAAGAATAAAAGAAAGAGTGAAGTTAGTCACTCACCGACTCTCTCTGCCTGCATGCCCTGATGGGGGTCTCTTGGGTGGTTGATGGTGAGTCTGTTTAAGTCCCTAATCCAAAGGGCGTGTGTGTCTGATTATGTGTGTGGGTGTGTTAGCGGGTTACCAATCAGCGGTGATTGCTCTGCTGTATGTGTGTGTATGGTATGAGTGTGTGGTCCTGATGTTCAGCCCCTCACATCGCCGATCGCTGAACGCACCGGAGGAAAGACCGGTAGTCTGAGTTGTCCAGTCACAAACCTCACAGACATTACACACAAACTCCTACACATTCACACACACTCCTCGATCACGGGGGAAGTGAGGCACAGGTGGGGAGCAATAAGTGTCCAGACATCCTGGTACCTCATTACTGTAATATCCCCCATTATGAGACTCACACACACATTCATTATGTCCACATTCACACGCTGCCAGACCTCCTCTCCTCAAATACACATACACAGCAGCACGCAATAATACACACACTGTTTCATTGGCCAACATGCTCACAAACTCAGAAATGGTTTTTGTTGTCTTTTTTAATGGCTTCCTTTGATGTGTCAGCACCCTTAGGCAAGAGGGCAGAAGCTTAATTGGAACAATTAAGGCACTAATGAATTTCAACAGGTGGTTAAAATGCTGAGTTTAAGAACTACTGTTGAAAAGCTGCTTTTTTTCCTCGGGAATGGACAGCAGGCTTAGTGAGTCTGATGGTTTAACATAGTTAAAATCAAATAAATGAAACTTGAAAGGCAGAGAAAGAGTCTACACCTTTCAGTTTCAGTTTACAAATAATGTTCAGCTAGTGTGTGAACAGTGCAAATCGTTTTTAAGGAAAAGTACAACCAGGGCATTTTGCTAAACTTCTCCTTTTGTTTTCCACAAACAAAAGAAAGTTATATACAATAATTGTGTGAACTCAAAAATGACTGATTATTGTTTATGGCTTTCTTTTGTTTGTGGAAAACAAAAGTAGAAGTTTAGTAGAATGAACTGGTTGTACTTTTCCATACAGTGAAAGTGAATTATATACTTTTTCAAACAATGAAAGTGGGTAAAAAGTCCAAAGTTTAAGATTGAAAATGACTGAGAATATATAATAACAACACTAAAATAATGCAATGAACATGTTATAAATAACAGAAAATGTATCACGAAACACCATAATGTACATTACATTAGAATGTACATTTATAACAAAAATCTGAAAAAATAAAATTATTTATAATGTCATATGTAATATCATGTGTGAAGTGTTATGCATGGACTTCTGGGATGTGTTTTATCTGTCTATCTATCTATCTATCTATCTATCTATCTATCTATCTATCTATATATATATATATATATATATATATATATATATATATATATATATATATATATATATAAGCACAGATTAACTGATCAAAAGCATATGTGCAATGTAAGTCAATTTGGATAAAAGCGTCTTCCAAATTCATATAACATATTAAAATAATTTTAACTCAAGATCAATATTTCTGTCACGCCCCTGGACTTTTATTTGTGTTTTCATTCCCCATGTGTGACCTAGTTTCTGCCATTTTCCCATTATGAGTTAATCACCTTCATTGTGTTCACCTGTCTGCCTCTCGTTATCCCCACTATATCAGTTGCTGTCCTTTTGAGTTCAAGCTGTCGGTTATTGTTGATGTTACCCTGTCTGTGTACCTCCTCATCTTAAGTTCCATTAAATCTCTCATTCCCGTTGCAACCTTCGTCTCCGCTCATCTTGTGTTTCCACACACAACCGTGACAGAATAACCGACCATAACAAGAAGTCTAGCTGCGTGTTTCCCCTCGTTTTGTTTCCGTTTTTTCATCAGTTTTTATTTTCTATTTTGTTATGAATGACCCTGCCTGCCTTCTCCTCATGCTGGAGCAGAGGAGCCTTTCCCTCGAGGACCATACGAGACTATTTGTGGAAATCTCCAATTACACCCACTACCCGGACTACTGCCTCTGCACGTTCTACCGGACGAGCCTAAACGACGGGTGCAGAGCGCGGTTGTCCGGGGATGGTCCTCGGGGAGATTTTGCCACCTTTGTGGAGTGGGTGCTGGTGTCTTGTGGATCCCCACTGACCGTGGACTACGAGGAGAATGACACCAGTCCCACTCCTGACCCAGAGCCCAGCCCACCATCACCCCGAGCCGCAGAGCGTCAGCCCGAGCCCACCGCGGACGGAGAGCCAGAGCCCAGAGCAACCTACGAGCCATCGCGAAGAGGAGCGACTGAGCTGGAGATTGCCCCGGAGCCAGAGCCACATGGACCGTCCGACCAGGTGCGAGAGCCGGCTACATCGCAAGCGACAGTGGAAGTTACAGTGGAGCGTGAGGGTGCTGAAGGAAGCCCCGCCCACTGCACCGCCGCTGAGGGTGAGCAGTCACAGGACTCTGAGGACTCAATATATTGGGAAATTCATGCAGACATGCCTTCCATGCTCACGCCGTCATCTGAAGCCTCTAACTACCCAGAATTGCCTCCGCTGGTCCCGTCCAGCCCACCTTTGCCTCCGCTGGTCCCGTCCAGCCCACCTTTGCCTCCGCTGGTCCCGTCCAGCCCACCTTTACCTCCGCTGGTCCCGTCCAGCCCACCTTTGCCTCCGCTGGTCCCGTCCAGCCCACCTTTGCCTCCGCTGGTCCCGTCCAGCCCACCTTCGCCTCCGCTGGTCCCATCCAGCTCAGAGCCCGCGCTACAAGAGCGCCGCCCAGTGCCTGCACCAAGAAGGCACCTCCCTGTCTCCGCGCTGCAAGAGCGCCCCTTTGAATCCGCGCTGCAAGAGCGCCGCCCAGAGCCTGCGCCACGAAGGCGCCTCCCTGTCTCCGCGCTGCAAGAGCGCCCCTTGGAATCCGCGCTGCAAGAGCGCCCCTTGGAATCCGCGCTGCAAGAGCGCCCCTTGGAATCCGCGCTGCAAGAGCGCCCCTTGGAATCCGCGCTGCAAGAGCGCCCCCTTGAATCCGCGCTGCAAGAGCGCCGCCCAGAGTCTGTACCTGCAAAGCGCCCTCCAGTGCCGGCTCCTCGAAAGTACTCCACAAGGATTAGCCCGGAGGCTCAAAGATGCCCACCCTCCCACCCGCTCCTGCCTTCTCCTATCATCCCAGCTACCTCAGCCCCGCCACCGCTGCATCCTGGCAGCCCCTCTGCTCACCCTCAGCCCACCATCTGTGCGGTGGGATCGCCGCGGGTCTGCCTGTCTCCATCGGCGTCGTGGCTGGGGGATCCCTCGTCTTCGCCTCCAGCCTCTGAATCCTGGACTCCACCTCAGCCCTCCGACCCGTCGGCTCCACCTCAGCTCCTAGCTCCCTCATCTCCACCGTCGCCCGTCGGCCCACCAGCTCCACCGGGCTCCTTCGTCCCTCCGGCTCCGCCTTGGTCGGTCGTCATCCCGCCATCGCCTCAGGACTCCACTCCTCCGGCTGTGCCTCGTCGCTCCGTCCCACCGGCTCCGTTGGGCTCCTCCCTCCCTCCAGCTCCACCTTGGTCCTCAGTCGCTCCGGCTCCGCCGCGTGCCTCCGGATCTCCGCCTCCACCTCGGTCGCCGGAGCCCTCGGCTCCACCTTGGCCCTCCGGATCCTCGGCTTCGCCCGGACTCATCTGCTCTCCGGCTCCGGCTCGGGCTCCTCATCCACCTGCTCTGCCGCCGTCGATCGGCCCCATGGAGTCGGCGGCCATTCCTCCTCCATGGCTCCTCCCTCCGTCGGCTCCACCCTGGGCCGTCTTCATGGCTGTGGCCTGGGTCCTGCCGGGCTCCTCCTGCTCCGGATCCCTCCTTCCTCCGTCCTGGCTCCTCCCTCCTTCTGACCCGCCCTGGAATCTGGTAGTCGTCCTCCTCCCGGGTGTCCGTCCTCCTCCCGAACCTCCTCCGGTATTGCCTGCCTTCCTGCCAGCCTTTCGCCACTCCCCTTCTCCTTCCCCTTCTACGGCGCGGGGACGCGCCTTCCGGGAGGGGGGCGAAATGTCACGCCCCTGGACTTTTATTTGTGTTTTCATTCCCCATGTGTGACCTAGTTTCTGCCATTTTCCCATTATGAGTTAATCACCTTCATTGTGTTCACCTGTCTGCCTCTCGTTATCCCCACTATATCAGTTGCTGTCCTTTTGAGTTCAAGCTGTCGGTTATTGTTGATGTTACCCTGTCTGTGTACCTCCTCATCTTAAGTTCCATTAAATCTCTCATTCCCGTTGCAACCTTCGTCTCCGCTCATCTTGTGTTTCCACACACAACCGTGACAATTTCATGTCTCCATCTGTACTTATTTGGTAACACTTGCTAACATTTTGCACTGCACTCATAATCATAATCACACTTTCATTTCTCAAGCCAAAACCTCACAGCAGTTCACCATCATTTGGTTTTAGTCTACTTTGTTTTTTACTGCCAAACTGCATGTGCAATTACAACCATTATTTGTGGAACCATTTAGTTTCTCAAATGGAAAACTCCTTCAGAAATGTTGAACGTTTTAGTTTAACAATGTGTGTGTGTTGGGGGATGAATAATTATTAGTTTATTAGTCAGTGTTTTGGAACATGTTTCTACTGGTCTAAATAGGTAATAACACGATTTGATAAAAGTGAGGATGTTTAAATTACTTAGCAGTAAAATAAATCAAACTTATATTACTCTGTTCTCCAACGTTTCAAAACACAGCCTTTTAGGCCATATAATTATGATTATGTTACGTGCAGTACTGCATATCACAGCCTTAGTCATACACACACACACACACACACACACACACACACACACACACACACACACACACACACACACACACACACACACACACACACACACACACACACAAACCAATATCAACAGTTGGCAGAGCACATTAAATACCTGCAAAAGCATGATCTGATATAAATGAATAACTTCTTTACCATCTCACTAAACCCTCAAGGGAATTTCACAATGGAAGAGGTGTTGAGAAAGAAAGAGCAAAAAAGAGTGAGAGTGACTGCTGGAAGATGAATGTGTGCATGTGTGGGAGGATGTATAAATACAGTCAAAAAAGAAAGATAATTCTTATGACAGGATGTTGTTCATGTCCTTTGACCCTAACTGACTGCTCCCATTCTTTGTACTGCAGAGAAAAAAGAGGTGTGTCCTGACCAACTGCGATCTGGCAAGCCCCCTTCACCTTTCCCAACCCGTGTGCCCCTCTACAGACGTCAGAGAGCAAGTGAGTGTGTTAATGGCTCTATGGGAAAAGCAAAAGGCGGGAAGAGAGAGAAAGAATGACACACTGCAGGAAGATAATCATTGAGCAATAAAGTGACGTCTCAGAATCTGTCTCACAATGCTGCAGACACAAGCCTGTAAGAACACACGTGCACAGGAAACCACACATAAACACTGCTGGATTACATCTCTGCCAAATGATATTGGGTCAATAAATGTGCTGTGTATAAGCTAATAAGTACACTAGGGTTGCGTACAAAATATTGATTTTCTGATTAATCTTTGTTCGGTCTTGATTCCTGTAGCTTGATTCATGTGTTTCCTGTAGCACTTTTCAGCATTGTCACACACCTTGCTGCTAAATCTACAGACCAAAAAGTCATATTTTAACAGAGTCTCAATTAAATATGAGATAAAAAAAAAAGGGTGTGTACTTTTTTTTGCAGGCTGCTTGCAATCGTATATACTGTAGCGTGACCAGTGCAGTCCGATTCACATTTGAATGATTCTTATGAACTGGTTCATACTAGTGGATTAAAAAACAGTGCCACCAATGTAAAATGATTCACAACAGTGCTGGGAAAGTTACTTTTAAAAGTAAAGCATTACAATATTGCCTTACTCCCTAAAAAAGTAACTAATTACATTAGTTAATTTTTATGGAAAGTAATGCGTTACGTTATTTTTGTGTTACTTTTTAAATCTGGGTAGGACTTGCTTGTTTGTTTTTAATATAAAATAATTATATTTTCGGGTAGTGTAAAATATCTTTCAGACCAAAAGTGAAATGAATAAGCCTCAGACTGAAGGAAAAGTAAATTCACGTCTGTACAGTAGAACGCACGAGAAGAAAGTTCAGCAGCAAAGACATTGATTAATAAAATGGGATTAAATACATAAAGGCTTGTCACAGCACTTGTATATTATAGCTCTTTTGTTGGTTTTGATTGCTTCTATTGTCCTCATTTATAAGTTGCTTTAGATAAAAGTGTCTGCTAATTGACTAAATATAAATGTAAATTTAACATATTTAATTTTTGCAGGGTTGTGTCCTATTCTGTGTTTCCTTTTCACTGTTTTTATTCATTTTGAGGAATACTTAATCTGTTTTTTTGAGAGTGAGATGAATTATTGCATGTTCACATTTAGTCTAGAAATACAGTACAATACCATGTTCACACAAGCACACATAACCCCTATGCACTTACTCCCGATTTCTCTCAACATGGTGACAGGAGAGCTGTCAGTCAATACACGGGAAAACAAAGTAACTGGCATTACTTACTGTATTTGAAAAAGTAATTCAGATATTTTTTGGTAAATTTAAAAGTTACCCCCAACACTGCTTCACAATCAAATGACTCCTATGAACTGGTTCTTGTTATTGAATAAAAAAAATAAATAAAAAAAATAACAGCATCACCAGGGTAGTACGATTCACGATCAAATAAGTCCTATGAATTGGTTCTTCTTAGTAAATCAAAAAAACATACTGCGGGGCCTTTGTAGTCTGATTCATGTTGAAATGACTTATGAACTGGTTCTTTTTAGTGAATCAGAAACGTGCAGTGTGAGCAGTGTAATCTGATTCACAATCACCAAGTTTTTGGTTGAGCTAATCATTAAATCTGTTAAATAAGCAATTAATTGCATAGTTCAGCTGTTATCTGTTACTTCAATTGTTATTTAACAGATATAATACTTTAATTTTTCAAAGTAATATTCTCACAAAACTCCAAGTTCCAAGAATTTTTTCTCTATAAATTACAGCAATAAAGAGTTTATTTTGGGCATTGCAACAAAAATATACCCAAATGATGGTATAAGAGAGAATGAGTGTGCATTGTGGTCAGGTCAGGTGAAATGAGATACTTGAAATATTGAAATACTAATTTGGAAAAGAAGAAACAACAGCAACTATTTCTATTCAATTACATTTATTTACTGTAACACATAATATATTTGTAACATGCACTTGAACGATTTGAATGAGCAATAGGTCAAAGAGAGACCAAGAGAGAGGAAGAAAGTAGGAGAACAGAATGAGGATGGAGGACAACCCACGCAAAAAGGAACTTTTTACAGGGTGGGCAAGTCTTTCCACACTCACCCCCCTTTCCTCGCGTCTCATCTGTTCATCTCATGAGCGTGTTAACATTTTGCAGACTTCAGTTCAGTCTGTTAAAGCACGTGTATACAAACACAGGAATGCTGACCGTCCCGCACATAGTCGGCTTAAACATTCTTTCCTCACCTGTCATTGTATGTGTCTTGTCTGTATCTCAAACCATCACTTCCCAGTCTGTCTCAAAAAACATTTTCTTGCTCGGAAAAAAGTAAGCATTTACATAAGAATTTACATAAGAAGCTAAATTTTGTAGAGAATAGGACTTATTTTCAGACACTATATCTTTCAGGGGTTTTTTTCAGTTTATTTATATATTTATTTGATTTTGAAGCATGATTGTAATAAAATTCGGCAAGGTTTAGTCTTAAAACAACAAGAAAAAAAAGTCCCAATACAGAAATAGGATGATCAGGGTAAATTTTACTTATTTTGTCTTCTGATAAACATGTATTTTATGTAACTTCTGAATGCAGCACTAATAAAAAAATTGTATTTACAAAATTCACACATCAACATCCTGTTCAAAAGTTTACACCCCTGCTCTCAATGCATTGTGTTGCCTACCCGAAAATCAGTAAATATTTTCACCTTTTGTAATGATTGTGTATAAGAGAGTCCCTCAATTGTCCTCAGCGTGAAAAGATAAATCTCAAAATCATAAAGTAAAGGAGTAAAAAATGCAGAGGTTGCTGGAAAACCAAAGAATACAGGACCTGGAGGATTTTCCTGAAGAAGAACAGCAGGCAGTTGAACTGCACCAGACAAACTAGGTACTCATGAACATCTGTCACTAAACATAAAAACAATCATGGATACTCTTTAGTATTCAAAGGTAAATTCTTTAAAAACAGAGAAGTTTTACTGCAAAACAAACAAAAACTAAAAAATATATATTTTTATTGCAGTATATGGCTGTTTGACCTCCATCTCTTTTTCCATCTCTCTGTCTTTCACCGCCTCTCCATCTCTCTTTATCTCGGCGGAAGAGTAGGTGTTGGAGGAGAGGGCTAAACATAAACCGGGGGCTGCTAAACAATAACAAAAACAAGCGGATGGAACCAGGAGTGAAATATGTAAACAGGTCTGGTCACTAGCATGGTATGTATATCTCTCTCTCTCTCTCTCTCTCTCTCTCTCTCTCTCTCTCTCTCTCTCTGAGAAACTTCAGCAAGGGCATCTGTAAAAGGACTAGTGACTGATGGGACAAAAGAAAAATACAAGACAACTAGCGTGAGTGGGGCTATTTTTAGCGCATTCTTTGTAGCTAAAAAAAGACACCCAGGAGACATTGGGCATTCTCAATGTCTTTGTCAGGCTCGTCTGATAGCTCACAAGAGAGGAGCGTCACAAGCGGCCAAAGGCCAAACTCATCACCCTCCCCTTTACTGGAGACCTTCTGTTACACATGCACTGGACCCTCCCCTTACTGGACCCCCTTTTGCTCCTCTTGCGTCACAGAGGGCTAACTGGAGGGCTGTGTGTTTTCTAAGGGAGGAATCTCACTGCTCAAAAACAGAGGAAAGGAAAAGTAAAGATAAAGCAGGATGAGATACGATGGATGGCTGATGTTGGCTGACGGAGAGACAGTGGGAAGGCAAGAAAGAGTGTGAGAACGTATCGGCGAGAGGAGACAAAAGATCCTGGAATGCTCCTCCAACGTCATCAGTTTGTCCCACTGACTGGGTTTTCATCGTGGCCCTGATGATATGAAAGAGGGAAGCCTTTGGAGGGCATTCTCATGCTCTCAGTCTTGTGACTAATGCCAACCAACATCCGTACCTCTTGCAAAAATGTGCCATTTAGTCCCACACAGAATCGGCTCAAAGAACAAAGAATGCTAATCTCTACATTCCAATAACTTGGGCATTTCCATTGTGCGTTAAGCAATGATCCTCCTTATGTCTTCCCATCTAAGAGAGTTTCATAAGACTCCTACTAGGTGAAGATAGCTATAATCACTTAATATAATCTTCATTTCAGTTTTTAGTACGCAGATGCACCAGTATTTTAGGGAGGGACGGTTATCATTGTGCCCCTCAGGAGGCCATTAAACCTCTTTGACAGCTACCTCTTATGCCAGTCTTTTCATTGGCACCGTTAGAGTCTTTGGTAGACCGGGCTGTCAGCAGCTCATTGTTTGGTAACTCGTGTTTTGTCTTGCGAGCTGTAATCATGTGGGGTCTGATGCCACCCTCATGGTGGTTCTGGCTCTTTGCCTGTGCTGCCACAGATTTGCCAGTGGTTCTCATTGCTGAACATGGATGTGTGTTTCTCTACTAGCTCAGTGTTTTCATATTCAGTTCTTTTCTCACTCATCACTTACACTCTGGAGGTGCTGGTAGATCCAGCACAGGCAACATCAAAGGACCGCCTACTCACCTGTCAATCAGTCAGACATTAAGCTAAAACAGGCATTTTATGGCTTAGGTGAGTCAAAAATGATCTCAGGAAGCAGGTACTCCTGAAGTTCAGTTAAACTCAACTAAAATCAAACAAATATCCGTCTGTAATGTTTGTTGTGAGATGCATGTCAAAGGGATAGTTCATAAAAAGAAAGAAAATTTGATCGTCATTTATTCACCCTCATGTCATTCCAAACAAATAATGCTTTCTTTCTTCTGTGGAACACAAAAAGAGATATTTTGAAAAATGTCTTTTTTGTTCACACAATGAGAGTCAGTGGGATCCAGTGTTGTTTTTGGGGCCCACAGACTTACATTTTATGGACATTCTTCGAAATACTTGAAATAATCCACAAAAAAAAACATATGCCATTACTGAGTTTAATTGAGTTTAACTGACAGGCAATCTGACCAATCATGATGCCGAATCTGCCTTTTTTCTCCAACAAACAAACCAGATAGGAGATCAGATTAATGTTGGTGGACTTGAATTAAAAAAATTCTGTGTATTGACGTCTTTCCACAGTTGAAACAAGATACCTTCTGAGGTTCATTTATATTTATTTCACGCTATAACCAGTAAAGAGGAAGAGATGATCAGTTCACGTGCTGCTTACATAAATCAATCAATACAGCGATCTGTCACGATACATGAAAGAGCCACAAAATTGTTTGAGTTTCTTAAAACATTACAAAATTTGAAAGCCAAGACTTTGTTTCATACCTAATGTAACCTGCTCTGTCTTGTCTGATGGCATGTTGTCAGTTTCCTCTTCGCTCCACGATGTATACTGCGTGAGAACATGATGTGTGTCATGAGAGCAGCATGGCTTGTTGGACATTAACGAAGGGGGGCAGGTTTTGTGAAAGGCAAAATTTAGGCTTTTATTCATACAAAAACATTGATCAATGCACATACATAGAACCCATCAAATATGTTAAACAGAGGATGAAATATATATGAGGATTAGTGGTCAACTGATATATTGCCACGGGCAATATATCGGCCGATATTTGGCATTTTGATGTCACTGAGAAGGGCAGTGCCTGAGCACACAGTGCTCACATTCTCCCTCTTGTTTGCTGTCATTGTTCTGTCTAATACGGAAAGAACTGAAGTCTGTCTAATAATCAGACAGAACAGTTAAACAAATGAATTAAGATGTATACAAAAAAGTATTATAACAATTGCTTTTATATTATTAGTAATAGAAAGGTAAACATTATAATACTTTCTCTTTCCTGTCAGCATTTAACAAATATGTATTTACATCATTTAAAAGTGGGGTAAGTGATTTCTGGAAGCCAATGTTGATATTTCAAATCACCAAAACAAACACACCACCTACCCCAAAAGGGTCTCGCCCCTATTTTGATACATACATCACACATACATATGGCAACCCAGGCAACGATTAGTTCTGTGAAACAAAGCAAAACCAATGTTACTCACCTATCGAGAAGAAACAAAGCAACCTCAGCGTCCGATCACAGCCCTTCCCACTCCTTGAGTTCTCTCCAGCACTGGAAAGCTGATCCGATATTTACACAGGTCCTACTTCTTGCCTTTTCGCAACACCGTGTCTACACCGGATGCGAGCGGCGCAGCGCACTGTGACAAAATACTATAGAACTCATTATAATCAGTGATTCTGTCTACACTAGATGTCCAACAAATCCCCAACAGTAAACTGCTGCCGCGTTCTATTTGTGACACAAATTTCAAATGTCGTGTCCATTGTAGACAGACTTTAGCTGTTGTGGCACGGCGTACGGTGTAGACACGGTGTAAAGGCCCTGATATACTTCAAACAAAATCGATGCCATGATGGCATTTCGAACAAAATCAGGCCAAAACGAAGTTTGTTTTGAGTTCGTTTCGGCAGTTCGAAACAGCTCACCAAAGCGAACTTTCTGGGGGAGTTTGCTTTGGCTCCTAAACACCTTTGAGCTATCATTGGTCCGTGGCGATTACGCAGTCGGTGGGTGTGTTCTAGAACTTCACCTTCTTTGATACGCAATTTTTTTTTCCTGGTTCGTTTCTCGGTCAACGGAGGTCAGGCAGGAGAACAACATCTCCAAGTCACTAGCAACATAAATACACTGTGTTGATAGGCTGAGCTGCCACAGATATATCCACACCTGTACGATCGCTTCACGGAGAGACTTTAAAAATCCAGAGAAAGCATTTAATTCCTAGAAAGAAACTGCAACGAAGCTTGGTGTGGACGACCCGGAGTTATGCAAAAAGCGACATAGAGAAACATCAGATGCAAGTTTTCCAAAGCCATGAAAAGAATGAAACGAAAGAGTAAAGATATAAGGTAGCAAACGAAGAACGAAAACAAACTTCGTTTGAAGTATATCGGGACCTTAAGCCTTCTTTTGTTCCACAGACATTTTCCTCTTTTTGTTTTTTATCTGCCATCTCTATCTTTCTGTCGTTGGCTAATGTCCGTCATGTGCACGGAGCGCTCTCTCCTCTGCATCATGAGTAGACATGGGGGAGGGGGGCATTGCCCCCTCAGTTTTCTTAACAAACTTATTTATTTAAACCGGTAATGGATAATTAATTGGGAGGACCATGGGTGCACCATCTGCAGAGCACATAAAATTGTGTTCGATTTGAGCAGATTAATCAGCATCTCACTTGAATCAGTATAACCTATCAAAGTAGGCTACAGCAAGAGCGATTCGCAAGCAAACGTGGGTTACGTCATTGCAGTTTCTCCAGTGCGGCTGGCTGCATGAGCTCTGATGATGACAGCTAATTCACAATTTACCAGACTCACTTGCTGTATTTCATCCCGTGCTTTAATAGGGTTACAAACTCTTTTCATGTTATATTAATGCTATAGCATATTGTGTCATGTTTATTGAAATAAAACCGATTAAAAAAAAAGTGAATTTACACACAAACGTAAATTTTGGGGCGGGGGTGATGCATTCCTTTCCATCCTCTCCCCTCCTTGCTGAACATGTTCGAAAGTGAAAGTGAAATCGGAAAAAATAGCGCGCATAAGAAAGGCATTGCGCGCTTTCGCGAACAACTGCACACGATCACAGATCAAACCCCCCCACTCAACGTGATTTGTGCCCCCCCTAGACATTTCAATGCCCCCCCGACTGAGGGAGATGGTCCTCACTGCAGAACACAAGATCCAGGGGGTGTGGTTGGATCTAGATCCAACTCCTCCCACCTTACATTTACCTAAACCTACCCGTCTCCACCCCCTGATCCCTAAACCCACCCATCCCCACCCCTAAACCTACCAATCTCCACCCCCTGGATGTGGATCCAACCCCGCCCCCTGGATCTTTGTTCTGCAGTGAGGGGCTACTGGACTGAGGTGCCCTGGCGCCGGCCCTGGACACGCCCCTTACTGCTGATTGGCTACAACTTTGTTTTGTTACTCGTCCCGCTTCTTTCTAAAGCGTTTTTGAAAAAATACATACCCCACCTTTAAACAAACCTTTGAATGTCTAATGAACAATTAATTTCACAAACCTTGCAAACTTAGTCGAATCTAGTTGTGAGATCTTGTGAAGTGCGCATTTGTATTCTGCATGATCGTGTGTGCTCTGCGTGACGGTCGGTCCATGTGAATTGAAAGCGAACAGGAGGAGAGTTCAGCTTCAATGGAAACGTGCTATCGACAAACTTTAAACTCGTGATTTAATGTCATTTTAATGTCATGTCATTTTCACTGTGTGCTGTATGTAAAATGAGTGTTACCTTGGCTTTATTCGAAAAAAATATGATTCCCAATGCACACAGTCTTCCCAGAATACAGAGTGCCCTGTTGGTTACAGTGTTTACTTCCTTTTTAATTATATTTTTATTAAATATTTATTTATTTGTGAAAAAGACTTTGTCATCTGAAGTACAGTATAAGTATGTTTATTTTACACATTTATTTTTTAATCCATAATCTAGCAATTTCAAATTTCTTAAAGCTGCAGTCCGTAACTTTTTTGGGTTAAAAATGAACTGAAATCAATATTTGAGCAAGTACATAACCAGCCAGTGTTCAAAACTATCATCTTACTTTAGGCCGATTCACAACGGTTAGCTTATATAATGTTTTCTAATTTGAGTGGTACGGGTAGGTTTTTGCAGGAAATTTGAGCACGCTGCTGCTTCATTACGTCACATATGTAAACATAAAGAAGTTGTCCCGGCTACTAGGCTATGGCATGTGCAGATGCTGCAGGTGGCGGATCGTTTATAGCCTTTTCTCACAGTAGCTAGAATAATTAACATTTTGATGGCTGATTGTAATCCAGAAAGCAGTAGCGGCTCCTGACCGTAAATTTAGGTGAGGCAGATTATTTTGTAAACTTTATATTCTAATCTCTGAACACAAAATTTTGGCAGAGATGTCCTTGCTTTATCCTGTGGGTGGCGTGCTAATGTTGATTGACAGGCTCGAAGTAATGTTACAAGCATAAAATGCTGTATAATAATTACCTTAATATAGTATTTATCACCTCCAAATGTTGATTTAGAATGTTACAAGTTGTGGAGCAATTCGGGTGAGGAAAGAAGATCATATGTCTGACAAAACAAACACAATAGAACCATATAAAGGCTATGTGAGCACATTTAAATTAAGGATTTAACGTATAGCCTACTTTGTTAATTTGATCCACTACTCCACATAGGAAAAAAAAATAGACATGCCAACTAGTTACTGACCTGATGCAGACAAATAGCTGAAGCGAATTGATATCGTCTTCGTGGAGCGAGGTTCATGTAAGGTAAAATAAGCGGGGCAGTCTCAAATCTGCCCCAATGGCTCTCAATTAGAGTGTGCTGCAGTTCCCCTTTTCACCACAGATTTACGTTGCAAAATTGTGGGCTGCTGTTGAGCTCGGGAGGGCTCAGGCACCTTCTGCCCCACTTAGTATCATGTATACATGCCTGCTAAAGCCATGCGCAGGATTTTATAATATAGTTCTTACTTTATGACTTAAAATAGAATAGAAAATCTGAAAAATATTTGTTGCAGAATGCTGAACACATTTACGATTTATTATTGATTCAGTTTATATAGAGGTCTATGTTTTGTATGAATATTTACCATATAGACGAGCCGCGCCTGCTAGAAAGGATTATGTGTTTATGAAGCACATGTGAATGAAATTAAATTCTATTCCAGTTTTAAATGTGCTTCTGATTACAGATAGCCTGGGATTACACAAGATTTGTATTTTAAAGACAACCAGTTCGAAGGGAGCATAGTTTGCTTTTTGGAATAAAATAATTTCTTAATTTGAAATTCGAATGGTATGACAATTAGAGATTAGACTGTACAGAAATTTAAATCTACACACTAATACACACTATACTCATTGTCACGCAATGCTGATGTTGTTAACATTAATCATTTGAGAATAAAGTATAACAATAATAATAATTTGCACGGTTAGATGTGATATGAGCTAACCGATCGTTAGATTTAATTACCATTAAGTGATTTATTGTAATGCTTTTTTCCTCAATTGGTCAGAACAAACGTGGCAGACTTGTTACTTGTTCAGATGGCAATATACGGTGAAAATTCTTATTTGGGTCATATATTCCAAGACTAGGCTAGAATCTGTGATTCCTGAGTACAGTATCTACACTGGTGCAGTGACTGACACACATACTCCTCAAAACATTAGATTCATCCTCGCTGCAGCCGTGCCGGAGCACAACCCCACGCAAGGTAGATAATTCTCCACAGAGCTGCAATTCCAGGTTTTGAAACAGAGATCGTGACAAAGAGGCAAAACTTACGGAATGCAGCTTTATATATTTATTAAAATAAATAAAATTATATCAGCTTTATATCGGCCATTGGCCACCCTGGTTTCCAGGATATCGGCATCGGCTGTCAAAAAAACAATATCGGTCGACCACTAATGAGGATGAAATGGACTTTCAATGGAGGGAAAGAAATCTCTCAGGTTTTATTAAAAATATCTTAATTTGTGCTCAGAGCAAAACTCTCATTGTGTTCGGAACAATATGAGGGTCATAAATGTATAACATAATTTAATAGTTTGGGTGAACTATCCATTTAAAAGGGCCCTTTGGACTGGAATAAGTGAATAAACAAATAGCTATTTCAGCTGGCCTTCAAAAACAACCTTATTCCATAAAGGTCAGTCTCATGTTACAGAAAGTCAGAGTTTACGGTACAAATGGTCAGTTTCACATTCCGAAGGTGAAACAGTCCCACTCCATCTTACTCATTCACGTTCCCTCTCTGTGTTTGTCAATGTAATGTACTGTATGTCATAATGACTGTTCTATATTTATACATCTGTTTACATGGCCAATTAGCCTCCCACGGTCAAGAAGATCAATGAAGCACCACGTCCTCATCCTAAAAACTCCTCTAATACCACCCACTCAGCGCCTCTCTATCTCTTGCTCGAGACGCTCCATTAAACCCCTTCATACACAAGCACTCCAGCACATTTCATCGTCTTATCCCTGTAGGTATGAAAGGAATGTGAGGAATGGCAGAGTCATAGATAGAGGGAATTTCCCTGAAAGACAGCAGACATGTAAAAATGTATGAAGACATAGACTGTGGGGAAAAGGGGGCGGATGAAGGAATGGAGGATTAAAGGAAGGGCAAAGGTGAGAAATACAGCAAAGAAGAGAAAAGAGTCAAATCTTTGATGAAGAAAACAGACACTCAGCAGTACAGTAGGACAGCATTACTCAAACATTTGTGACTGGATCAGTCTCACCAACCTCAGCATGACTCAACCTGAATTAATCCTATCAGTGACAGCTCCTGTAATGCTCCTTTTGTCTGTCACCATGCTGCCAGTGATGTCAGATCAGAGTCTTTACCTGTAACAAACAATCACTGGACTTTCACTGCAAATCACATTGAGCCTGCAGGTGACTCCTGCACCGGTCGCCCAACTTGACCTCAAGTTCACCTCAGAATTACATTGAGAGGCAGGTCAATGATAACACTATAGTTTAGGGACCAATTCCCACATTGGACAGCATGCCTATTACTACCATATTGGCTGTTTATTAGTGTTTATATAGCACATGCCTTACTCCGCATTACCATATTTTTGATCCCTTAAATCAGTACCTTACTAACTATTAATAAGCAGCAAATTAGGAGTTTATTGAGGGAAAAAGTGTTAGTTAATACTTAGTTAATATTGAGAATTGGATCTTAAAATAAAATATGATCAAATAAATAAATAAATACTTTTATAGTGAATGAATTTAAACTCAGTGACCTCAAAACTGTCATGTGGTGTAACCACCAAATTACATATATTCCTTACACCTTGAAAACATGTAAATGTAATTATTATTTTCAAAAACATTTTATAATATACTTAATGTAAAAAAAGAGTTTTTGGTACAAATAAAATTAAATATTATATTAAATAAATATTATGTTTTTGGGGAATAGCACCACCTAACTACAATCTGAATATTAATTTTAAAATACCTTTTGACCATGGGTATAATATAATTTGGTTGATTCAGCAGACAAATATTTTTTAATTAATAGTACTTTAACAAAACTGAAATAATAGTAAAAGGTTATGCCAAACTACTTTTTTCTTTTTAAGAATTTGGTTTTTATTTAATGAGGCTTTTTTTTCCTTCCTTATGATATCAAGACAGTTGTATCACCCTAACATTTCTGACTTAATGCCCCTAAACATATCTGTATTCAAATCATTGCATGTATGATTTAATGTATTTTTGAATAATGAATCTGAACAAAAAAAAGAATGTCAAGTCATTGTCCCAGATTTTAATAAACTTACACAATATGGATACGAATGAAAGCAAAAGCAAAAAAAAAAAAAAGAGGGATCGGATTACAGGACCGCCGGGGTTGATTTCCCCCTGTTTCCTGGCGTTACATCATCATTTGAACTGCGCCGGGCCTTAAGCAAGCACATGCCATATGCCTCCCACCCAGAACACACACAGTCTTGACAAAAGAGGCATCAGTCTCTCTATATTTGGGCCGAATGTGTATAGATCAGTTCTGGGAGGAGTCTGGGAAAAGACAGAGACTGATTCGGAACAGCAGCTAGCTAAAGCCGCCGTATGACTGCGGTCATCTGCATAAATGTACGAAGTAATGAGTAAGAGATAAACAAAGACATAAATTGTCATACCCTCTTTAGGTAATGTCATATTGTTGAACAGAATTGCTATGTCATCTCCTGTTAAGACTGAAAGGATGAAAGCAAGAATGAAGGATCCCTAATGTTTTCTTTACCCTAGCAGCCACTGATGTGGAGAGAAAGCTGTCATTTGGCTTAGTGTCAAGCTCCGCCCACTGAATGATTTACAAATGGCACGCTGTAATTTACTTGAATGAGAATGCATCACTGGAGTTTAACAGGTGATGTCAGAGGGCTTTCCAAAATATCACACAGAGATGTTGACACATACACACCCAACTGCATGCTGCCATTCACAAAGAGTCCTATTGAAGGGATTTTGATAGATTATAAAACAATGCTATAAAACACAAGTACACACAAGCTTTTTATTTACGGCCACAAAGATCAAGTCTACTTGTAAATGTAAAGATTATCTCATCTCATCTCACATAGGAATTACTGTATATACAGCACACCTGCTTTACTGCTTACAGGATCATTATGATTTCAAGTAGACTATGAAAGAAAAGCATTGTGACATGTTATGACAGTAATAAAGACGGATTGTTTTCTCTACCATCACGAGTGATAGTTAGTACTGCCAAGATGTTTCTTTGCCTCATTGTCATTAAAATGATTAAAATGTATTTTTTAAATCAATATTTTATCTTGTTTGCCAGTACAAATATCTAAACATCCTTAAAAACAAAATACATTTACTTCAAGAGCAAAACTGCCTTCATTCTTGAATTAAGTTTTAATTAGGTAGAATTTTTGGTCACACTTTATTTTAAGGTCCAGTTCTCACTATGAACATACCATTAACTATGACTTCTACTACGACTACTAAAACCTGCTATTAGTTAGTAATGTAGTTGTTAAGTTTAGGTATTGGTAGGATGGTGACACTTTAGAATAGGGAACATTTATTCACTATTAACTACGGCTTTTCCCTCAATAAATTTGCTGCTTATTAATAGTTAGTAAGTTAGTTGTTAAGTTTAGGTGTTGGGTAGGATTAAGGATGTAGAGTAAGGTCATGTAGACTAAGGCATTAATATGTGCTTAATCACTACTAATAAATGGCTAATATTCTAGTAATATGCATGCTAATAAGCAACGAGACCCTAAAATAAAGTGTTACCGGTAGGATTAGGGATGTAGAATATGGTCATGTAGAATATGTGCTTTATAAGTACTAATAAACAGCCAATATGCTAGGCATGTTAATAAGCAACTTGTTAATTGTGAGAATTGGTCCCTATACTGTCCCTATTCGGTGTTACCAGTCAGACGATCCTTCAAAAATCATTCTAAAAGGCTGGTTTGGTACTTATTATTATCAGTGTTGATAATAACACAAATAATGATAATAATGAAAATATTAAAACAGTTGTGTTGCTTAATATATTTGTGGAAACCGTGCATGATACTTTTTTGAGCAGCATTTATTTGAAATAGAAATCTTTATAATCGTATTCAATGTGTTTACTGTCACTTTTGATCCATTTGATGAATTCTAAAATCTTACTGACCCAAAACCTTTGAAGGTAGTGTAGTTCCATAAATAATCTCTAAAAAACAAGTCTTAATATCTCAGGGTTTGAAATGCCGGAGCCTGTCATCAAAATGATTGCCTATATACCCTCCCAGAAACGTCTAAAATGATGTTGCTCACATAAAACATATGCACCTAATTAGTTATAAACTTAATAGTAATTAATTTAACAGTGGCTACAACATCCATTTTTATTTTGCACCCGTTTCCCATGGGATGAAAACACTGCTAAATTCGCAAATTGTTTTAGCTCCCTTTCTATTTTTTTGCCAAAATTGAATTTGCGACTTGGATGCATACAGCGTCTGCCATCATCATGCTTGCTTTGGATTGGTCATGCCATTGAAGCTCACTGAACTGAATTGAAAACAGAGAGGGAGAGAGAGTAACAGAAGCATAAAGTGAGAGAGGCCCAGTGCTTGTTCTCAGACAGTGAGTGATGCCATGAGCTTCAAACACAGTGAAGAGGTTAAGTACCTATTATGGGATTGTGGAGGCGTAATAAGGGTTGATGGAGTAGACGCAGCCTTGCCACCACAGCCGAGGCCCAGAGATCCCCACACTCTCTAAAAAGAGAGAGTGAGAGAGAGAGAGAGAGAGAGAGAGAAAGAAAGAGAGCGAGAGCTCCCCTTCTGTCCCCTTTCTCCCCTCTCTGACACTAATATGGAAAAAAACATGTTTTGAGTGAATACGAATGCAAATATTATTCTTCCTGACTATTACCACTGCAAGCACCTCTGCGCGGGCAGCCAAAGCGCTGGACAAAAAGGCCAAAGACTTTCTCAGCGCCTTCAAAGAGAGCCTACATAAAATAAACACCGCCATCAGATTACAGCCGCTAACATGGCTCAGTGTTAGGCCGAGGCCAGGCGCGCAACTGCCTGGTAAGTGTGGGGTCCACTCAGTCAACACGATGACGCAGAACGGAACAAAAGCACGACAGAAAAAGCAGGTCTGTCGGAACACAGCCCCAACCCGCAGCACCGCTGACCCCTCTGCCGCTGCCCAGGCCCAGAGCAGAGGAGAGACGAGGGGATGAGAGGAGCACGGAGGACAGATGAGGCGGGATGGCCAAAGGGCTTGAGCGGCGAGTCGGGGTGTGGTGTGCGTTTTGGACGAGACCCCTAAACCCGAGACCAGAGCGGAGACTCCCAGGGAAGGCAGACCTGAAAGAGAGCAAATATAAAACGGAGGGAGGGGCAAGGAAAGGTGGGGAGAGAAATGCAGAGCAAAGGTTAGGGTGGAGTGAGGGAAGCTAGATGAGAGATGGAGGGAGAGGTAAAAGGGACATCTGAGCGGGGGATGTTTAGACATCCAACGAGAGATACAGACAAAACGAGAGCGTCACCGGTGGATAACCTTTTGGTATGACATCACAGGGCTCTTCTAATACGGTGGGCAGCGATGACGTAATCCGCCTGGCAGCAGGAGAAAGTGAATCGGTCCCAGAGGAGAGCCTGGGTGTTTCACTAGTCCCGTGTCTAACCCCAAACCTACACACAGTCTCTCTTTCCCATGCACACACGCACACACACACTGGCTACAAACACGGTCCATTTCATGTTGCTCTATTACACATCAAGGATTCACTTCTACAAGAATGTAAATGAATACTGACACGTGTTCACTCCCTCTACACTCACAGATAGAAATACACATGCAAATATGCAAGGATAGATTTGCTCTCTCTCTCACACGCACACACACACACACACACACACACACACACTGACTTTCTCAGAGCAGGGTATAGGAAACTCAGGGCAGCTCAACCTCACTGACCGCACCGGCTGCAGACACATCTACTGCGCACACACGTCTCCATTTATACTGTTCGCCATCTTTTGCTGTTAACATAATGAAGAGAATTTGTAATTAAAGACTAATTTTGTAAATAGATGTCTGGAACAAAGTGTGCAGCTCATTTTTAACCAAAACCAATAAATAATTGACGACAGATATAAACAAAAATTTCATTAGACTGGTTATTGCAGATTTTAAAAACTGAAATGGTTTTTAGTTTTTAAAAAGAAATCTGCTCTGATGACTTACGTTCAAATGTTATTCGGAAATCAAACTGAGATGACAAAACTTTAAAACAAAGGTGCTTCAAAATATCATTCCATGCTGCAAAATTAATAATACTTTCATCAATAAAATACTTGTACATTTAGGCATTTAGTCATGTGTAGTTAAATAGTCATCTACTATCAGGACACCAGGGTTGTGCACCATTCAGAATTGAAATTAAAATGCCTTTTAAACTCCATTTCAGTTACTGAATTTGAATTGCATAAAGGCCTTTTTGAAAGTGTAAAAATGAACGGTTGGTTGGATGGATGGATGGATGGATGGATGTATAGATATGTGTATCACTTTCCAGCAAGTTATCTCTGGTCAGTGGTCACCAGCGTACACTAGCCTGGGCCAGAAGAACATCTAAAACCAGTGTGATTCCAATTTCTGAATGAGAACTTTTTGTTTAGTTTCAGTTTAGAGTATTTCAGGCGTATGTTTAGCTATCCTTGAACAAGAGATAAGATATTACTCTCAGAAGCTGAGGAGCAGCCGGTGGCCTGAAGGATCAGGTGATTTGGTTCGCAGCCTGGAAAGCCCCATGTTGCTTCAGGAGGGCACTCATTGAGAAAGCAGATTAAGACTGTTGGACTGCTTGCATCACAAAACATAAAATATATGCATATAAACATCATACAATACTCTGTATTGCTGACGTGCCGTTCATGCTCAAAGACACAGTTCAGAAGAGCGAACACACATATCCCGACACATACAGAAAGACCCTCCCTTTCTCTCTTTCCTGACTCAGCGGTTTTGTAGGAAACCTGTGTTGCTTTGAAGAGGCGAGAATCTATCATTACTTGAGAGATGTAGAAAAAGAAAGCAAGCAGCGAGAATAAGTGCTCCATTGTCTACCCCATCACCCCTCCTCCCCCCTCTGCCTTCGAAAAATAATTGTGTTGTCCTAATTACAGAGAGGAACTTCAACAGGTGCTGGGATCTGCACCTGGAGGAATGGGTGTACATCTATGTGTGTGTGTGTGTGTGTGTGTGTGTGTGTGTGTGTGTGTGTGTGTGTGTGTGTGTGTGTGTGTGTGTGTGTGTGTGTGTGTATGGCCGTCCGTGTGAGCAATGCAGACATATTTTTAAGGACCGGGCAGACAGTGACACAGAAAGAGGATGGGGAGGCTGACTGTTCACATCAACACTGGCATCACTGACCCATAGCTGTATGACCAGCATGCCTGAAAAACATCTTTACTGCTTTAACCCAAATAATAATCATCAATTATTCCATGATGAATGGATGGATGACAAGTTCAAAACAGCCCCTGGACTGTCTCGCTCATAAACCACACAGATTTGCAAATCAGAAGTCGTATAGTAACTTAATTGATTAAATTTCCACCACAGAGAGGCTAAATCATGACTCATACAAATCTGCCACCGACTTGAGACGATGACATGGCGCGGATGATGGGGTTTAGGACAAACGAGGGCTGGTGCCGCTGGCTGGACGAATCAAAAATCCGGTGTGATGTAAACGGCTCTCACGGGATCGCATTCTTACCGTAAAAACGACATAATGAAACAATTGACCGGAAAGGACGGAGATCTGGCACGTTGTCAAGATCCAACGCGGAAAAGACAACATGCTTTTACAATAAGTGCGGATTAAAGGCTTGATATGACGTCAGTGAGCGTCTTGGGAATTTTTTTTTTCATATCCTCAAAAACATGCAAATCTAAACAAACGAAGCAAGGATGGGCTTGACGCCACTTCCATTCATCGCTTCGTTTAGGTCAAGAACAGTAAGTGTTTATTTTCGAACGTCACTGTGAGCGAGAAGGCTGTTTTATCAGGAATAAGAAACTCAACAGTAGCCTATGAAATGTACTCCCTCCGTCACAACATAAGAGATAGCCTAGTTCTGTCTACAGTAAATATACACTTCAAACTACACTTAACCCTGGGTTAGGCAACGTTCCACACTTGTTGAGGGGTTTAGCACCACTTTCAACCCAGGGTTATGACTGTCTGACATTAGCAGCCCTTTAGCAGAGTGGAGTAATGCAGCGCATGTTGTTCTGTAAACTAACGTGCTTAATCGTTGCGCGCCTTTTGCGACGTTCCAAAATGTTAAAAGACGTTCGAATGAATGAATACATACCTAAGGTTTTTAAACTTCTTCCGTTTTTAAATTCCAAAATAACTTGCCTCTCGCAGACATTCACGCACTGTTTAGTCTCCATATCTTAGGAAAATGTTACATGTGTTAACTGGAATGAAGACAACGTATTTGTTTGCTTTTTTAATTGTTTGAGTGCAGAACTGATTTACGTGGCGACCTTTTCAGAGATGAACAAACAGGTGAAGCCATGAATCACGAGTTATTTTGCGTTCAGTCATTGTTGCTGACCTCATAAATATGTAAATGATAATTCTGGGTTTAAATGTCGAAAACCCAACTACCGTGGATTAATTACTAGCGCATGGTAAACATGAACTGTATGAAACACCGGATAACCCTTAATTAGCCTATGTTTACCCAGGCGTCGAACTAGTAGGCCTATCTAAATGCTATATTACCTTTACAAATATTTACCACTGTGACCATAGGTTACGCCAAACACCATAGAAACACCACATAGTTATTACTGCAATAAAATAGTGTTAACTTTGGTATTAGGCTAGTTGAACCGTCATCAAATAAGAAATTAAAAAAAAAAAAAAAAAGATAAGTAAATCCCATATGTAGCCTATTTATAATGGTTTTCGGTAGTAACAATAACTATAGTAACTGTGGTATTTAGGCGTAAACTAGTTATATGTTTGCACTGTTTAATTGTAAGGGCACCTGCAAGTATCAGAATTTCAACTATAAACAGTTATGGTACAGGCTATAATAGGTATTTATAAGAACCCTTCTTGAACACAACTTAAAGTAATTGTCAGGATACTGATCCTCATAAATATATAAGTCATGATAAGTGATATGAATTTCCAGTGGTAACCAGTGGAGTCTCCTCTAACTAATCGTTGAGTCCATTGCGATCATGCCACCCAGTGTTGATTAATAGAACAGCAGGTGGCCACCACTTTTCCCAACAGCCTCTCACTAAATGTATGAGAATCTATTAATAAAAAAAACATGCCAGTAGATTAAATGTAATTTTTATTTATTACAGGCATGTGAAAAAATATTGTCAATGCAATTGATTTATCTGATCATTACAGCTTCAATTGTTTGTTGTAGTGTCATATTTAGTAAGATTAACAGTGAATAAAAAGTACTGTGTAAAATAACAGGCTGGCATTTATCATTGCAACCAGGCAATGAATCTCCTCTAGCATAAACCCTTAGGGTAACTAATGCAATGAATTATACATATTCATAATGAAGTCAGTGAATATCCATTAAAATCCAACAGATGTGCTTGACAGGCAAAAAAAAAAAAAAAAAAAGTCATCTGATATGAACCGGTCTTTATGTAGCTTACTAGTGTCTAAAGACTGGTAGTTTCTCTATGTGAGAACTAGGTAATGTTCATAATTTGACAACTGGAATGCATTAATGTTACAGTCTAGTCCGCTGATTAGCAGGAAGTTCATCCTGGTCGAGCCCCCACAGGAACGTTCGCAGGCGTGTCACTTCCTTTATTAGTTCAGGGCTTGGGATTGGCTGAATCAGATCCAGGCGAGGTGTCTCATTAGGCAGGATAAGAGGAGGATGGTCCAAGAAACTCTCAAAAATATCTTAAAATATGTGAATAAAGACAAAACATATATTATGTATAAAATAAATATAATATATTAAAAGTATATACACTACAGTTTGGGGTCAGTAAGATTTGTGCAATGGTCTTTTGTGCTTACTATGGCTGTATTTATTTGATTAAAATATTGTAATATTCAATTGAAATTGAATTTGAATATATTTTAAAATGTAATTTGTTTATGCAAAGCTGAATTTTCTGCATCATCAGTCTTTAGTGGCACATTTTCCTTCAGAAATCATTCTAATATCCTTATTGGTAAGTCCTTAATATTATCAATGTTGAAAACAGTTGTGCTGCTTAGGAAATATATTTTTATGAAAACTTTTTTGATGAATAAAAGTTAAAAAGGGCAGCATTCCTCTGATACATAATTTTTGTAACATGACTTGACAGGCGAATTATCAATAGGATATACAGTAAGAATGTGTTAATTTATTTAGGTTGTTACTCACCACCTCCAAGTTCGGTACCAAGAGGCGGAGCCCACGAAGATGGTGGGGCTCTCGTTGGTCCAAGCTTATAATGAGTGAGAAGGTGGTGAAGCTGGGAAGGACTTAGCAAAGGATGTTCTTCCTGTAAACTTGACCAGGATGACTGAGGAAAAGAGTGACAATTCATTGTTATGTGACTGAGTTAGGGATGTGAAAAGCATTGCTTTACATATTCAGTGCATGGGGCCAGTTTATTCTCAAACTCTCACCTGAATAAGGCGGGTCTTAGGTATGCACAGGAAGTTGACCGTAACTGATAGCTTCTTTAGAAACTCTGACGCAATATCTCCAAGGCCTGCTCCTTGTAGCCAGTCTAAGACCAGGTCCAGATTTGTTCGAATTTGAACCGCACGTGACCAAGAGAATAGAGAATCTGTAAAAGATGGCACAAATGAATCATTTTCAACCTCACACTTGCATTTGAGCTGGTCGTCGAGCCATAAACCCATCGCCATCATATCCTGCTCAAGTCAACTGCTGTCATCGCTGTCCGAAACCATGCGCAAACACTGTGTTTATGAAAGACTGTAAATTCTCACCTCTCTCCAAGAGTGTGTTGAGCAGAGACGTGTTTGTGAAGAAGAAGAGGTAGCCAAATGTTTGGGAGGTTAGCGGTGGAGAGAGGCAAGCGTCTCGTGAAAGCTGCAGAGAGCAGCGATACACTTCCACCAGTCCAGCAACGGTGGGCGGTAAAGTGGAGACGTCTTCTTCCTCATCTCCTTCCCCTTCATTACCAGCTCTGTCCTTTGGTCCTGCTTTTCCTTTTTTCTTCTCCTCACTGGAGAACGGGTTGGTGTCTAACAGTGCTGGGAGCAAAGAGTATAACGTCTGAAAGAGACAGGAAAATGAGCTATAAGTAAATCAATTGCTTTATACAAATGTGTCATCCAAGCACCACTGATGCACATTTTCTAACCTTGGTCAGATGGTAAACACACTGCTGAAAGGTGTGCATAATGACATCATCCAGCTGTGCCAGAGCCTCAGAACAGGTGTCCATATCAGCTGAGAGAACGGGGTCACCCGGGGCTACAGGTTATGATGAGACAAACCATAAAGAAACAGGTGGATCCTTCATTTAATGGTTAAACTTACCATGCATAACTCATAATGTCAGTAAAATCTGCAGATGAACATGAATCATCCCGAGTGACCTGGTAATTTTTAACATTAATCATTCATAATAATAGCAACCAGTTTCATTCTATTAGTTGACAATAAAATGTGTAATCTTTGAAAGAATAACAGCTACTGTTGGTTGATATCATGTGATGAGTACGTTCTGGCATTTGGCAAAGATTTTGACTGTTTATTTTATGAACGGTTTGTATTTGAGTTTAATGAGCCATAAGTTTGTTGGTTGAATATATTATCATTGTAATTCTATTCAAAGTTGAGGCCTAATTTGCAGTGCCTAATTTTTGCTTAGACTAACAGGTTTACTAAAAAGAACAAGATGGCATTAAAAGTGATGAGAGAAAACTGATTCAGTCTAACAAAAGACATAACACGTCTACAACCAAAGATACGGCATGTTATGCAACACAAGTATTTTTTGTTTTGAGAAAACATGCTGTAATTGCCAATCTCTCACCAACCTTCAAATTCCCATTCTTTTTCCATGGCTTCAACTTTGACCTGAAAGAAGTTGAGGAGCTCCGTGGCATTGGACATCCAGAACATAAGAGGTCGAAGGTCAGAGGAGAGCTTCTGCATGCTTGGTGGAGGAAGTTCAACATCAGCCTCTGCTGAGCTGAACACAGATCAAAAAACATAAAACCTCAGCATAATGCACAAAATCCACACATATTTGCTTAAATCATTGGTCTCAAACTCAATGCCTGGAGGTCCACAGCTCTGCACAGTTTAGCTCCAACCCTAATCAAACACACCTGATCCAGCTAATCAAGGTCTTCAGGATCACTAGAAACTTCCAAGCACGTGTGAGTTGGAGCTAAACTCTGCAGAGCTGTGGCCCCCCAGGAATTGAGTTTGAGCCCACTGGTTTAAATGATTGCTGTATATATATATATATATATTTAATAATTTTTTAAAATAAAATTCAAATGAATTAAATATATAATATACAATACAAATTACTATTTTCATATAGTAAGTTATTATATAATTACATGATGTTGTTATATAATTCTATAATTTCTTTAAATAGAAAGTATATTCTAGGCATGCATCCACAGGCATTTCACAGTAAAGGATTATTTAAAGAATGGCAAAACACAAGTTCAATGCTGGGTAAGGTGAGAGGAATTTGCTGTTTACAGGCCTGTCACTGAGCAACAGTGTTTGAACAGTGTATACAGATCTAGTACAGCATGGAGAGGTAGTGCAGGTTCTTACTTTTGTGTTGGATGTTTGTCACCGAACTCTTTAATTTTGTCCTGAAAGATGAATAATGGAACAGACAGGGAGAGAGAGAGAGATTAAAGCAGACTCGGATGAATGCATGGGCGGGAGTGTTTGGCTGATGTGTCCGGACAATGACAGCACATTTTCCAAACGGGTGGAAATGACATCAGTCAACCTCTGTTTACAAACTACGGCGAAATTCCAGTGAAAGCCCATCTGTGTCTGCAGCTGTGGCTCCTCAACCACAGCTTCACAGTGCAGAGAGAGAGAGTCCATTTTAAAACACTCTCAGATAAACTATTAGTGTGCGTTGTGTGTTTTAACCATTAGTCCAGTTTCATCTCTGCAGTGGTTTGACAAAACACCAAAGTGTCAACAACAGTGACAGCCTGTTCAAATCGTGTCATGTTCATTATCACCTTTGCACTCCAATTGCCGTCTCAGTGCTGTTATATAACAGCCCAACCCGGTACTTTACTTAACTCCTAATAAAGGTTGTGGTTTTACACTTCATGATTTCATGATGTTTCATATCATCCAGACCAGCGGTTTCCATCCTATTCTGCTCCATTAGTAAGATTCAAGCAACTCTTCTTCAACACAAATCAAACCCCTTTATTATCACACCAAACCAGACATGCGATCCTTTTACCTCATATTATGGATATAATTTAGCATGATCATTATTAATATTATTAAAATAACTATTATTACAATGACTGCACTGCAGGTGAAAAAGACCCAGAAGTATTTGTCATAATTGCATTTAGTTTGGTATTGGTTTGACTGGCAGACATTTGATGGGATGAAAATTACAAAACATAAGTATTTGAGTATTTAATTAGTAAAACAATACATTTTATATTTATTTTCTGTTTTATAAATTTAAAAAAGCAAAATCACATACACACAGCCTTGGTTAGGAATCACTGCACTAGACTTTTGGATACTCACCCAAACAATTCCTTTGATCTGATTGGCTGCCTTTAAAAGTAGCTGAGGTAATAATGCAGGATCCAGATGTTTAGAGGCGTAGTCAATCATGAGCGACAGAAGATAGGCAGGTGCTAAAGCCCCGCCCCCTGAATCTGGGCTGGAGTTCTTCGAAATAATTTCCTGAAATTTAAGTAGCAGTAGTAACTGACTTGTATAAATAACTATTATGAAGCCATGGCAAAACTGAAAGTACAGCAGGATTTGTTACACCACAATTTACCAGTGATAATATTTTTCCTAAATGAAGTTTCATTGCAGCACTCACTAAGCATGCCATATTATAAACATTTACGCTGAAATGTTGGCGGAGCTGCTGTCTGATTTTTAAATCACTATAGCCTGCCGTTTGTCTGTTGCAGTAAATCATTATGATAAACCCCCTGTCAGAACTCTGTATTTACATGCACTAGTGTTTGTTTATGACAGATATATCAGAAGGAGTATTCGATTTTATCAGTGTTTACCTGCAGCAGGGCGTCTGCATGTTTGGCCTGGAATCTCAGCAGTGATTCCGTGGACCCCAGATACTGCCTGAGCATTTCCTGTCTATCTGTCATCCCGCCAGGGCCGTAGGAAGCTGACATCTCACCTTGCCATGGTGGTGGTAAGGCCAGGGGCGGAGCGGGGGTCACACGGGGGTCACGGTAAAGGAAAAGGAAGTGGCTGCCAAGACCCAACAAGTCTCCAGGCTTTAGGGCTGCTTCCCTGTAAAGTGGGGCTCCGTTAAGAGTGACAGGTCCTCCTCTGAATGCACGTGCCAAGGCTGAAGAAGAATAAAAACCAGAAGTATAATTGCAAACAGAATAGAGCAAGCTACTGTAGCTAGCTGAGCTGGCATCCACATTACAGAAAAAAAAGGGCTAAGCTAAACTAAAAGGTGAAAGAGTGGTTGCACTTGAAGCTACATGGCAAATAGTGAGCATGTATAAATAAATAACATGTATAAATAAAACTGTACAACGGTACTAGAATAAGCAATACCACAGTACCACCACTACATACATAGCCAAAAAATACATGGAATCACAGTGGTATTCAAGTGCTTTTGTGTACTGGTAATGTTTTGATAGTTGTGTTTGCTTGGTAAATGTATTTACCTCCATTGATTCACAAACATGTGCAAGTGTTAAACCTAATAGTGACCTTCTTCACTGCTAGCAATATACGCCATCATAACAATAGAATTTGCATGTTTTTATTTTGTTAGTAGCAATCTTTTGTTGTCTGTGTTATGCTGCTAATACACTACATGACTTTCTAAGTCGTCTGATTGCTGTTGTTTTCACACTACACAACTGTCACCGATATAATTTCCAGTCAAAACAAATTGCGCACTACAGCATTTGGATCGCTAGATGTTTAACCAGCTAAATATCTCTCAGGCATCAACAACACATCGGCACTTCTCTCAGACTGAGTCTTTGAAAATTCAAACATATAGCGATTGGCACTGACATGAACTAGAACAGATTTGCCTCAACTAACTGTTGACGAGCGGAAAATTTAGGGCTGAAATCGTGTAATGTGTGGGCAGCATTAGCAGGTCAAATATCTAGACCTGCCTGTGATCCAGGTCATGTAGTGTGCAATTTATTTTGACTGTAACTGATATCGGTGACAACAGACAGTTGAAAAGAACATAATAAAGAATCCTGTTAGTATTTTACTGAGTGAGAAACAGCACCACACTTTTTGTTTCATTGGCTTCCATTCGTATGAATGCTAATGCAGGGGGACAGGAGCACAAGCATATGCAAATTTGCTGCGTTCCAAAGTTGATTAATTCATATTGTCATATTTTAGCGAATTTTGTATCACGTAAATACATGTAACCAATAGAAGATCTGCGTGAACTCTTAGCTGAATTAAAACTTTAAATCTACAGAATTTCAGCATTACAGCAAAGCAAAGTAGATTACTTATATGTACATTTTCAGTGTATTGTATGTTGGATTATGTTCTTTAAAAAGATGACATCATATTATGACCACTACAGCGTTCATAGAAACGTGAAAGTCTAGTGCAGGAGTTCTCAACTCTGGCCTATAAGGTCCACTTCCTGCAGAGTTTAGCTGCACCATTGATCAAACTCACCTGGCTGTAAAGTTCTAGCAATCCTGAAGACCTTGATTAGCTTGTTCAGGTGTGTTTGATTAGAGTTGGAGCTAAATTCTTCAAGACAGCTGACCTTTTGAGATCCCTGGTCTAGCATGACTGTAGTTTGAATTACGAACCGATTCATACCATTTTGCTAATTCCTTTGATAATGAAATGGAAGGAACTGATTTAATAGATTCTTTCGGGTCTCCTTCAAATGTGATTCTCAGAAGAATTACTTGATCACAGAAATATCATCAGTGAAAATGTTGCAGAGCTTGTCAGCGCTCTTTAATCAATAAAGATACTCCGATACTGAGATATTTAGTTAAACTTCCCAACACTGATTGCAGTATTACCGTTTTTACACATCATTTCTTTCTGTTCCTGTTTTATTGCAAATGTTTGAAATCCTCGGTGCCGTATTATTGAATGTGAATGTGAAAATCGAAAGCAGAGCCCATTTGCAATAATCCCCTTAAGTTTTGTTTTGTCTTGTGGAATTTTATTCATTAGTTTTATCTGACTTATGTTGGTTTGGTGTCAGGGTACCTTGACCTCGTGGTTGCTCTGGGACGGCTGTGTCTCTTCTGATCAGGAGGTGTCGGGCAAGCAGGTCAGGCGCTGAGAGGTAAGTGTCCACTTTTAGAGGCCTCTTCCCCTTCCTCTCTCTCTCCCTGTCCATCTCACGCTCACGAAACGTTGGCTTCCGCCCAAAAACATGTGTGTGACCCGCCATTATGTACAACACAAAGTCCTAAACAAGTAATAAACAAGAGAGTGAGAAGGAGAACGGCGAAGACAGAGAGTGGAAAAAAGCTGTTATGATCTTCATTGTGGTCTTTACTTCAATCTGTGCAATCTTCTATTTTAAGTTGCAGAAATACAGCGGCGATAAGGAATGAAGAGTGTTACAGTTTTCAACAATGTGTGCTTGTGTGAGGTCATTGTGCGGAGATGAAGATGTAGACACAGCATGCTTGTGTTGGTATTGTCCGGCCTGTGTGTGTTTATAGAGCTTCTGTATGGCTGTTTTGTGCAGCGTGTTCAATGGCCAATCCACTCAAAGGTATAAAAGCACTGATGGTATGTTGTGATTAGAGGAATACAGGTATGATGTCATGGGATGGCTGTAAGATAAGTGAGATGATGCATGTCTAGCCTTGCTCTGGTCATAGCCTTGCAGTAACAGGAAGTAAGGTCGGTCTGTCGGTGGAAGGATCAGACTCTGCGACATCACTTCCAGGTCACAGATGTCTCTGTCGTCTTCTGCTGCCTGAGTGCGTCTGTCTGTTTCACCTCCACCGCTTCTTGACCCAGTAACCTGACAAAGCAGAGACAGATAGTACTGTGAATGGATTGCGTGCATTTACTGTACAATGGCACAAACGTGTATTAAATGGACTTTTTTGTTTCGTTTAGGGATGTTTTAGGGACATGTAGTAGGGATATATTATAGGGCTTAATAAGGATGTGAGTTCAAGAGCCAGCTGACAGAACTGTCATTTGACCTATTGAGCCAGTGCTATATATTAAAAAAAAATTCTCTGCATGTCACCTTTTTAAATGATTAGCTTGGTAAAATAAACAGGTGATTTTTTTGTTGTTGTTGAAATTGTAATAATGACTCGACTAATAGTGATGGAAGCAACAGTTGCTATCTTGCGTTTTTATTTATTATTGTTATTATTTAGCTATCATTTCATTTTTCATGTAAAACTTGTGTAAAAGATGTGTAGTAAATATCTGAATAATAATGTTATGTTAAATATGATCAATATTGCACATTTTAAATACTTCTAAATATAATACTTAAAGATTTAATCAATTTATTAACAATATTTTTTAAACATTTAATTTAAGATGTCAATTCTGCTTGTCAATGTTTAGCTGGGTAAATGATCTAGCTGGCTAACATGGCTTTATCGAAATTGTAATAGTGACTTGTTAATGACAGTCTTAGAAGCTTCAGTAATAAGTTCTATAAAGTTTATCAAAAATCAGTAAAGTTGTGACAAATTAGTAAAAACTTCAAAATAAAATTAAATGTAAATATTCAAATATCATAAATATTATACTATACATTGACGTACTTCTAAAAATGATATTATGATTTTAGGAATATATATTTTAAAAAATATAATTTAACAAGTGAATATATTGGAAGGGCAAATAGAAATCTGAACTACTTGCTCAAATCGGGCAAGCAAGAAAAATTATTGGGCCATGTGCTAAAAATTCGAATTCACATTAATGAGGTTGTGATGTGTTTATTTTACCTCTCCTCCTTCAGCTGCTATCATGCTCACTATGTTCTTTCTATCCTGTCCATTTGGGGCATTGCCAGAACGCCGAGGGTCATTGCTCGTGTTGCCCTGACGACGTCTTAGACTCAGGTTCATATCACTAATACTCCTCCTCAGTTCTGTGTTCCGCCCTCGATGACCTCGCTCTTCATCTGGCCCGCCCCCAGAGGACATGCGGCTCCGCCTCCAACGGACTCCTGTTACCATAATAGTGTTTTCCCACAAATTAATTGTCACACTGGTTAATACACTTGTAAAATGTCTTACAGTTAAATATGACAATTTTCCAACCTTGATAGCTCTCTCCATCCCTCTCTCTCTCTTTCTCCTTCTCTTTCTCCTCCCTCTCATATTCATCAAGGCGCTGGATCTCAAACCGTCGTTCGAAACCATCCTTCGGCCTCCACATATCCACTAGCTGTAAGGGGCATTCCCAGGATGCCACACTCCTTCGGCACTCTGTTTGCCATTTAATGGCTCCATCTGGCTGCTGAATGGGCTTTCCAATGACATCACATAAAAGGAAGTCCTCGGGGGAATATTTCTGGAGAGCTGACCAGGTGAACAGGAAGTTGGGACATTCAGAAGGGAATGATACAATGAGCGGGTAAAGCCTAATCTGTGATGTCTCCACTCAGAACGCACATTTGATTATTTGCAGATTGCTTTTGAAGTTTTCTTTTTCATACATGACAAGATAATGGATGGATGAACCAAGTATGCTGGCCAATATGAATTTTCCATCATTATTTACTCACCTTCATGTCATTCCAAATGTGCATGTACTATGTGCATATACTCTGAAGAATCTTATCTTAGTTCTTTCCAAACAACAACCATTCAAACCACAAGTGATTCATACAGATCACGTGCTTCATTCCAAGCCTACTGAGACCATAACTTTTTTTTGTGAGGAACAGAATGAAATATATACTACCCTTCGAAAGATTAAAATTAGTACCATTTTTTAGAAGAAATTAACACTTTTATTCAGCAAGGATGCATTAAATCTGTCAAAAGTGACAGTAAAAATGTTTACATTGTTATAAAAGATTTCTATTTCAAATAAATGATTTTGAACTTTCTATTTATCAAAGAATCGTGGTTTTCACAAAACAATATTAAGCATCAAAACTGTTTTTATTGATAATATTGATGATGATGATAATAATAATAACAACAACAAAAAAGTTATTGAGCACCAAATCAGCATATTAGAATGATTTCTAAAGGATCATGTGACACTGAAGACTGGAGTAATAGCTGCTGAAATTCAGCTTTGCCATCACAAGAAATAATATATTAATATGCATGTAATATTTTAAAATATATTAAAATGTAAAATTATTTTAAATTGTAATATTATTGCACAATATTATTGTTTTACTGCATTTTTGATCAAATAAATGCAACCATAGTGAGCATAAGGGACTTTCTTTTTTGGGTGGACTATCACTTTAAAGTCACACTTTTATGATATCTTTATGGTGCTTTTGTGCTTTTTTTTTTTAAATTTTGACAGCTGTGGCCATGGAGTAACTGATGCATAATTTTTACAAAATACAGACTAACCATTACAGGGAAAGAAATACCTGTGTCTTCACTCTCGTTCTCTCTTTCTCTCTCAGTGTAGCGGGTGATGACCTGCTGAATGAGCTGGCGGGCAGTGGAGTGCATGTTTGCCAGCAGGCTTCGATAGTTCGCTCCACTGGAGAGGGCATCTCCATAGATCTTGACCAGCCCAGGGGCATTAGAGGAAGCGGGAGGCAGGTAGTGATGTGATGAAGGGGTGGCAGAATGCGCCCATATTTCCCTCTCACGTTCTCCAATGGCACGGTCTCTGTCGCTGTTGGACCGGCCTCTCAGGAAAAGGTGAGACAGCCGCTTGGCCCGGGACTGTTGATTGGCGGGGCGAGGGCGGAGGAAAGCTGGAGAAGGGGATGGAGAGGGTGGGGCAAGAGAAGAGGTGGAGTGAGAGAGGGAGGAAGGGACTGATGATGGGGCCTCGGGAAGGGAAGCGGCATCTGAGCTGGTTGTGGACCTGATTAAACGAAAGCAACAGGAAGGAGGTGATTGTATTCCAAATATTAATCTTTAAGTTTGTACAGTAAAGCATCCATGTTGATGTCATGCTTGCAAATCTTTCCATAATCTACTAAAGAGAAATGTTCTAAGTAAACTGTTAGACCAATGACACTCAGTTTGTTTGTCCATATCGATTAATTTATAAAAAGAATAAAAATTAACAGTGCAATTCATAGCACAATGACTTGCATATTCTATAATATTCTATAATGAACGTTCTAATGTCTGATTTAAAATTTATTTTAATATTTTTTAATTAAAAATAAAAAAAATGTCAGGGTGGTACAACTGTACTGATATCATAATGAAGAAAAAGAATGAAATTAGTAGTAGTAGTAGTAGTGATTTAATATAAAAAAAAATATACAAATTAATATATAAAAACTTGGTGCAACCAACATGCAAGCACGCACATGAAAAAAATAAATAAAAGAATAAATAAATAATATTGTTGTTATAATCACTCTTATTTTGAGTCTAAAAGGGAGAGTCAGATTTTTACTTTGAATTATTTTTACTTATTGACCTTATTGATCTTGATTGTTTGTCAAGGTCAATAAGTCTCTTAAAATATCAGATAATATGCCTTTTTTGCCTTTGCAAAAGGTCAGGCAAGGTTAGTTCAAGTTGTAAAATGTCATAAATAGATTTTTTACCTTGCTAAATTCATTTTAAAACCTTTTAAAAGGTAATGGTGAAGGAATGGTGAATGTTTACACATGTGTATTCAAAGGTAATTGGAAAATATGGTGTTAGATTCTCCTTGAAGGTTACACCACATGACACGTTTGGAGTCATTAAACTGAAACGTTTGTTGAACATGTTATAAAGGTTTTTCCAAATGAAACCAACATGTATACATTGCTAAGAACTTGGCACATGTTTTAAACTTTTCTTTATCTTGGACACTCTTATTTGTCATTGATCCAGAGAGTAAGAGAAAGTTCAGAACACTGACTTGACTGATGCTGCACTGGGCCAGCGAGCTCCCAGCTTAGCAAAGTGTTTCCGTGGAGAATTTATCCACAAGCCCACTGGGAAATGGAGCTTCCTAAATCGGGGACTGCCAGACTCCTCCATCTGAGGGAGTAAGAGAGAGGGAGGTGAGGACTGGACGGGAGTGTGGAGAATGGAAAGATAAAATGACAAAAATAAATTTAGAAAGGAAGGACCATGGGGGAAGTAGGAAAAAGCAAGAAAGGGAAATGTCTTAACAGTCAAAGAAAGATAGATGCAGAGAAACACCAAAAGACCAATGACACAAGATATCAATATTAGGCATCAAGCAAGACTTTAAAGTTTTAAAACATTTCATTTTCTAGATATGCGTGTCGTTATTGAGATTTATTCCTCTCTAAAATCGGATTTCGGCTGTGAATGACGCTCCGTAGACAAATGGCAGGAAAAGCTAGCATCCCGTTGAATAATCAGGACGTGCAGTGTCATACGTTCTTCGTCATCTAAGAGTCTATGAGTAACACAGCATTAACGCAGTTAGCGGGGAATGCCACAAAGTTGACAGGGCAGGCGGTGAATAGTTATGGCTCTGAAAAAAAGATTTATTTCACATTCATGTCTACATGTCTAATGAAAACCAGAGGTTTGGCACTGTTGCTCCTGAGCTAAGCAAACTCGTGGAAGTCAAGTAAGAGTCAAGTGGCTTCGCCAAGAGGCCATGACGAGGATATCAACCAACATGAAACTATCACTGCTGAGGATAAGCCATGCAGCCAAACCACATTCTATGAATATCATCCTTGTTGTACTTCGATTAAAAGCGCTGAAAGTCGGCTATACATAATAACATACATTTTTTTTCGTCCTCCACCCTGATTGTGGACTTCACCTCCATGTATCCTCCCAGACAGACGGGGAAAACCCCTAAACAGACCCCCTAAGTGTCGTATGTTCCTCAAAAGTGAAGCTGACTTTTAATATGTTGACTCTTTGACCATAATTGATTTCATCACATTCTACAGAGTAAATGGTGGATGTAGAACAACCAAGAAACAAAATTTACAACTTCTGGTTGGGAAAGGTATTCAGTATATGCTGACTACAGCTCCAAATCAGTCATTTTGCATCACTAAAATGGCTTTTCTCACCACTAGATGATCTGAATGTGACTTACCCACTGTGACGGGCGTCCTCTTTATATCAGGATAAATCTTCAGAATGGTTGTTGTTGTTTGTGAAGTGTATTATAATAATATAAAATAAATACCAGTGGAGGTCGGTTCTGTGTCTCCTTATTCCAGAATAATTAGGTTTAAATAGTCCATTTTCTGCATGAGGCCTTGCTTTGCTTTATAGAAATTCGTCCTTTCACCCAGTTTTTAGCATGTCTTTTTCATTTTCGTTGTATAAGAATGATCCTCAAGTCCTTATTCTTGCTTTCTATTTCTCTCTCGTTTCTTTCTCCCGTTTTCTGCGTCTATAGATAGAGAAGCAGGCCCATTGTTCTAAATGACAGAATTTCCTTCCTCCCCAATGGACAACACCTATATCCTGAGAAAGAGAGAGAGAGAGAGAATATGAAGTATACGCATAAAGCCAAGTCAATGACACTGCTGTACATACAAGAGCGAGATGAAAAATGTTATAAGCACTAGTCAGGATGCCCATTATGTTCATTCAAAGTCAAAACAGAGCCGGAAACTGTCTGACAGTTGGAGAACTCAATAGACTCGAGTCAGGACAGACGCCATGTTGAATTTTACAGGATTAATTATAGTGCTACCCAGACTGATGTGTATAGAAACAATCCTCAGGAATGAATGAAAACAGTATATATGTTTATCATCCAAGGGACGAGCACAAGACTAATTAACACTTGCCTCAGCATGTTTTATCCAACACTTCTTGTTTTGTGTTGTAGGGCTTTTGAAAAAAGGAAACAGGAAACCTGGGACAGGATGTCAAAGACAGAGAGGCACCTGTAACCTTTGACCTTGTCAACAACAGAATGATGTGTCAGGAAAGAAGAACTCTGTGTATATCCGTACATGTGAATGTGTCTGTATCTATATCCTATTTGTATACGTACAAGACTAAGAAAGACGCATACTAAAGACTACTAAGATAGGTTTTCTTGTTTAAAACATAAATCTGACTAAATTTGAATGAGATTTATGCAAAAAAAAGAAAATGGAACTTCTTAATAACTATTACAAAATAAATATCTTTCACTTTTGCTTCTCGTTCAGCTATAACTGATATTTTCACTGGAAAACAGCACAAAAATACTAATTAAATGTATGCCATTTTGCATTGTAAAGCCAACATGCAGTCCTACATATAAATACACACACACACACACACACACACACACACACACACACACACACACACACACACACACACACACACACACACACACACACACACACACACACTCACACTCACACTCACACTCACATGCACCATGTCAGTCCAAAAAGCAAAGCCAAAAGCTCTGTAAAGCAGTTGGTCTCTCAGACAGGAAGCATTGACAGCAGGCTGTGAAGGCTCCTGTGCGTCATTCAGACTTGTCCCTCCATGTTTGTTTTTAGCGTGTAAGTGAAAGCTCTTCCTGGCTTCTGGTCAGAGGGAACGTGTTTGGAATGAAGTGTGCATACAGTGGTGCACGCTTTCTTTGGTAAAATGTTCTTACTGTACATCTCTCACACCTCAACTCTAGAGGAATGAAGGTGGTTTGGTAGCCAGCAGTGCCCTACAAAGGCAGAGGACAGTAACTACACTCTGTTGAATTAGGCCTGTTGCTTCCTAGTGTAGGTGCTGAGCCACAGATTTCCACATGTGCTCTATATTGATTTATTAAGACTAAAATAAATTATTTATTTATTTATTAGCTTGCTTGCTGTGGCTAAAACTGCAATAAAAATATCAGAATATGCCAAAAAAAAAAAAAAGCAATTATGCTGCTTCATTGCACACAAAACATAAATACTAAAACACAAATAAATTAAATAAATATAAATTATACAGAAATAAATTAATACCCTGTTCAGACTGATAAAAATATTCAGTAATAAGAATAATATTCAGCAATAAAAGAAACATACCTATTCTTCACAGAGATGGGTTCTGAATATACCATGGTATTATTCTATAGGATTTTTCCACTTTATGATTTACTCAATGACGATATATCTTAATATGCTATAGTGTGCTTCCCAGTGTTTAGCGTGCTTTTTATCAGTAAATGTCAATATTGTTTTTTTTGGGTTTTTTTTTTTATTTTTTTATTTGTTCATGAAATTCTTCCTGAAAGATTTTTTTATTGTATTTTATTTTATATTGTATATTGCCATTATTGATTTATTAATATTACTGACACGTTTTCTTTTTTAATTTATTTGACATTATTGTTTTATATTACTATTATATTATTGTTTTATTTCCTTCATATCACATCTGAAGATTAAAATAAACACTGGAGAAACATGAATGCTACTTATGAAGTTTGTAAATAATAAATATACTCGTAGTCAGTGTTGGGCAGTAACTAGTTACTAGTAATTTAGTTACTGTAATAATATTACTTTTTGCTGTAACTAGTAGTGTAACTAATTATTACTGAAATCTTATTAATAATATTACAGTTACTATCCATAAAACAGATTAGTTACTTAGTTACTTCTGATGCCTCAACCCCGCTGATTTAAAATCTAACAATCAAATAATTCCTAGATTTATTTTCATAATTTTCATGATTCGCACATGCATGTGATGTCCCCAGTGCAGCATGTGTGCTTGGAATATGGAAAAGCTTACATTCAGCAGATAGAAATCAGGAAAAAAGATCTGTTGTGTAAGTTGTGGCTTTATTTTACTCTGGCATTGCATCCCTCTGATCAGCATGTGGTACATTATATTAATATAATTACAAATATTTTTGGAAAATTAAACAGTTTCTTACAAACTCATGTGATTTGATAAAATACATAACAAAATTTAATCGCATATGGGTAACGGAAAAATTACTTCAAGCAATTAATGAGATGAATACAACACTTCTACTTGAATGCCACAATCAATCACTATTGAGTGTTTGTAATAACTGCGATCCGAAGTGGACTTTGGTCAAATGATGAGGCAGAAATATGTTGTTAATAACATTCTAGAAAATTTTTATCTGGAAGATACACAGTTACAACTTCTGTGGGGCGTGAAGAAAAAGTATTGTTACATACTAGTAGTGTAACTAATTACTGTTGCCAGAAAGTAATAAGAAAAGTAACAATATTACTTTTGAAAGGAGTAACTAGTAATGAGTAATATATTACATTCTTTGAGTAACCAGCCCAACACTGCCCATAGTATTACTTTAGTAACTGTACTTGGCATGTGATTTTCTTATTGCTTTCCCTTTTTTTTAATTGTCTTTGTTTATTATTATATTTATTTTGATGTAATTTATGTTATTGCCCTTGTATGTTCCTTGTTCTAAAGACTGCAATAAAAAGTATTATTTTAGTCTCGTAAGCCCCGCCTTCACTCATCCTCTTGCCCCCCCTCCCCCCCTCCCTCACACACACTTTGACTTCCCATAATTCAGTGCGCTCATAAAATCTTTCGAGAGGACGTTACGATAAGGGCACACCAAGAGGTAGGCCTTAGTGATTTCATTTGTTTAATCTAGCTTGTTGTGAAATTGATGGTTCTCGTGCCATGTTTATTGAAACCCCTTAGCTTTACTCTTTTGCAAAATTCACTGAATACCAGCGAGCGTTTTACGGGAGGGGTTCATTTGAGTTAGCGAGCTAGCACACTGGCTACTTAAACCGGTTATATCAAGGTTATGTTACTAAAGTGAATATGTCTGCTGGTATGGACGTATAATAAACATGTTTTACGTGTTTACAAGTTCACTTCTATTTACATGTACCTCCTTGAAAGTTAAAAGAACTCGTTTAAAATATATCAAATCACGTTAAGTTTACCAGCATTGCAGCCGGTCCTATGATTGGCGTTACCTCAAACTGCAGTCAAATGTCACTCACAGTCGTCTGCTTTATTACACTGTAAAACTACGACAGTTGAGCAGCTAAAGTCCAATTATGTGCTTTAAGTATTTCGTTAATGTTGTGAATGTTTACTGTGTCACACAGACCCACTATCTTTGACTGAAGATGGCTGATGTTATTGAGGAGAAGATCAAGAACTACAGGACGGCTCCATTCGATGCCCGTTTTCCAAACACTAACCAGACTAGAAACTGTTTCCAGAATTACCTTGGTATGTACAGTAAAAATGATCATTTGACCCTTATTTGTACCCAAAATTATTGTATTAATAAAAACATATTGTGCCACAAGTGCTTTGTATTATTTATGAAACCGTCAAGTGTGATTACAAGCTTCTAAAAAATTATAATGAATAAAAGATTTAACCAGGTGCATTTCAACCATGATTATTAATAGCGTGCTGATCTCACAGATAGATCTTTTGGAGCAACGAGGACTTGTTTTGTTGAAGGTCACATCAGTGGTGAAGCAGGGTTGTCTAGTAAACCTCCAGTTCCGGTGACTCTGCTTGTGTTAGTCTAGTAGTGCAACAAACCCCCGAAGTTATGAGCTAGAATTGATCTGTATGACCTTATGTCACTTGATTAAAATGCATTATGAATTAAATAACACATTATAGATGTCAGGGTTGGAAACTGTACACTATTTCCTGCTGATTTCAGTGTGTATTACTTACTGCTGTTTTTTCCCTCTCAGACTTCCACAGGTGTAATAAGGCTTTGTCAAGCAAAGGGCAGGACTCTTCTCCCTGCGAATGGTATCAGAGAGTCTACAAGAGCCTGTGTCCAATAAGCTGGGTGAGTCTGTTCTACTGAAAACACCTCTGAAAAGCTAAGTAATAGAACCTTTTGAGTAAACATGAAAATCCCGAGTGACCCTAGTTACCATTCCTGGTGTTATTTTGTAAGCACATGCTACTTTAAGGGTGCTTTCATACTAGCACTTTTGGTGTGCACCCAGGTTCGATTGACGTCAGAGTTCAGTTCGTTTGGATGATGTTGAGCGCTGTCTTCCAACCTCGGGTGCACACCCGCGAACTGTACCCGAGTCTGGGGTACGGTTCGCTGCTGATGTGAACACAGTCGTACCAAATCACGGAAGTGAACCGCTATTAATGACGTATTGTTTGATAAAATTGTAGGTTTGTGTGTTTCACTCACTTTTCTGACGAGTTTGACTGTCGCACTGCAAGCAGAAAGCTGTATTTCTGTTTGCCTTCAGTGTTCTTTAGAGCATTTGCAGTACATTCGTAAGACAGACGTAAGTGCCGTTATGCACTGAAGCTTTGTAAACCAAACAAACGGTTCAAAACGTCAATGTAAAAAATTGCAGAGAGCAATGTTATGCATTTTGCCGTGTTCTCCTGCGCCGTCGTTACTAAGCAACAGAGTAAACAGCTGCTGGCTTGATGACGCAAACGAACCGCAGTTCAGACCCAAATAAAATATGAACGCAGTCCAGCAGGGGAGGGGGGAGCAATCAAACTCTGGTAGATAGAGATATATAAATAACAAGGAAAAAGTAATCATCATTTCAGGAGTGTGACCAGTTTACACTCAAATTTGATATTGGACATGTTAGAAAAAACTAAATCAGAATTGAGGTTTGCACTGAGAATGTAGCCTTAGATGCTTTCTAGAATAAATCTGAGACACACAAAATCATTAGCAAATGTTTGCCTGTCTATAATTGTAATATTTTTTCCTTTATCTGAACTGTCATCCTCAGATCTTCACTCTAAATTTGGCTTTATTCTGAAAATAAGTTTCATTTTCTTTGTCACCTGATTCTAACAGTTTTGCAAACAAAAGATGAAGGTAGTGCCAAGACGTCTTCCTCAACAGGATGTAATATTTTTGCTTTCATCTTGAAAACTGTCAAGTGTGGCTATGACGTATTTAAAGGCTTTACAAAGAAGGTATTATGGTGTATGTGGTGTTGATGGTATTGATATAAGAATGTCCAGACTCTTGTAAGTTGTTGGCCATGATTGCTAATACTGTTACTGGAACCCTGTCCTTGATTTGTTCAGTGGCAGTTTTCACGATGATTCACTGCCAAAAATGGATTAATGCTGGTAATCTCTGCAGACGCTTTTGTTAGTCACCAAAATGTTAAGAAAGATTTGAGCATGGTCAGAGTGCAATCTCACAACAACACAAAGTTCTCTATTCTTCGTTGTTGACACACACCCAACATATTCCCAGAGTAGGGTTCATCACAGGTATCACCTTTCTGAATTCGAGTACCACTTTGAACTTTTCAGTGTTTGCAATCAAACCAAAAATAAATTGGTTAAAAACAACACCGACTCTTCTTTATATCATGTATCAGACAGTTTTTCCAGCGGGGTTCTCTGTTACTGATCGTCATGGTGTCATGATCCCTATTCAAAACTTATAGCTAAGCAATTTGGTTCAAAAGGAGCTAAAATTTATTTTCTTCTATCAAAGGATAATTGCTATTTCCCTTCAGCGAGAGACAACCAATCACAGTGAAAACTGATGCAATGTGAAGTTCTGCTGGAAGTTGTTTGATATACAATGTGCCTTTGTTTTTCCTTCCTTCAGGTGGAGAAATGGGATGGGCAGATTGAGGATGGAAGCTTCCCTGGAAAGATCTAAATGGTCGCTGTTACTCTCAATTCAAGAGCTCCCAAAATTTTGTAGAGTACTCATGTTATCCCAATATGATGTTGTCTTAGTTGTTGGTTTTCCTGATGGAGGATGAAAGGTCATTCAGAGGGGGCTTTGGAAACCTTCAGCATTTTGAAGTCCTATATTAGTACTGATTTTTGTGTGACTCTACATCCTACTGTTGCAATTTACAAAATAAAGACGCACAATTTAATCTAAATTGTTTTGTATTACTAATAGTGAAGGTTTTTTTTGTTTGTTTGTTTATCTTAACAGTGAAAAATTACAGTTTATACAAACAGTTTTTTTATATCATTCATTAACCACCAAGTTCAGTCGCTAAGTGGCTTTTTGAGGTGTGGAGTTGAATAATATCTGCTATATCTGTGAGGATTCAAAAAATGAAGGTCAGTTATTTCTATGCGATGGTCAAAAACCAGGGTGTAAACTGTTCATTCTACATGCCCTATTTAATTAACACTAGTCTAAAGATACTGGATTTAACCACATAGAGCTCAAGCAATAATGCAGAAGCTGATTTAGTTTGAACGCACAGGATGAATTTACATGAAATCAGTGATTTAAGGAATTAGAAGGTTTTGAAAATCGTTACCCAGCATTCTTTAAACGGCTCTGTTTAATCCTATTTGACCATTGTGCTTTTCAAACAGCAGATGGCGGTAAAGTAGCATAAATTAGTCCCTCAGTATGACGGCAACAGTTACTAATACAGTTAAGCAATTGCAGTGACTATACTGATTGCAGTACATAGAAATTCCTCGCTTTCTATATATTTGTTGCAAAACATGAGGAAAAAAGGTCCAAGGTTAGTTCGGTCAGATTAGGTTATGCAGCAGATGCCCTGCAGGGCCACATGTCTTGCTCAAGGACACAAGTGTAGCACTCAAGATGTTAACTTAAAGGGTTAGTTCACCCAAAAATGAAAATTGGATCATTTACTCACCCTCGTATTTTCCATACCTGTTTAAATTTCTTATGTTAAATGCAAAAGAAGATATTTTGAAGAAAGCTGGTAGTCGAACAGTTGCTGGTAGACATTCACTTGTATGGATGAAAAAAAATCTTTAAAAATCAACGGCTACAAATATCATCTTTTGTGTTAGAAGAAAGAAATTGGGACGTTTGGAACGACTTGAGGGTGAGTAAATGATGACAGGATTTTAATTTTTGAGTGAATTATGCATTTAGGTCAATGGTTTCAAACCTGTCCTGGAGGCACCCCTGCCCTGCACATTTTGTATGTCTCCCTTAACAAACACGCCCAATTCAGGTCTTGCAGTCTCTGCTAAAGAGCTGATGAGTTGCATCAGGTGTGTTTGATAAGGGAGATACAAAATGTGCAGGGCAGGGGTGCCTCCAGGACATGTTTGAAAACCACTACTTTAGGTATTAATGTTTGCAATGCAGTGATCTTTATGATAGTTGTCTTGGTCAGCCAAAAACATGTGACCAGGTTTAAAATTTATCACTGCAGTGCTAAACAAAAACATGCGGAAAAGTCCATTTCCACAGAAATTATCCATTAGTGATCAAGTGCATGTGGTTGAGCACTGTAAGCCGAATTTTTGCAGATTTAAAAAAAAAAATTTCACAGAATGATATTCTTGTAGGAAGTGATGAGGTGTTAAACTTGTATAAGACTACTGAAAGCAACTTAAAGAGTAAATCTAGTCATACTGGAAGAGAATATCATATGTGTGTATTATGATTGATAACTTTTCTGCCCTTTTTGTTTGATACTGTAGGTTTTCATTTGAACAAGATGCTTCAAATGTTCCAAACTGCTTCACTTTAGTTGTATGCTTAATTATATACCTCATATGGGGTTATAACGTTCTGCTAATAACTTCAATGCACATTGAAAATATGCTATCCACATACTTTCATTCGTACAAGTCTGTCCATGTCAAACTTCTTTCTTTCATGTTGGTGACAGACTTGGTACATAACTGAAGCATGTAGGAGCTTGACAGGCTGTGATGCTGTGGGATAATGGGAAATGGATACCCTTCACAATACAGGTGTCTATTTTTAAGTAATTAAAATCTCAGACTCCCAGAGAATTTTTTTTTTTTTAAGGTTAAGAGTTTAGTTTACAGCCTACTAAAAGAAAAAAGACCACAGTGGCAGCATGCTATCAATAGCTGATCTTGGTTCTCAAAATGTGTTTCCTTTGCAAGTTCCTGTTTGTCTGCCCTAAAAACACAACCACAGTGCTCTGTGTTTTTGTGTATTATATACATTATTACTTTGTTTTCAGTGTAATAATACACTTTTTTATCACTGCCAGAAACCAAACGCAAATCGATTATTACTTTATAACTTTAAGTTATGATTAATAAGTGCATCCAACGTGATAGAAATTAATTTGTAATGCTTTTTAGCCAATTTCAATGAACAAACGAAAGCTGAGGAGCGTAGGCAACGAAACATTTGTTATCACTAGATCACACACTTGTATGAAGTGCCAGCAAACCCCGCAAATTGTCCGGTCTCGGAAGAGAGGACTACTTGTTTACAAACGATAAAAAGATGGCATTCTCTCACAGAAACACTCACATGACAACAATAACGGGTTTATTGTGTCACACAGCAACTTTTGGCAAGTTTGAATCTGGTGGGATGCTGCGCCAGAGGAACAGAGGCGCGATTCACGTTCAGTCTATGCGGCGAATAACCAAATTAGGACATTAAACCAGGCTTTGCCTCGAAACCTCGTGAGTTGCCTATCTAGACAGCTTTTCTGGCATCGTTGGCATGTTCAAAATGATGCTAAGAAGCTGACTTAGTGGATGCTCACAAGTTTTTGAGACGCGGCCATCGTTTCCAACTAAAGGATGTTACGCGAATGTCTTGAGATGAAGTTCTGGTTTAATCCTGTGACTCAGATGTTACAGAAACAGGGGGAGCACCGGAGTGACGACAAAAAGTGCAACGTGCAGCTGCTCGTGTCTCACTCTCCATAAAACCCACGAGCGGCGCGAGACTGTTTCAGCACACACCAGCAACTACCGGATCGACACACAGCTCTGCAAACAAACGTAAATATAGTTATTTTACATTCTTATTATATAAAAATATAACGGACTACAATTAGCCTTGGAATTATATTTTATTTAAGTAGCCTACTCGTGATTCTACAAACTATTAGCAGCCCTAGGCTATTGAAAATGTAAAAAATTGTTGCCTTAAATCTTTCAAATTAGCCTGCAGTAAAGTTCACTGTACTTCTTTGAACACTTTTTTTTATTACTAAATTTTATTACTAACTAATTAGAGTTGCATGAATCTGTTAACTAAAGCAAGTTTTAGTTTATTCACGGTTTAAAACAGGGGTCACCAGACTCAGTCCTGGGGGGCCGGTGTCCAGCAGAGTTTAGCTCCAACCCTAATTAAACACACCTGAACCAGCTAATCAAGGTCTCACTAGGTATACTAGAAACTTCCTGGCAGGTGTGTTGAGGCAAGTTGGAACTCTGAACTGTGCAGGGCACCGGCCCTCCAGGATCAAGTTTGGCGACCCCTGGTTTAAAATTTCAGTTGTTTAACTTTAGCAAGATTGATGCAGGATTGAGGATTTGATGTTACAGAAAAACCACTAAGACTAAGTTTGAGCAATATATAGGGTGGATGTTGTGTTGACAGAGATGCCTCTTGTATTTGACTTCCACATTTACTTTGCAATTTGCTTTGCACAATATGTCTCAACTCAGTAGACATCCGTTGCAGGAAGCTGTTTTTTGTTTTGTTTTTTATGTTTAACTTGGTAAAAGCATTGTCTCATTCCTTACCATTATTGACAACAACTATTCATATTATTTTTCCTCCCTCTAGAAGCTTTTCCAAATACGGATTTGTGTTTACCCTGAAAACATAAGTTTGGTCTCACTGCAAAAAGAGGAAGAACTGAACTGAAGACTGTCTCAATTGCAATAACTGGCTTTTGCAACAGAGAGCAGGATGGAGAAGATGAATGACAGTAAGGTAGAGGCTTTTCTCCTATCTTTATACAGAATAAGTGATGTTTAGCTTTCTTCTTTGATTTCTAAGTAAAGGCTTTACCATCACTATGACCCTTATGAAATGGGTAACTATATTTTTTTATTATTATTTACAGTTTTACCTTTTACAGTTTTTTTTTAAACTGCAGATAATATTTGAACTTCATGACTGTATCTTGAAAGTGCACTTTTAAAAAAATAATTTAAAAAATTCATATTAAGTTTAACTTTATTCTTTGAAATAATTTTTTTGCTTTAAAGTATGCTTATTTTCATGTGTTGAATAACATACATTCATCGTTACTATATTCAATATTATTAAGTACTAAATTGCAACTTCATCATTAAAAATGAGTAAATACAAATTTCATCATGAAGTTACACATAAAGTCCGCCTCAAGTCAAAGAAGCACTCTAAAGTTTAGCTAATAGCATTTAATATTGATTTAAACGATGATACATTTTCATTTAATTGCAGATAACATCCGATTAAGTTGCATTCAGTTTGCACTTAATAAGTGGTCTTTTAAAAGTATGCTAAAGTATCCTTCTTTTTCAGGGATTACATACAGAAATTATGGTGTTTAATGTAATGCACATAATCATTGCATATGCATATTTTTATGGCAGTTGGTTCCTAGGTATGATTTCATAACATGATATAGGTGTTATTACAATGATCCCATCTACAGGAAACTGTGGTTACTATGCAAGAGCTGTAGTATAAATTTAGGGGATGCCCATGGGCATCTGGTGTAGATTTGAAATTTTGTCGTCATTTTTAATTTTCTCACTATTTACATGCTGATTGTGTACCATTTGAGTGTAACTAATGTGTCACACTAGTGGGTTTAATGAGGTATCCTTAGGTAGTGTCTGTTCAGGATATTAGTATTTAATTGATAGGACTCATCATTGTAATAAATATAAAAAAAATACAGTGGTGGTAGTGGATCTTTTTTTCTTTAACCTGCTTTGTCATCTTGGATTGCAGCATGTAAATTAAGAAACCAAGATGTGCAAAGGAATCCAACAAGGGGAAATAAATGTTTAGAGCAGGGTTCAGCTGGCATGTTCAAACTTGAACATAATATGAACAGCATCCTGACCGGTTCTAACTTGTTGTAGAATGGACAGACAGAATGGAAATTTCCAATCCGAGTGTGCCAATTTAGCATCCATTGCCGCTCATTACAAATCTATTAAGTGAGTCTAACATTAAGTGCGCTGATTTAATATATGAATATGGTCAATTAAGTTATGGAGGCTGGGGGTTGTATGTGCGAATATGTGGTTTGGTCTGTTCTGCTCAATAGAGATGAAAAATGCAGAAGTCATGATGAAAATTAGATTCGTAAAGATGACTCTTGGCTACTCACAGATCACATGACACTCATATCCTTGTTTACAGTCACTCCTCCAGGAGTCAGCTTGTGTGTGTTTAAGTCTTTATCAAAACATCAGACCGGTGTGCACTTGCCAGAAGTTTCTGTGTGCAGGTTTAAAGGTGCAGTGCACTATTTCTTTTTGTACTGACATTTGCCAAATGCAGTTTTGAAGAAAATTCCTTAGAAGCAATCCACTACAGATTATTATAAATTCATGGAAAACCATTGCAAATTACCTTTTTTTTGGTCATTTTTAATTGTTTCTCTCTCTCTCAAAAAAAAAAAAAAAAACAGTACACCCAATACACAGGCCCTCAGACTACTGAACTTTGTAACCCATCACCCGCATAGCTTAACATGTGAGAACTAGTGGGAACTGGTCTAAATGTGTGGTTTTCTGTGCTTTTGCTACTGACATGTATTTGTACCATCAGTCATGCAGATCTGAACTCTTTAATCTCTGGTAATCTTCTGCAGTCATTCAGAAGTTGCACAGTTGACAGTAAGGTTAAGTTGTTATTTCTATTTTCTTTTAATTTGACACAAGAAAAAGGAACAGACATTAAGATCAGAGCAGCCAGACAGTTTCAGAATTTCATTTAGGAAAGAATGACACACATTCCATTTATTATTGCTTAATAACGTATGCAACAGTTTTGTTCCACTTTCACACATACTCTGGGAAATACTGCATTGTGTAATATGTTGCTATCAGAATTTGTGCACCATTTAGAATTGAATTGAGTGTCTTTAGACTCAATTTAGCTGCTGAATTGAAGTAGAAAACAAGGATGCAGAATTGCATTTTGAGTTTGAATGTGAGGAAGTATAATTAAAATAAGTTTAAAGAATTTCATAGCTGTAATTTTTAAATGGGGTTTAGAAACTCTATAGGCCTTATGAACAGAGGATATTGAAGGAATGAGTGTGACTACTGAGTGACTCGAGAGTGTGATTTCTTTGGCTCTATTAGCCTTTTGCAGGAGTTTTCAAAACTTTTGATGCCACTGACCTCCAAACTGATGATAACCTCAGTTTTACCTTTTGTCTTGCATTCATCTTTACTTTTTTCATTTTTCTGCGTTTTACAGAATGTGTGTTCCTTCTTTTTGTCCAGGGGAAGCAGGTCACATGTTACCTCATGTTCTGTGTGTCCACGGCTGTCATCGGCTCCTTGCAGTTTGGCTACAACACAGGCGTCATCAATGCACCCCATGAGGTAAGTGTTTCATCAAGTGAGTAGCATTTTAGACTTTTCAAAAAACAACACTTCAGTACTCCATCACTCATTTGTCTCTCTGTTGATGATCAGAAAGTGAAGAACTTCATCAGAAACGTGACTCAGGAGCGCACTGGAGAGCTAATGGATGTGTCCGCGGTGACAACAATGTGGAGTGTGACTGTTTCCATTTTCAATGTTGGCGGCATGATCGGGTCTCTTAGTGTTGGCACTCTAGTTGATAAACTAGGGAGGTGAGAAAATCACAGTTTCTTTTAACATAAAACAAATATAAATGCTTTGTTTGTAAAACTTTCCTTTATTCATCTCTCATCTCATTACAGACGAAAATGCATGCTTCTGTCCAACATCCTGGCTCTGATTGGTGGAGGCCTGATGGGTGTATCCAGCCTGTGCACATCTTATGAGTTGATAATAGTGGGCCGTCTGGTTATTGGTGCATTCTGTGGCCTGTGTACAGGAATGACGCCCATGTATGTGGGTGAAATTGCTCCAACGGCACTGCGAGGGGCTTTTGGTACCCTTCACCAGCTCGGGGTGGTCATCGGCATCCTAATTGCACAGGTTAGATTTTCCTATGTATGAATGTTGCTAACAGATTAAGGAGATAGCTCACATATATATATATATATATATAAAAGTCATTCCGTAATGTCAGATTTGTGAAGAAATTATTCTTTAGAGTCAGATATTTCCAATGAATCAGTTAATTCACATCACAAAACTGGTCTGAATGATTTGTTCATGAATTGGACTGTATGATTCTCAATTTATAACAAAAAATAACAGATAAATAACAGAAATTTATATCATTTCCTCACAAAGGTTATTGTATGGCTTCAGAAGATATGTGATCCTTGACCACAAAACCAGTCGCTGGGGTATATTTGTAGCGATAGCCAAAAATACATTGTATGGGTCAAAATTAACAATTTTTCTTTTATGCCAAAAATCTTTAGGATATTAAGTAAAGATCATGTTCCATGAAGATATTTTGTAAATTTCCTGCCGTAAATATATCAACTTAATTTTTGATTATTAATATGCATTGCTAAGGACTTAATTTGGACAAATTTAAAGGCAATTTTCTCAATATTTAGATTTTTTTGCACCCTTAGATTCCAGATTTTCAAATAGTTGTATCTCGACCAAATATTGTCCGATCCTAACAAGCCATACATCAATGGAAAACTTATTTATTCAGATATTGGATGATGTATGAATCTCAATTTCACAAAATTGATCCTTATGACTGGTTTTATGGTCCAGGGTCACATATTTGGACCATTTCTATGACACTTGCGGTGGTTTTGGGTCCTTTTTAAATTTTGAAAGCTTTAGTCCCTATTAATTGTAATTAAGGAGAAGACTCTTCAGAATTAATCATTTTGTTGAAGTCTTACTGCTTTGCAATATCTGTTATATATATACTAAAAAAAAGAAATGGTTATAAATGGGTAATTTTTGTGGATTTCATGGTAGATCTTAGGCCTGGATTTATTGCTGGGGTCTCAGTCTTTGTGGCCAGTGTTATTGGCTCTGACGGCGTTGCCTGCAGTATTACAATGTGTCATGCTGATCTTCTGCCCGGAGAGCCCTCGATACCTGCTGATCACTCTGAACCAGGAGGAGGAGGCACGCCAAGGTGAGTCTGCTATGACTGCTAAAGAATGAAAAAAGTCCCCCCCCCCACTCAGGAACAGAACTGCTTGAGCAACTAAAGTTTATTTATTCTTCCGTGCTTACAATGCACGTCTTTCTCTCTTTCTTTTGCTCTTAGTGTTGACACGTCTTCGTGGGCATTCAGATGTGGAAGATGACATCCGCGAGATGAAGGAAGAGGCCGTGAAGATGTCCATGGAGAAGAAAGTTTCTATTCCAGAGCTGTTCCGTAACTCCGCTTACAGACAGCCCATTATTATCGCCATAGTCCTGCAGCTGTCCCAACAACTCTCTGGCATCAACGCTGTGAGTCTCACACTTCATACAAAACTTCTCGCACCACGTATAATTCTGATGTTTGATTGGCTCATCCCATTAAACATTTTTATAGCCTGAAGTGCCTTGTTTTCCAGGTAAAAATATTGAACATCCATCAAACAAAATCCCATTCGGATAGAGCCACCAATAAAAACCAAAGTCATTTGCACTATATTCAATAAGGACTTTATACCAATAAGGAATTAATGCCATCAAAGCAGTTCTAGCCTGAAATACCACCTGAACTTAAAGCATGTTTTAGCAAACCCTACAGTTAGCACAACCCCGGCTGCTAGTCAATGCACTCCACCAAACCACACTGACTGAGATCAGTTAGCACGAATCTAAGTCTACATCGGAAAAATAAATAAATGCTATAAAAGGATTGTTGTGGGCTGTATATATACTATGTATTATTATTAGTGCTGTCAAACGGTTAATCTCATCCAAAACAAGTTTTTGTTTACATAATGTGTGTGTACTGTGTATATTTATTATGTATATTTAAATACACACATGCATTTATATATTTTGAAAATATTTAAATGTATATATTTATATTACATAAATATATTTAATATATAAAGATAACATATTTTTCTTAAATGTATACATGCGTGTGTGTGTGTGTGTGTGTGTGTGTGTGTGTGTTTATATAGGCATAATAAATATACACAGTGTACACACATTATGCAAACAAAAACTTTTATTTTGGATGCGACTAATCGTTTGACAGCACTAAAGTATGTATCAGATTTATAATAGTTTTACGCATTATTTTTTCCATCATTGGCAATTTTTTTTTAAATACCTAAAACAGTTAAGATGATAAAATTAAACACATACCCCTGGTTTCACAGACTTAAGGCTTAAGGTTAGTCCCAGACTAAAATGCATGTTTGAGCTGTCTCAACTGAAAATATCTTGCTCTGACATATCTGAAAATATGTCAGTGCCATTGTTCTGTCTCAAGATGCACACCTGTAACATTTTCTTCTCAGGCATTTTTATAAAAACTGCCTAAATATCTTAATTTAACTGAGGCCTAGTGCTGGCTAAGCTAAGCCTGTCTGTGAGACCTGATTCAAAACTCTTTTGATAAAGGTTAAGAGATTAAAGAATATGAGGAATTTAAACGCATTTGCACTGAAGTACTTGTCCATGAAAGAGTCACATGTACCTTACTTCATAGTGACCTTTAATTTGTAGGAAGAGAATCTGGGGAGTGACTTTTTTTGTGTGTCAGACATGTCACTTTGCTCGCATCTGATTGGTCCAATTTCAGTCTGAGATCTCTAACTCAGAACATAACCTGCCCCGGAGCAGGTTAGCCGTGGACTGTAAATTACTATGGCAATGAACGCAGCTAAATGCCAAACAACTTTCATGGTACCTAAAACCCAGGATTGTTGCAAACTAAACTGAACTTACCTGGCTAGCTAGCTAAACCGGCTTCATGGTACAGACCCCAGGCCTTAATATGTTTGTAATATATAATATTACTGTATAATAATATTTTCTTTAACAAGGTGTAATATATAACACAATTTTAGATTTTTCTTTTTTTTTTTAATTTAGATAAAACAAGACAAACTAATCAGATTTTTTTTTTTGCTTTAACCCTGAATTCTTAAAATTCTGTCAGTTTCTAAGGCTTCCTGGCATGTTTTCCCCCTCTTTGACTTGAACTTTGAATGTTGACATGAACAGTTCTAAATGTTAACCAGCTGTGTTTTGTCAATCTTCCAGGTAATTTATTACTCTACAGATATCTTCGGATATGCAGGTATTACTCAGGCAGTCTATGCCACCATTGGAGTGGGTGCAGTCAATACTCTCTTCACTGTCATCTCTGTAAGTTTACACAGCTGAGCTAAAATACTCACTTAAACAAAAATTATTTTCTTATTTGCAATTTTTATGCCCTAATGTCTTTTAAATACTTTTATGATGGAGTACTAAAAGGACTGTTTTGATTCTTCCTCTGCTTTGCTCAACAGCTCTTCCTGGTGGAGAGGGCAGGAAGAAGAACGCTTCATATGGTCGGACTAGCTGGAATGACTGTCTGTGCTCTCCTCATGACCATTTCTCTTGAAATTCTTGTGAGTTTCGGACTTATTGCATATCATTAAATAGCACTAAATGATAAACCACTAAAATCATTTTGTCTTTTCTGATCTTAAGAAACCAGCAAAAGCAGGAAGTGGTGTTAATACGACTGCCATCCCCGAATCTGTATCTGCAGGGGTCAGTGTGTGATCTTACTAATGAACGCCAACTTTCATCTGTGTTGGAAGTCATTCACTGAAATGTATAATTTCTCTCATTCTCTCTCCAAATTGTTCAATTTCCATAAACGGCTAGCAGGGAACTTCAGCAATCAGCGTTCTGGCCATTCTGGCAGTGTTCGGGTTTGTGGCCAGTTTTGAGATGGGACCGGGTCCAATTCCATGGTTCATAGTCGCTGAGTTATTCGCTCAAGGTCCACGCCCGGCAGCCATCGCTGTGGCGGGATGCTGCAACTGGACCGCCAGCTTTCTTGTCGGACTGCTTTTCCCAAAACTATTGGTGAGAACCTTCTCAATGAATTCATCAGTATCACATTTGTCAAGGATATAAGAACTAAATCCATTATATTGTGATCTTGCTTACTTTTCAGATCCTGTGTGAAGCGTATGTCTTTATCATATTCTTCATCCTCCTTATCATCTTCTTTGTGTTTACCTACTTCCGTGTTCCCGAGACCAAAGGTCGAACATTTGATGACATTGCCAGGGGGTTTTCCAATGCCACTGGCACCAATGCTGCCAACTACACGTCCCCAGAGGGTGCCGTTGCAATGCCAGTATCTCCATCATCAGAGAAGATTCAGATGACTGAAATGGCTGGTCAGGAGAAAAGCTGAGGAAACCTTTAGAAAAAACCCTCTAACCCACACAAGATTGACACCTTAAATGAACAGATGCAGCTAAATAATGGGCATTATTATAAAGAAATAGCTTGGCGTGTTTATCAAGTAGACCAGTGAGATCAAGCACATCAGTGTTTTCACAAATAAATCACAATGTTACACTCCAAGTGTGACCGTTAGCAGCTGTTAAAATAATCACATTTCTGTGGTCAAATCACTGTGCTTTTTTATTATTATTT